>PVLD010000392.1:92896-297196 GCA_004027595.1 Dinomys branickii | reverse complement strand
TTGCCCTACCACTCCATCAGTTATCTTCCCTGTGATAATAACTGTACTCCTGGGTTTATCTATATCCTTGGACTCTCACCTTGGGAAGAGATATAGCTGCCTCAGACTATACTATAACATACAGGGGTGTATACAAACTGCCATGGTTGGAGGTGGGAAAGCACATATGCTCACAGCGGACCGCCCGGCTCCACCCTGTTGTCGTGCTTTGGGTGGGGGCGGGTCCAGACCATGTGGCTCCAGCATTACCGTTCCCCACCCCTTGCAGCTGGGCAATGGGTCTCCGAAGCTGAAGCTACGAATGCCGAAACGAGGGCGTGGGCCAGGGTAAAAAACCTAAGATTCTACATAGATTTTCTTTTTAAGAAATAAAGAATAGAAATACTGTCTTGGTTACTTTTTTCCCATTGCTGAGACAAAATACCCAATGTTTGCTGAGACAAAATACCCATTTAGCTTACAGTTTGTGGAGGTTTCAGGCCATACTTGGCTGGCTCAGTGACAGAGCAGTACATGGCAGAGGGCAACAGTTCATGGCAGCAGAGCACAGCAAAAACAACCAGAAAAAGGGAGGAATGGCAAGCAAGTAGCCTCTTTTCCTCCCCTACATTGTAAACAGCCTACCCTCACCCAGGGGACGTGTAGCTCTCACACAATCTCCATGCCTTCCTATTCCACAGGCTCAGCATGTATACAAAGTAAGCACTCTGGCTTCCTGTGGAATCACTCAGCCAAACCTCTAGACTCCCCAAGTTGACACAATGTATCAACCATAACAAATACGTTGACTATCCCCAGTCTCTTGTCATAGGAGACGGTCTTATTATTTTATCTTTAGGGTTTTGTTCTGTAGTAGCATAGATACCTCTGAGAAATGCCATAGTTCATTTGCATGGTAGCTGGTTCAATAACACCATTACATATTTATGTGGTTTCATGGGGAAGTAAAAGGTCAATAGAGCCCTTTCCAGCCATGTGACTATAATGATGGCTTTCTTTTCCTGCTTTATTTATTATTTATTAATTACCTCTTTGTGAACAATACTGTCCTAGATCTTAAATGTGATTGAATGACAGAACTATTTATAGGCCGAAATCTATGTAATGATGTCATCCTGAAATTTTGGATTTTATTGAAATGTATTTAAAATCATAGAAGATATATGTTCATGACAAACATTTTAGCCTTCATGACTATGCTTCAAGATAACATAGGACAACAAATTCAGTGCATTACATATCTTTCTATCCTTTGGAAGTATGTCAAATTTAATTAGAAATATTCATGATTTCCTAAGGTCATCATGAAACACCACTTATGAGGAGAAATGGGAAATCTTTCAGGATTGAGAAGTGTACCTTGTTTCACTGAGTCAACTCCTCCATAAACTGTGAATATTAGATACATTTTGTATAACCCTCCCAAGGATTATGAGTGACAGAGAACTGTGTTTTCACAGAATGTTGTAGAAAGGAGGGGCAGTGGTAGTCTCTGGGTGAGGGTCACAAAGACAAAGGCTGCTTCTCATCCAACATGTGCAAGCTATGACCTGGCATGAGCTGAGTCTGCCTTATTCAGAGAACCTGTGGAGAAGTTCATGAACTGGACAATTTCCTAACTGGCTATGGGTCCTTCAGCACTAATGCATGTTGGCCAGGAAAGGAGATGTATGTCAGATCATCTTGAACTTCAGCTCCTGCCAGGGCTACAGGGTCACCTACAACCAGCAAGGCCTGGCTTGGGCTCTTTTGGCTGCCTTGAATCTTCACCCGTCCTTCTATCTGTTTTTTGAGTGAAAAGAGTAGGGCTTTGGATGTTGTCCTTGATCCAATGGGAAGGACCAACAAACACCTTTGACACCATCCCTCAAGGTCAGCCTGACTTTCTGAAGTTCATTGTTTCACTTATGGCTGCCTGGTTTTGCAGTTTTGTGAAGGACTATAGTAAACAAAATATGAAATGTGATCAAATCTCAAAGTGGGTAGCAACATGTTCAGCTTTATTTACATGTCACCTTGGTATTGTGGGAGGAGGGAGGAAGGAAGGCAGGGAAGACAGGTCTGCAAAGACAATCTGCCAATCAGTTATTGCCTACATGGGGGTAGGGTCTGCAAATTTATTTTTCTCTGGCTTCCCTAATGATAAGGACGTGTCCACCCTGTTGTCAATTCCCGTGGGGATAAAGCAGCCTCCCTCCAAGTAAATGTGCTTGTCCCTCTGACCGGCTCCCAAAGGTTCACCCAGGTGCCTTTGTTGCTATGGTTGCGCCTGAGTGCACATAGGATGCTAAAAATAAACTCAAGTGAAATGTTCCAGCTGCCTGGAAAAGGAGAAATTTCTGTCTCTTTGTACTTCTGTCCAATTGGTTTATAGTCCTTATGCTCCAAGAAACTGGATCTAATACAGATGCCATGCCCAGAATGAGCAGATGGGCTGGAGGTGGAGACAGACTTTATAAGCAACAGAGGGCCATCGAAGGCCAGAGTCCAGATATATACTTTGGAGAAAACTGTCACTCAGGGTCTTAGTTTCTTTCACTGTAAACCGCGAGAAGTGTCAAAGATACTTCTCATTTTAAGATAATGCCTTGCTTCTATATGCACTCTGCAAGTTTCAGCTGCCAATCATCATTGCCCCAAATCATTATCCAACAGAACTCAAGCAGTACACTCTGTGTGCCCTGATGCCGCAACTCATGAGGCAGAAATTTTACCTAGACACACAAGCCATAGATTTGTCTTTGTTTCTTCATCCAGTCACTCTTTTCTCCATTCATGAATCATGGCTAGGGTCCTCCAAGACATCAAATGATTTTACTCTGCCCTGAGTGGTGTGCAACTCAGAAAGCAAGTGCTGGAGATTTAGTATCGCATTGATAGAGTATGGGTTTGCAAATGAGATAGTATTAGCATAAAATATTTATGTTTTCTAATTATAAAAGATGTTAATGTCAAATTAATTGCAGGAAAATCTAAATTTAACATTGTTTATTTTCTACTAACAGTAGAACTCACATTATAGCACTTAATTTCTGAGTTGTAGTATTCTCCTAACCTGAGATATAAGAACGGTGTGGGAAAAGAAGGAGAGGGGGAAATAGGAAACACATTCATCAATTAAACGGAAGTTTTACAGAGACTAAATTAGAGTTGATTAAAGCCAATAATATCTAATACACACTGAAGTGAAGGAATCAAAGATCCCATGGAAATTGATTTAACATCTACAGCAGTGCCCGTATGCAGTTGCCACCAGAATTTCTTAGTTGCAGGAAGGGATAGAGCAAAACAAGGTCAGCCAGGACTTTGTCATCTGCAGATAATCTTTTCATTAATATCATTGTCGTCTACTGGTTTTGCATGTTCTGTGTGAATGATTACTGTCTTTTTAGGGAGCATCTGTGGGATGGTTTTCCTAAGTTATCAACTGTTTGTAAGATAATTAAACTAGATAAGGCTGCAACCTCTGTGCTCCAAAATTAGTTCCCTTTCTTCTTGGAAAACTTTTACAAATGATGAGGACCAGGACAGTACAGGTGTCCTGATGGAGGCAATGTAGAAATCCAAATATGGACCAGCTATTAGATTGATGCAAATTAAAACAACACTGAGATTCCATCTCGTCCCAGAAGGAATGGCTATCATTAAGAAATCAACCAATAACAAATATTTGTAGGGCTGTAGGGAAAAAGGAACCCTTTTCCACTGATGGTGAGAGTGTAGACTGGTGCAACCACTGTGGAAATCAGTGTGGAGATTCCTCACAGAACTAGGATTGGAAGTCCAACTTAACCCAGCTATTCACCTTCTGGGTAGTTTTCCAGAAGAATTAAAAACATTGTACCACAGTGATATATGTGCACCCATGTCAATAGTGGCACAATTTGTAATAGCTAAATCTTAAAAACAGCTCGAACACCCATCAACTGAGGAATGGATAAAGAAGATGTGGCTTTGTTATACACTGGAGTACTACTCTGCCATAAAGAAGGATAAGTTTGAGGCATTTCTAGGTAAATGGATGCAGCTTGAGACCATACTCTTAAATGAAATAAATTGGGCTCACATGTGTAAACATCACACTGTCTCCCTAGTGTTAGAAACTGAAAGAGTACATAGGAACCAAAACATAAAACAGATATGGTAAAATGGAAAGAAATTGCTAAAAGGAAAGGGAAACTAGGGCAGAGGAAGGGGGAAACAAAAAGAAAAAAACAAAAAAAAGGATAAAATGGAAACAAAGCTTTGCACAAATGGAGGGGCAAATGAGTTGAAGGAAGGAGTGGGGATTGTGAGAAAAAGAGGAATCAAAATATATTGTGTACTTGAAGATATTTATTTATTGAATAAATAATCTTATAAATGGCTATGTATAAATATGTATGTATATATATGTATAGCGTGCGAGTACAAATTCCCTATGATGAATATGATCATTTATAATTTTTAAAAATATGGACCAAGGCAAGAACACACATCTGAGGAGGAATGAAGTTTGGGGACTTACAGATTTGCAAACAAATTTAGCAATAGAGAATTTAGGAAATTTAAAAGGTATTTAAATAAAAGATTGTGCTTCAAAACAGGGAGAGATGGGAGTCTTTTTCCAGTTGCTGACATAAGGCAGATAAACTGCAAAAGAGGGGAGACATGGACACCTCTTGTATCTCAGAACAACAAATAGGTCCGAGTCTCAGCCCCACCTTTCCGAACTGAAAACCCGAGAGGAGTAAGTATAATGAATTTGTTGTGCATATCCACTTTTAGTAACTGCTTTAGAAGGCAGCTGTTTAAGGCCCAAACTGGAGCGCAGAATAGTCCAGTGGTGTGTAGCAGGCAGAATGACAGTCATCTGCAGATACAAGTACTTCCTCTTCCCGGACCTCCTCTTGCCCTTGATTGCTGGGCAGTGTCAGGGCAAGGCCTACAGTGAATGCAAGAGCCAAAGCTGGGTATTATCAGGATGTAGCCTTGGGGGAATAATAGCGCGTGGAGCAATATGGGGGTCGGTCAGTCACTCAGGCCAGTGCTGCCACTGTGATGGCCACGCAGGACAAGTGCTGCAGAACACAAAGTGACAGGTGGCAGCATCAGATGGCAGAGACTACAGCTGACCAGGTAATCATTTCAAGAATCTTCTAAATTAGAGCTGACTGGGAAATACCTGATAGGTGAAGGACTCTCCATTCTTGTTTTCCAAGGATCTTATGGTAAAAACCCATATTGTGAAGATCAAGTGATTTATTCCCTTATAAGTTTCTAAAGCAAATGCATCCATTTTCTATGACATCACACACTTTGAACTGGATTTTAAGAGAGCAGAGCACGATTGGAACAGATGCACCAGCCTGTGCAAACAGTAGGCGGCGAAAAGCACTGACAGCTGGGCTGGGGGCGAGCAGACAGGCGGACCACAGGAGAGATGCGCTTGGAAGGGCGACCTTAGCCCTTTGTGGAAGGAGCTGGAACTTGAAGCTGGCAGGGAAGGAGATGATGCAAGATTTTCTAGCCGGGAAGAAGCAAAATCAGAGCTGCTATACAGCTTAATCTGGTAAACAATAAAGCTAAACATGGAGCTGACTCTAGGTCATTCACATGGATGGATGAGCCTGGAACAAGAGGTGGGAAGGGTTCCAAGTGTGTTTACAATCAAGTATGGAGGTTCACTAGACAACTCAGCTGGGAATTGCACTTTTGAGTAAGACTCCTGGAAACGTGATGGATGACAATTTGGAGAACAGCGCTACATGGGAATTTTTTTTGTACCAAAGATCATGATATCAGAATGTGTTAGCAATAGTAGAATTTCCTTCTTTATGCCTTAGAAGTTGGGAGTGTGTTTCAGAGTTAAGATTTAAGCTGCATCCCACATCCTGTGTCACTGAGGTATTAGTCAAGCCTCCTGCTGCAAACTGGGGCTGGGCCCTTGACCTTGAGATGGGTAAATGATGTTTATTCACAAAAGTGTAGACAATATTGCTAGAGAAATTACTCCTGGAGCCCACATAGTCTTCCAAGAAAATTACAAAACTGCATCAAACCATATAAAAGTCATCCCTAATACCCCAACCGAGTATAGGATGGATTAGAATGAAAGGGAAGTAGAAGTGAAAAAGCCAATAAAGATTTTATTACAGTAGTTGTGGAGAAAGCTAACAGGAGCTCGAATGGGTTGGTGCAGAGGGAGCAGAAAAGCCAAAAGAAAGGCCAGGTGCTCACAGAGGTAGAACAGAGTGGAACTGGGGGAAGGGCAGAGGGGGCTACAGCGGAGAGAAGTTTCACACCAGCAGGGGCCAGATGGGGAGCTGGTGGTCAGGTAAGGTCTCCAGAAGCATCAGGAGACAAATTCAGGATTCCATGTGGGAGAACCTCTGTCAGCTTCTTGGTAGTCGGACCTGTCATACTTGAATGATAAACATTCTGTTACAAAGAGCAATGATTCTGAAAGTGTTGAAACGGCCCCAGGTGAGTCACTGAGAAGAACAAAGGTGAATAATGTTGTCACACTGTCTGTGGAGGCCAAGCCGTCCCCAAGCTGGAAGCCAGATTACAGCTCCTTTCTTCTGTAACGCCCTTTTAATTAGAGAGCTCTATTTTCCTACTATAGGGTACATTTTTTTCACAACAGGTGCAGAAGTCATACAATGTCTTGCTTTGATATTGTGTCTTGTTTCCTTTGGAAAGAAAGCAACGGGGCATACTCAGCTAAATTTTATGTTCTAAAGGAAGGTAGAAAAGCAGCTGCATAATAGTAAAACCTGCACACAAAATAGAAAAAGATCCATATTCTCTCAAGCTAAAATGGAATTGCCCTATAAAGTTCAATAATTGTTCGTACACATGCTGACTGAAAAGTTCGAGAACAGAATATATATATATATATATATATATATATATATATATTCATTCAGGTTGCAACCACTAATGATCACATGATATTTAAGCATTGAAGCCTTAGAAACCATGCTCATGACTGTGAAGGTGGGTTTATGCAGTATTCAGTCTTAGACTATATTTTCTCATAGCTGTCAATGAAATTTGATTTTTCTTGCTTATCTTTGCAACCAGAATATGAATCAAATGATAAAGAAAAAGAAATTACCTTACTAATGTAACAATTTCAGGTAAAAAGACCAGCTTTAAAATCTTCAAAAAGTAAATGTATATTTTGGTTCTTCAGATTTTACCTTAAGGGGTAAAAGAATTCTTTTTTTTTTGCATTAGTTCCAAAATGGAATATACTTTGCAGGTTTGGTTAAAAAAAAATAACCTTCCTACATTATACACCTGAGCAAAGACAATGGAAAATTTAAGACTTTGGGGAACATTGTCTTTATCAGTTAGCTGCAGGGTGTGGTAAGGTGAGGGTGGGTAAAAAGTAGAAGAAAGGAACATGGCAAGGCCCAAACAGGCCTCCCTCCCCCAGGATAATACCAGACATTCTTTGAGGCTGACCTTAGCATCCTGACCTTTCCTGGCTGCAGGAGTGGATTTAAGTCCTCCTGACTTTCTTTCCTTTCCTTTCTTCCTTTGTTTTTTTTTTTAATTTTATTTTAAAGACAAAAGAATGGAGACATATGAACCAGAATAAGCCATAAACAATACAGAAAATACAAAATTATACAGAATATAGTAGGGAATTACCACTGGATGTTGTATTACATAATGTTGTCTTCATATTAGTTAACACAAAAACATTAAAGGAAATACCAAATTATAGAGAAGATAATAAGGAATTTGCACTGGATGCTGTATAATATAAAGTTATCTTCACTTTCGTTAATACAAAAACAATTGAGGAAATACAGAATTATAGAGAACACAGAAGGGAGTTAGCTCTGGATGCTGTCCTACATAATGTTACCTTCACCTTTGTTACTCAGTTACACAGATGATGGCCCATTTGATCATTCAGTTTTTCTCCTCCCTCATCTCCGTTGCCCTACCACTCAATTAGTCATCTTCCCTGTGATAATAACTGTACTCCTGGGTTTATCTATATCCCTGGACTCTCGCCTTGGGAAGAGATATAGCTGCCTCAGACTATACTATAACATACATGGGTGTATACAAACTGCCATGGTCGGAGGTGGAAAAGCACATATGCTCACAGCTGACCACCCAGCTCCACCCCGTTGCCGTGCTATGGGTGGGGGCGGGTCCAGTCCGTGAGGTGCCGTCAGCGGGGCCCTCAGCAGAGCAGCCGCAGGGCCCACAGTGGAGCAGCCGCGGGGCCCACAGTGGAGCAGCTGTGGGGTCATGCAAGGTTCATATGTGCAAGCTGTAAGGAGACCCTCTTGGTGCTCACATTAACAGTTTGGGGTGAGTCTTGAAGACCGTGGATTCATCCCATTGTTGCCAGGAACAGGTGGTGCTTGCTCCAGCTGCCGAGACTCAAGGTGCTCCCAGAGAGAGTTCATGGTGGGAGCTGAGCCCCGGCAACCCAGCTCGTGCTTCCCGCCTGATGTTGGAGTGAGAAAGGCGTGGAGCCACGTGATCCACCTCCATCTGCATCTCCCTCCTGTTGCAGTGCTGGAGCCCCCGTCCGCTCCTCGGCCGGATCCCTGGGAGCCGCTGCGGCTCTCTGCTGAGGTTCCCCGCTGCTCTCTGCTGGTAGCTGCTCACCCAGCTGAGAGGCAGGGGGCCACCATCTCGAGGCAGGCGCAGAGCCGGGCGTGGTGGGCTGTGTACTAGTTGCATTGATTCTCTCTAGGCGCTGATTAGGAAGGTTGCTGCTGGGTGGGGGCTCTGCCCCAGTGGCTGTTGCAACCTCTCATTCTTACATTGGGTTTGACAACTGCTACCGACTGCCACTGCCTCCTTTCCTGGCTGCGCCCTCCTCTACCAGCCCTGGACCAGCTCTCGGAACTCCGCTCTCCTCTGTCCAAGTTGGGAGGCTTCCATGAGCGTGGGCCTCCGAAGCTGAAGCTCTTTCCCTTCTGTCCTTTGTCTGAGTGGCATTTCTCCGGAAGGTTCTCTCTGTTGCCTCCCTGGTCGCCATCTTGCAGTTCTCTCGTAAAATTTATTTAGTTATTTCTTACTTTCTAATGAATTGACCATTACACTTCTAAAGTTCTGAAATGGCCAACAGACCATAGAAAGATACCACTTTAGGCTCCTGCTTGAAACCAACAGCTACAGAAAACTGCTGGCCTTGATTCAGGGCCATCTTCCTTTGTTTTTTAGAATTACTTATTCACTTGTGTGTCTCTTCCACTAGAGATTGGAACTGGGATTCATTCTGTGTTTGTTTTGTTGTCCTGAGGATTGAATCCTGCCCTTGTATGTGCTAGGGGTCTTAGTTACCTTCCTTGTCACTAAGATTCAATATCCAATACCCAAAACTTAAAGGAGGAGAGGGTTATTTTGGCTCACAATGGTAGCCCATAGTTGGCTGACTCCCATGGAGGAAGGCATGATATAAGGATCAGGGGGAGGAAAGCTGCTTACCCCTGGCAGACAGGAAGCAGAGAGAAAAAGGAAGGGCCTTAAAGTGAGATGATATTCTTCTGTCTTGGTTACTTTTCTCTCATTGCTAAGACAAAATATCTGATGCCCAGAATTAAGGAAGGAAAGGTTTATTTAGCTTACAGTTTGTGAAGGTTTCAGTCTATAATCAGCTGGCTCCAAGGCAGGGTGGCATGGCACAGGAGCAACACTTCAAGGTGGCACAAACAGCAAAAGCTGCAGAGCAAAAAAGGAGGGGAACAAGCCTGTTTTCCTCCCTTATATTATGTGCTGGCTATTCACCCATGCTCACATGATTTCTGTGCCCTCCTCTTGTGCAGGCTCAGGATGTAGAACTGCTGAGTCACTTAGCCAAGCCTCTCAACACCTCAAGTTGACACAATATATCAACCATGACATATACCATATTCCAGTTCATGCCCCCTGGTGACCTGTCTTTTCCTATGAGATTCTATTTTTTGACAGTAACTATAATATCCCACTATTCAATCACCTTTCAAAAGCCCCACCTTCGAGCACATGAAGTTTTGAGAGGACATCCAGATATAAAGCATCACTTTCTGCCTTGGACCCCAAAAGACTCATGTCTATCTCTTTATGCAATATGCATTTAGTCCTCCCAAAGAGTTGCCAAAGTTCTAACAGTTCCACCATTACTAAAAAGTCTAAGACCAAAGGGTACCCTAAGACTTAAAGCAAACTCTTACTTGTGATCCCCTGTAAAAATCAAAAGGAAAGTTGAACACTTCCAACATACAATTGGGCAGGGTAAACTTTACTATTTCAAAAAACAGGGAAAAGGGCTAGAAAACAACAGGACAAAAGGGGAGGAAGGAAAACCAGTAAGGCAAACATTAAATCCTACAGCTCCAGGCCCAGCATCTAGGGCAAGATGTGGCAATATGTAAGCTCCAACTGTCTTAGGTAGCCTCAGCCTGCAGCTTTCCAGGTTGTATGCTGCAAGGCTTCTCTCTTGAGGTGGCTCCACCCACAGCCTGTAGGGTTCCTCAGCCAACATTTAATGTTCCTAGCATCTCCAACTACCTAGATCTCCACTGCACTTTCAGTTTCACACACTGTTCTCTGAGGGGAACGCTGTCTGGTCTCCCAGGCCTTCTTTCAAATGGGCAGAAACCTCTCTGCCCCCACAAGGTCTGCTGCTAGCTAAAGTAGGTGGGCTCCCTTGTACCATGGTTCCAGAGGTCTCTGCATGTCTGGGTGGCTGACTACTGTGAACCAAATCCCAAGGAACAAATTCTTTAGATGGCTGTTCTTAAGCAGAGTGCCCTGGGGCTGTCAAAGTAAAGTCTGTCACTTTTGCAATTTTGAAACTTCCAAGGGTAGGGTTCCCTGTGTGTGCTCAGAGTAACTTTCCAGACTGTTCTGTTGTAAAGTAATTGACTTCTTTTTAATGCTAATATATCAGCGACCCTCTGCTCCAATTTTATAGGCATTTCCTTTGTGAGGAAACTGAAAACTTTTCAAACAGACCTTTTGCTCTTAATTTTCAGTATAGTTGTGGCTAAAAGCAGCAAGCAGTATCCATGCTACAGACTGAACATTAGGCTACCTTGAAATGTCTTCTGCTGGATTAATTAGTCCACCACCCTTAACCTCAGTCTTCTATAAAGTTTTAGGATTTTAGCAAAATGTAGCAAAATGTATTTCTGCCAGTGTATAATACACATGGCCTGCAGTCGAACTGTCAGTGGAGTTCCTGTTCCCAGCAGAAACTTCCTGAGCCTGGTCTGTATTATTATCAGCATTCTGGTTTCCTGGGCTCCAACCAGAATCTCCCATTAAGTTATTGGCTGGAGTATTCTAGAGTTGATTCTCCAGCTGGCATCTCTAAACCTTTCCAAATTCCTCCAGTGAACCTGTTCCAAAGGATTCTCAACTGCATGGCCAGGTAACACCACATCAGTGACTCCATTTCTGCAGTACCAAAATCTATCTTAACCACTTTCTTGTTACTGAGACACAATACCCACCACACACAATTTAAAGGAGGAAAGGTTTATTTTGCCTCACAGTTGTAGAGGTTTCAGTGGTTATATGGCCAGCAGCATGGTGGAAAGGCCTGGACAGAAGAAGAGAAAAACCAGGAAGAAAGATACACCCTTTGGGGTCATGGCTCCCATGACCTACCTCTTCTGACCAGATCCCACCTCCTAATAGCCAGTCAGCTATAAGAGCCCAAAATTCAATCACCTTTTCAATATCCTACCTTTGACTATATGAGGCTGTGGGAGAACATTCAAATATAAACCATAACACTAGGCAAGTACTCAACCATTAAGCTATATCCCTAGTTCTGCTCTCCTCTTTTTAAATTCTGAGACAGGAGTTTGCTTAGTTACTCAAGTTTTGAACTTGCAATCCTCTTTACTCAGTCTCTCACATAGCTGAGATTACATGTATGCATCACCACACAGGCTGGAATTCAGTTTTGCAATCACAGTGCCTAGCACAATGCTTGGCATACAGCAACACACAAAAGATGTTTGATAAATGGATGCATGACTGGATAGATGGATGAACTAATTTAGAAAGTGAATAAATGAGCATTTATCCTTGGGTTGTTTTATATCCTTGTCACCTGCCGCATGTTCTTTCAAAGTTTTTCACCATCAAACTAGGTATGAATCCATTTTACCTATGAGATGGGACTTCCCTGATGGTGCCTGGTTTATAGGAGTTCAACACATACAGGTTTAAGTGGCAATGATAGAGAGAGATTATCTGACTTCCAAAGAACATGAAACAAAGTGAGAGTTCCAATGTTTCTTTACAGGAAACCAGGAAAACAGTCTGTCTGGGATGAATGAGCTTCATACTCCAACCATGTTTCCAGTGCATAGAGAGGTACTTTCTTATTTGAAGTCTGCTCCCCCCAACACACAACACCATTCCCCTATCCTCTTTGTACCTGTGAAGTGGGAGTAAAGTGCCAGCAAATTTAATTTTATTGTTCCACATGAATACTAGTCAATTTTCTAAGTGGGAATACTGAAGATGATAATTGTATGTTGTCTTGTCTTGTCTGGGTACAACCCCTCTAGTGGTTTCCTGCTGGTAAACCACTACAAGCTCAAAAGGATCAGAGCAAGAATAAATGAAGTGTAATATGGTGTATTCTCTGCACTTATGGGGGCCTCCACTTCATAGGGTATTGCTTGCTTATATGCAGATGGGTAGCATGGACAAAGCTGTCCTTTTTCTCTCTCTCTTTTAAGTATATAGTGAGAAGTATGGAAAATAATAGCCTGTGGACCCAGCCCCAAAATTCAGTCATTAGCTGATTATTGCAGCTATGGATGTTGTGGGGACCCCCACCCCACACTGGGTCAGTCCTGTGGAGCTTGGGTATCATCTTGCTCCTGGAAATACAGGCCACCAGACTGGTGCTTGGTGAATAATTCATTATCAGGCAATCAGAAACAACTTTGATCAACAACTAGAATAAAAATAATCCTGTCCAAGAATACTGGCTTTGTACTATACTTTATTTCATGTATTTGTCTTTTGGCAGGAAGTAATTGATGATTCAGGGTGATTCTGTGGGGAAAAGATGCAAATAATGACCACACTAGGTGAGCCTGAAGCATTTGGGGTTTGGAGGCACAGTTGGAGAGACCTTTACTGTAATTACTCACACACATGTACCTTCAGTGCACACTCTTCACATCTTTTCTCTGGGAAACAGCTAGGAGGATAATAGAAAAGATGGACCAGATAACAGTACAGGAAGCTCACTAGGAAACAGACGTTCCATCCTATATAGTAGACATAAAGCCCCCTTGTATTTTCTAGGTTTGCATTTCTAGGTAATGCATTTCTCTGGGCTATAGTCTCACACAATACCGTAGGCTCATCCCAGCCCTCACAATTGCTCTCACAGTGGCCCAGCTGCTTGGGTGGACTTAATTCCATCACCAACAGCTGTGGTCAGTGAGGTGAACATGGACAGCACCCAGCATAGTTTCAAAGAGGAGTCAGCATTAGGTAGGAGTCAGCATTAGAAAGAGGAATGGGAGTTGCTAGGTGGAGATAGGAAGAGGGCGAGATGACAGTAGAGGGAAGTCTGGAGGCTGCAGGTAAAGGGAGGAGGTAGAATGGCCCAAAGATGCCTGTCAGTGTGGAGTCCAGCCAAGTAGGGTCCTGGGGAGGAGCAGCAGGGCAAGGGACCAGGGCCTCTGGGGTTTTGAAGCAGGAGAAGATAGTGATCTGACACTACAGCAAAGCAAGTGGATTAGGGACGGGAAGACAAACCAATTAGGAGGCTGTTGTCATCTTGAGCGGATGTGATTGTGCAGGAAAGACAAGCAGGCAGTAGAGGGAAGGGCCTGGCCCTGTGCTGGATGGAACATCCAGTTAGGGGAGAATCCCTAACAGATGTGACAGGTAAATGGGTGGTTAGGCTCTTACTGGAGTGGAGACCACAAGAAGCAGAGGTGCTGGGATACTCGGGTTTGAGGCACATGGACACTGGCATCCCTTTATGGCATCCATGCAGAGCTGCTGGCTGGAATAGTGCTTTGTTGGGTCATGCAGGGCAGAGAAAGAGAGCTCTGCAGAGGCCCCTATGGACCTTGTATTCAGTGCAGTGACTGCCTTTTCACTAGGGTCACAGTTAGCAAGGGGAGCCAGGCTTTGGGGAAACTGACGGATTCCTTCTACATTACTGAGTTGTAACCTGATTTATTTTATAGGAAGATGAAAATGGTATCTGCCATAGGCCCTCTGCTTAGTCACTTTCCAGCATTTCTAGAAAGAAGAAAGGGAAATTTTGTAACAGTCAACCTGCATTTTTGCATCCTCTATGCTTGATTTTTCAATTTCTGGAAATGCTGGCATCAGGAGTACTAAGGTGCTTTGGATTTGTTTTATGTATTTCCCTTGCAAGTACCCTTTTGAAATGAAAATATGAGCTTACCTCTATATCAAAGGTATTCTCAAATATTTGATTTTCTCATTTTAGGGACAGAATTTGCACTTCTATCCACGCTCACTCTTCGGTCTCCTTCATACTGCCCCTCACAATTTGTTCCTTTTGTTTTTCTTGTCTCTCTCCCTCACCTCCCTCAAAGCTCAAGTTTCTGCCCAGGAAATTATAACTGCAGCCATAAAACAGGCAATGAAATGTCCGAATGAGCACTGAACTTTCTACATGGGAGCAGGAGAGTAGAAGCTACCTGGTCTTAACATTTTATTTAAATATTGCTATTTCTCCCTTGTCACTCTTAAATGTCCCGAAACACCTGTCCCCTTACACAATTTAAATGTAATAAACAATTTCTCCTAATGTTCTGGTAGTTTTTCTTTATGAGATCGCAAGGACTTGCCTCAAAGTATTTACCACAAGGTGCCCAGTCTGTGGTTCTTGAATGAATGAATGAGGAGGACAGGAAGGTGAGTACCTCTGCTTTGTCATTTTTCTCTATGTGGCTTTCAACTTTTTCTAATTTTCCCCCCAGTGAATGGTTTTTTTTTTGTTTATTTTCAGACTTAGTAGTTGTCTCCAGGTATGTACTGTGAAGTGTCTTGCACTTTGAGGCTGCTTAGAGTTTAATTAACAACTTTAAAATGTTACAGAAGACAGTTAAAATTAGGAAAGAAAGTGGTTTGCCAAATTAGAGATAGCTCCGGATTCATCACCAATATTTAAGGAATCATATGTAAAAAGTGAATATACGCATAGTGTATATGTATATACATGAATATATTCCTTTTCTGTATTGGTTTCTTTCAAATCATCACCTGGCATAATGTGTGGTAGTTTTAGAGGTTACTATTGATAGACGCCATCTGGTGGCACGGAATAGCAGCTGCCCGAACATGAACTCAACTAACACATCATTACTGTTAAGTAGTAGCTAACAAATTAAAATCCAAAAACGCTGATTAATGAATAGTGTATGTCCAAGTTAGGAATACGATTTACAAGAGTAAGTATAAACCCTAAGTCTGTTGAAGCAGGAAAAAGGAAAAGCACTAATACTACTTTGTAGAATCCATCCGCCCACTCTTACTCATTCCTGAGCTATTTATCAAGCTCCTGCCTCCGGCCAGGTTGTGTGTGGTGGCCGGAAATAGAATTCCAATGTCTACTTGAAGGTGAGAGAAAACGGTGGACACTGGCAATCTGCTGGTCTGCGCTACAAAATCTCAGGCATCCTCAGCATGCCCCACTGGGGTTCATTATCCCTATATTTTCAGATAAGAAAAATGGAATTTTGAGATGTTTTGGTGGTATTGGGGATTGAATTCAGGCCTTTTGCACTGAGCTGTATCCTCAGTCCTTTTTTATTTTTAAGATAGGGTCTCATTAAGTTGCTAAATTGCCAAGGCTGGGTTTGAACTTGTAGTTTCAGGCTTAGCCTCCCAGAGAGTTGGGATTACAGGCGTGTCTCATCATGGCTGGGTTCAGTGCAGTACTTTAAATGCTTCACCTTTGCACTATATTTAGGACTGGTTCCTATGGTGAAATCCTAGCTTGGCTGTCTTGTACCTTGAGGATGGTCTTGTTAACACAATATTCTTCTGCAACCCCAGAGCAGAACAGAGCACAGGGTAGAGTCCAATGTGTGGGAAGAACTGTGGTTTTCATTAGGTAGCTGCTTTTGGGCTCCTAGGCATAGTATGTGGTCCTGAACTACATGATGGTACTTAGCACATTATTCAAGAACTTATTCTTTTGGATTTCACTGAAGGGAACACGTTTTCCTGCTATCAGGACTACTGGTTTCCTACAAGACCTAGGCCTGTGACCCAACTTTCTGAGCTGCAGCTGAACCATGTCTGGACTTGGCACTTCCTATTTTACTCACAACACCTTATCGGAACAAGTTTCACTGTGAAAGGTTGCCAGTTTGAAAGGTTGCCTGTATGCTCCGCTGCTTGTAACAATGTCCCCTCTCAGAAGCAAACAGGACCCAGCACAAAGGACACACCATGCAGGCACGTGTTATGTAAGTGGATAAGCTGCATCTGGCAGAGGTGTGGCAGTTTTCTGGACATGTGGCAGTCAGTCCTTAGGCCTTGTTGTGCACCTTGCTGAGGCCCTTGCTGACTGGCTCAAGCTTTTTCCAGAGCCACTGCCCTCCTGCTTTCCCTGAGGGCACTGCTCATAGATTGTGAGCACCTGCTGCCAAGCCTTGATCCTTGTCATGAAATTAACAAAAGCCCTTTGGGTCTTTTGAGTCTGACATAATACCCCCAACAGTGCACATCATCCATGACTACTTGTCCCAAATTATAAATATTCATTTGACATAAAAGCAGTACATTTGTTCGGGGTAGGGAACTGAACCCAGAGCCTACATTCTGAGCTACAATCCCAGCCCTTTTTGAGATGGGGTCTTATTAAGTCACCTAGGTTGTGCTTGAACTTGAAATCTTCCTGTGTCATCCTCCCAGAGTCCTGATATTACAGACATTTACCACCACAGCCAGCTTAAAACCCACTGAAAGAGGGTTGGTAGTAGAACAGGGAAAAACTGTGGGGATATAAACCCTTACTTAATTTAGCCATTCAGATTTATCACAGTGCACACACACTGTCTGTAGGTTGAATCTTGCTGTGGTTTGTTAAGGGCATGAAACTTGTTTTGCTAAATTTGAAAATAAATACTGTCGCTACAAGCAGCAGGCAAGGTCAGCCAGCAAGATCAAATCCTTGGAGCTGCTATGCTTTTGAATTCTGCCCCTTTTATTTTCCTTAGAGGAAAACAGGTAAGACTGCTGCTAGGATGACTGCAGTAGGAGATGACATGCAGAGGTAGAAATGCAGAGAATTAATCCAGATCCGGTTTTTGAGGCTCCTTGGGAGGGGAGCATGGTGAAATCCCCAGAGGCAAGAAGCCTTGGGGAACAGGCGGAGGGGCCTGGGGCTGGGAGGGGCAGTCCTGGCCTGGGGGAAAACCAGCTCCTACTGGCTTCAGGCAAACCCAATTTCATGTTTTATAGTTAACATTTTTCTTTAAAACTTCACCAAAATGTTTAGCTCTCCTAGAAGAATAAGATTGTTTTTTCTTCAGCAAACCATCTTCAGGAGCGATGGCTGAGCCCCTGCCTCCTCTATCCTGGACTTAATGCTTAGTGTGTGACCCTGCCAGAAATGCAAGTGGCAAGGGGGTAGCTGGAAAGATCAGCCACGAAGGACAGAGATTTTAGATCCTTCATCCACCCATCTCCTTAAGTATTGAATGGATACACGATGGTCTCACAAATGCTGCACATGAGGTGACAGTTGAGAAGCCCCTCCAAACTTGAACAACTCAGGGATATTATCATGTCATCGAATTACTCCCTTACACGTTTTATGACACCCATTCCCATGTTTTAAAAGGGTATAAAACACTGTACAATGTTTACACAGAAAAATAAAACGTGGGAGGAGCCACTTCCTTTCCCAGGGTCTGTGATAGGGAACTATCACTTTGGGAACAATTTTGCCTCTAGCAGGGGAGGGTTTAGCCAGCCCAATCCAGTCTTGGCGGGCTCCACCCGCAGCGCGCACGCAGCGCAGCCGGCGCTCTCAGCCGGCTCCGGAGCCGGCAGTGTCGGGGCGCCCGGCACCTGCTGAGCTTACGAACCCTTCCTGGCAGTGACTACGCTGTGGTCTGGGCAACAACGTCGGCTCTGGGTCAGCTGGGCCGGTTCCCTGTGGACCTTCCTCTACCAGCACCCAAAAGTCAACTGATGCTCGCTACTGCTCAGGTGAGGCCTCCGCAGGTGGTCGGGGTTCCTGGGACAGTGAAGGTGGGCAGCACGAGTGCACCTCGTCCCCGTCTGCGCACCCAGCCCCAACGGGCCTCTCGGCGCAGCGCAGCCCCCTCCTGCTCATCCTTGCGCACTGCCGCCGCACAGCAGACTCCGCGGAGGCGGCGGCTCGGGCGGGCTCCTAAGCCGAGAGGCGCGGCGCAGCAGCCCCGGGGTGTCCTGGGCTGGAGCCACGCAGGGCCCGGCGGCGCGACCCCTCGCCAGCGACACTCTGGCTCGCGGAGTGCGTCCCGGCGCGGTTGAGCGGTGCGCTAGTAGCCGGGCGCCGGTCTGGCTTGATCGTTCTGGGCCCCAGGAGAGAAAGGAGATGTAGCCACCCCTCCGGAGCCCACTTGGGAACCGCGCACACCGCGCGAGCCACAGACGGACGGACGGCGCGCGCGCCCGGCGGGGGCGGCGCGGGCCAGTGGAAGCCAATGGGCAGCGGCGGGGCGCGGGCGGTGGCCAATGGGAGGCGGCGGGGCCCGCGGGGGCGGTGCCGGGGCGGCGGGCGGAGGCGGTGGGAGCCGGAGCGGCAGACTGTGCACTGCTGCAGAAGACGCAGGCCGGCGGCTTCACTCGAGCGTGCGCGGGGTCCGGGCCGATGGGCCGCCCGGGGCGGCGGCGGGCGGCGAGGCGGCGGCCTCAGGACGCGCCGCCTTGCGCGCGCGGGCCGTAGCGAGTTCCAGGTCAGCGGCTCTGAGGTGGGGCGAGTGTCTGGCGGGCTGCGCGGGAGTCCTGGGGGAGTGCGGTTGCGGGCGCCCGCGCTAGTGGCGCAGGTCTGGTCTCGGGGCAGCGGGCGGGGGTGACCAGTTCCGGGCGGCAGCAGGTCGTGCTCGCCGCGGGGATGCGAGCGTCTGGGAGACCTGCCCGGCGGCCGGCACCCGCGGGCGGGAAGCTGGCGGGGTCGGCCCTGGGCGCTTTGTGGGAGGGAGCCCGCGCCAAGACCGGCAGGTCGCCGACCACGTCGAGAGCGTACCCGGAGCGCCCGCAGATTGATTTCAGGCGCACCGCAAACCCAGGGAATCAATTTCGGCTCATCACCCGAGACCGGGAGCCCGGAACAACTCGGCATGAGCCCTCTGGGAAAGATTTGTCATCATTAACCTGCTCCGGTTAAATTAATTCAGCCCAGGATGACTCCAGCTGAAGCTTGGAGAACGCCAAGTGCGCCGATCGCGGGACTGTGCTCGTGAAAACACGATTTTGGTCAAAATAAGATCGTAGACATTTTGGGTTTTATTTAGAGTTTAATTTGATTTTGCAAGGATGGTTTTTTGAAGAATAAAAATAAAAACAAGGAGAACAACGACAGTAAAAATTTTGATAATTCTAATGGGCTTGCTCAGTAAGTTCAAAATAGTCTCACAAATTTTTCTTTTCTCTGCCTCTTTTGTCTGCAGTTTTCATTTCTAAACTTTAACACTAGATGGCTTTCTTATGACAGGCATTTTCGTAAACTGTTCGCGTTGGTTCTGTCTGCAGTGTAGGTTGTGATTTTCATAGTCTTTCAAATAGTAATGGAGGGAAGAAAATCTCCAACACTTGCTTTTTAAAAAGTGTATTACTTCTGTATAAGACCTGTACAAAGCACTGTTTTTGAAGATAGGGAAAAGTGGCCTTTAATTTATGGCCTTCCTAAAGGTACAACTTGAGTTATGGTATGTAGTCACATTTCTAAGAATTTCTGATTTTGTTTTGGCTTATTTGAGGAATTCAGAGTTAGTTCCAGGGTGAATTTTGTGATTCTGACAGATAACATTCCCACTTACACCATGCTGATTGATTTAGTGTCACCGCTTATTTAGAATGATAGGAAAGGTAGAGCAGTAATAAGTCATAGCAAAGTGTGGTCTCCCGAGTTTGGGTTCACCCAGCATTGATGGCTCCTAAGGATTCCACTGATGCACTGGGAAGAGACGTAGCTGAGTGTCTGTGTGATTCATGCCAGGACTGTGTCAGGGACATCTTCATTTCCTCTCCCTGGGTGATACTTGGTTCTTCATTTTTAAGCACAGCTCTTTATGATGAGTACAATAGTCTGTAGTTGGCTGTTTGGGCCACAGCAACAGCAGCTTCCCAGTTAGGTTTTTAAGTACTGTTATTCTGAAGCGAGACCGTGGCAGCTTATCTAAATCCTGCCTGGGTAGGCAAACTTGTTTTTAAGCTGAAGAAATATCTTGAAATTATCTTTATAGCTGTCATTTATTTTGTGCTTTGCCCAGCTTTAAATGTGACACATTGGATTTGTTCTAAATCATAGCATATTCATAAATAGCTGATTAAAAAAAACCTGAGTAAACATCTGGGAAGCAGGGAATGAAATGAAATCTGGAGCAGCTTTTATCAGTACTCACATGCAGCCTATAGATGGGGTGAGGTGAGCTTAGATAAGAAGCCGGGAAAGCGTTTGTTCCTTAGGGTAGAGTACTGGTACTTCACAGGTGTGGGGGTGGAACTTCGGGCCCTGGAGTATAGGCTGTGGGATTTCCCCAGCTGGCTGAGGCACGTATTTTTTCATAAAATATCTTTTATGTTATCAAACATTAGACAACCAACCAACCTTCTTTCCCTTTCAGTACTGGGGATTGAACTCAGGACCTTCACACCAAATGTCATTTCCAGCCCTTTTATATTGTGTTTTGAGACAGGATCTCCCTAAATTACTAAATTGCCCAGCGTGGGCTTGAACTTGTGATCCTTATGCCTCAGCCTCCTAGAGTACTGAGATTACAGGCATGTGTCACCACATTGTTTAAGTTTTCTTAAAGAGCTTTAATTCTCAGAGATGCAACTTTTGGCAGAATAGGAAAATCAGATCATCATGATTTGGCACCAATGACACTTGATTGTTGTTGAAGCTATATAATTGGGTTCAGAAGGTTCATTTTTCTTTCTAGAGGCTGAGATGGTATTTTGAAAGATTCCTGATACCTGAACTTGGTCAACACCTGTCCACCTTAGAGATCTTTTTACCTGAGGCAAAAGTGGAAGTAGGCTATGCAATCTGGGAATATCTCTATAGTGACTAAATATTAACCTTTTCTGAAGTGGCAGTTCTTTGATTGTAAATGCTGTGTTTGGGTATCAAAACTAGTTTAGGGCTGGGGATATAGCTCAGCAGCACAGTGCCTGCCTGGCAAGCATGAGTTTCCTTCGTTTGATTCCCAGTACCGAAAAATAAAAAACGAGTTTAGAATGAGTTGTATTTACTGAATACTTTGAAGAGAATTATGTGTTTACCTGGATACAGCCCCTTGCCCTCTAGCTGACCTTGGTAAATGACAAGTGTATGTTTTGAGATTGAGGAAGTATTGAGTCTTTGAACAAGATCTGCACTGATGTACAAATCTTTTTGAAGTCATGCTCAATTTGAAGAGAATTTAGATAGTTATTGTTAACTGGAAAGCTAAGTTTTGCTTTTCTGTTCTGAGCTTGAATGCAATATAAAGTAGAAGCCTGAAGATTACAGAGACTCATGTGCTAGATATTTGCTTCTAATGATGGAGCCATTTCCTTTTCAGTGGGAATGCGGGTGCAGGAACCTGAGCACCCTCTCTTTTTCTCTGGTTACAAATGAGGAGTTTGGATAAAATATTCCCATGAGACGTTTCAGTGCCCAAAGAATTTTAGGATTCTTTATTGTTTAAAATAAATGTAGTAATGAAGATGTCAGTCTGTCTGGGATAGCTTACATTTTTTGTGGTTGTTGTTTTCCCTGGCCATGGTTTACTGTAAGTTTGTGTGTGAGCCCTCCAGAGGGTACAGCTGCTTGGTTTACCTTGAAATCAATGACTCAGAAATTGCTTTTCTGTTCCAATTGCATTTAGCTATGACCTCTTAAAGGAGAACTAACAGTGTGACAGGAATTTAAATGCCTCACCTCTTCAGGGGTAAATTATTTTGATCCTTTCTGAAAGTGAGTCAGAAACTTTGTTTCAAAGATCAATGGTCAGAGGGGCTAGGTCTAACCTGCTGGAGGAGTCCTCTTTCCTGAGAGATTGCATATTTGTATACCACCTTTCTTTGCTGTATTTTCCCTTTGCAGCCCTTCATAGCAGACTATGTGGTGGAAAGAAAACATTCGGTAAGTTGAGTGTGGTTTTCATAATATCTCTAGGCCAGAAAGGGCCGTAGAGACTATTACTTAATTTTTTATACTGTTTGTTTCCATTTTTAACATGAAAAAACAAAAAGCACATTTTAAGGATTCTCAGATTTTTCAACATTCAACTTTGCTATGTTGATGCCCCCAAAGGAGGGACGTAGGTGCTGTGGGACTAACGGGAGATTCTTTCCCTCTGGAGAAGACATTTGTTGAAATACGCTCCCCACACACATACCTGTTTATTTATACACACTTTTTCCTTTTGCACAGAGCTGTGAAAACTTTACTAAGGGCTAAAGTTTGAAGATCCTAAAGCTACCCTTCTAACCCTTCTTTGATGTGTGGGTTCCTTTAGATGATCTCTGTGATCTTCCAGCAGTACATGAGCATGGCTGGAACTCCACTTTTTGAAGGTTTTCAATACTACAAAGTGCTTTTAACGTGTAGAATTGACATCTATTTATTTATTCAACTTTTACTCCTTGGTGGCCTTCAGAAGAAATCCTTCATAGAGACAGTTCAGTCAGAGAACAGTGTGTCTAAGTTGGGCCTACAGTGCAGTGTTTTGTGTGCCTGCTTCTTTTTTTTTTTTTTTTTTTTGGCTGTACTGGGGATCGAACTCAGGACCCTGTGCTTGCTAGGCAGGCGCTTATTCTACTGAGCTATATCCCCAGCCCCATGTGTGCTTGCTTCTTGACCTTGTGGTGAGAAGCAGGAGGGTCCTCTCAAGGCTGTGTGCCTTGTGTGCCTGAAATGTGTAGGTTTGTATTCATGTTTGCGGTGGCCACATGGCTTAGACCCTGAAACCCTGTGTCTTTCCTCATTTGGTGCCATTTAACCTAGTCTCCCCGTCCTCAACTGCTGTCATTGCAAGGAATGTTTGCTGTGCTTTGTTCTACTGTTTTAGCTGGTTCCTTCCAGTGGGAATCTTTATTTAGCACCTTTGCCTGTCCTCACTAAGAAATGCTGTCCATACCTTGGAGCAGATTGCTTTACTTGTGTTGTTGATAGTTTGCTAGTCTGGCTGAGCACTGTGCCTGTGTCTCCTTAGTCACAGAGACTTCCTTCTAGGTTTACAAGGAGACTCACTTTGGTTGCAGTAAGTACTGATGCATCTCTCTAGACCCTTCCACTTGGATATTGTGAAAGAACATGTTTAACCTGCTGTGCAGGTTCTGCCCACCAGTTTATTCTGAGTAAGAAATGAGTTCATTTTTATAGTGTCACTGGTGAGACCCTGTTTTGCTTGCAGTATTTGGTGCAATCTCCAAACTTGTTCAATAAGGAATGGATGACGGAGAAACTAGGGGAGCCTGAGACTTCGAAGGCTGTAGGCACTAGAGATTATAGGAGAAACTAGAATGTTGTTGGACTTTCTTAATAAGCTTATTTTTCACTTCGGGATTGTCCTGCTTTGACTTGTTTTCGGACAGTGGGGACAAGAACCACAGTCTTTCTCCGTTTCCCTGGTATTTTAATTAGTCGATGCACTTCTCTTCCTATTTCGCGAATAAATACCCTTAGGTATAAGTGGCATTTTGAGTTCCGCCAACTAGATCACTCCCTATTTTTTAGTGTTGCATATTTGCTGATTACTACGAGAAATTCCTGTTGAATTGTACTGTCGTTCCAAAGTTGACTTGTTAGATGGTCATCAGTGACTCCTAAGTAAAAAATCTGAGCAAAGACCCAGATTGTTACGCTGAAAGTAAGAGTTACTGTATGAATAAACAAAATAGATGCAGAGTGAGCCATTGTGTGGGGTGCTAGAACTTTCAACTGATGCTGAGGGGCTGGCATCTGTGTTGTCAGCATGATGCTGGTTTTCACTGTGTTCCAGGGAGCTTTTTGTTAACTTTTACATCCTTTTGGAATACTGGGTGGTCCAGGAGTAGCTCTCAGATGTGGTCCTTTGTATTGAAGTTACCAATAAGTGACTTTAGAAGTTATTTTTATCTTTCATATTGGAGAAGTGGTACTGTTCCAAGCACTTAGTGCCTTAATCCAAAGAACTCTTACACTGTGCAGTCCATTTGTACTCAGTTCTCTCTCCAGCTGTCCGTACCTGTATACATATATACATGTACATATGTGCATGCATATATATTTACACAGATATATCATAGACATCATAAAACATGGACAAAATTATACACTTTAAGAAGGGTGATATTAAAGTGGCTGGAAGTGTAGAGGTGGTTCTCTTGTATCTCTAGGCTGGTTTATCATCTCTTGAAAAGTATGGTCCCTCTTGGAGACTAGCACTCTGCTGCTCTTCCTGGTAGATACTGACTGTAGACACTGGGGTACTGGAGCCTACAGGATCTTGGTAGGGAAGCCAGGGCTAGCTCTACTTGTAATGGGCCCTGTGTTTACTGTATTGATTATTTTTCTTGGAGGTATGTCTGATTTGGGCCCATATTTCCTCAGAGCTAGTGGTAGGTCATCTGGTTTGGGGTTTCATGTAATGGGGTAATGTCATGGGGGACATGCTTGTCCTTGGAGAGCTTTAAGTTGAGCTCAGCTGTAGAGAAGTAGCCTGCTATCACAGCTACCACGGGTTCCAGGGTCTTAGGTACAAGGACATGTGACTGGACTCATCATTCTCATCCAGAAGCTTCTAAGAGTAAGAACAGCATTGGGAATATAGCTTCACAGTGTGGTCTGAGATGGCTAGAATGGTGGCCACATGCCCAGGTGCTGGGCCCTTTGTGTCTCCTGTCAGTGGTGCTAGGGATGGGTAGAGAGGGGCCCCTGCCTTGCTTATCTCCTGCACCTTACACTAGACTACCATACCTACCCCCATCCTGTGTGATCTTCATGTCACCCAACATCCAGCCTCATCTCATGCCTTGTCTCATTTCAGTAGAACAATAGCATCCTGTCGGCAGCAATGGCACTTCTATGTTCCTTGCTTTTAGTTGGATTTTGGTGCACCGTAGGCACTCAGCAAACTGCTATTTGTTAAAAACAATGATCAGGAGTTGTAGGTTTGAACGTGAAAGGACTTTTTATGCCTTGGTTTTTGTTGAAGTAAGTAATGTCGCCTTAAAGTTCTGGTTATTTCTACTATAAGTGACCTCTGTGAACAACCTTTTGCATTACACTGAGTTTTATCTGTCCAATTGCCTGTGGTTGGGCCCTCATATGGAACAAGGCTTAGCAGCGTTCCATTGGTACACCGAGACCTTTGAAGCCCCTTGAGAGATCTGATGCTCCAGGGAGTCTGGACATGCTGTATTCTCCATATGAGAGTGCTGTGCCCCTTCACTCTGCTTCACACTCATGGTCTGGCCTCGTTGGAATCAGATGATGCTGCAGTTCACTTGGTGTGGGTCTGTTAAAAAAAAGATTCAGGAGAGAAATGATTTCTAAGTGCTAGCGCTATCTGTAGTCCTTCATCTCTCAATCCATTAACAATGATAATTTCTACAGGAGTGGTATCTTTTGCAAACCACATTTAGAGTGTATAGATAGTACCTCTTCTGTTGAGTTAGTGCTTTTAATTTGAGGGTTGCAATGTATATTATGGTAAAACATCTTTTATCTTTAGTATCCTGATATAGTGGATTTCCTATACTGTATGAAACCAGGAAACATCCTTCTAACTCAGGGCTGTGATAAGAGCTATAGGCAAGGCTGAGACACTATCCTTCGTAAGTAATAGCAAGAGCAGCCAGTTTGTCAACCAGCTGTTTGAGAGTCATTCCAAGTCATTTAATTCCAATAATGGATCTGTTTTCCCATTTCAGAACTCATAAATGATAAGAGTGAGCGAGAGAGATGAATGCTTTGACTAGAAAAAGAATAAAGAACTGGGGAGAGAGTCCTAAAGACAAGTTTAAAGACAGTCCTTGTACATGAAGTTTCGTTTATGTACAGATGGAAAAATGAAAGTTTAATGAGAAAGTGTAGTTTTATGAACCTTTCTGGCTCGTGTTTGAAACCTGGGCCTCTGGACTTCATCCATTTACAGCTCTCCTTCCTCTGCTGTAAGGCTGCCTGTGGCTGCAGTAGGTCTAAATGAGTCACTGTAAGAGGAGTGAATGGAAGGGGAAGAAGAGAGCAAAGGGGGAGTGCACGAGGGTGGTGCCAGAGGATGGAGAAGGTACCTGCCTCACTGTCCCTGTAGGGAGGGACAGGGACAGTGGGGCTGAGGGTTGGCAGATGCGCATGTACTTTTGTATAAGAAGTGCCATCACCACCAGCCCTGGACTGTGACCAACTGGAAATGCTGTGATCTGCCGCGGGGGTAAGGGTAGCAGCACTGCTGGAGTCAGGTTGCATCGTTTTTGTTGGGAAGCAAGTAGGCTCCTCTGTGATCATGCAGAGAATATTTCTTTAGCCCTTGAGTCTTTGCCAAGATTAAAAGAAGTATAAGAGGAAAACAATTTTTGTTTTGCATTTATAGTTTGCTAGATTTGCATAATCTTTGTTTAAGCCAGTTGAATGTGAATCCCTAAATAAATTTCAGACATTTAAATATTTAAAAGGATTCATCCATAGTACTTTACTCACTCAAACCATAAATGCTTTCAAGAAAGAAAATAACACCCTTGCCAGTGTAGCCCGTATAGACTTTGTTCACCTTGTCATTGAATTATAAAACATTAATAGCGAAGCTAGAATTTGAGCATTCATAGAGATGCTCTGCTGGCCCTGTGCCAAAATATTGTTTCCCTGGTAGAGAAAGCAGGACAATTTGCTTAAAACTGGCAGCTCGCCCGTCCGAATGGCTCTGACGCAATCATTGCAGTAACTGCTTTGCTCTGGCTGCTAATTTTAGGGCAGTTAAATCCGGGTGATGTCTGATGGCTGCTGTCTCTGTGTGTCTGATTCAGTGGCGCTTTCTAAATCCATCTTCCGATTTTGGCACTGCAGTCCTTGCTTCTTTTCTCAAATAAGCCATGGAGCAGAGGGGATGTTGAGTCAGCTCAGATATGCCTGTGGAGGGAGGAGAAGGGCCAGAGAGGCAGAGCTCACAGTTGACATCCTCATTCCAGTTGCAGATCCCCACCATACTGGCACATCCCTAGTCCTAGTGCCTGGGCAGAGTGCTGAGGGTGAGGCAAGTGAAAATGAGGGGTCCTTCCTTCTTGTAAAAGGTAGAAGCAACTTTTACCTGTTTCCTTGCCATCCTTGGCAGCATTGGTGTGTTTACAGCTAAATTTTACCTTTTCTGGAAAAGGTAAAACTGTAGAGAAAGGTGATAATTTAAAAGCAAAACAACCAGCCTACAGCTATTTACACATTATAGAGAAAAGTGAAGTCGAATCTCCTGCAGTTGGAGAAGACAGAGGTGGGAGAGTTTTTTCATGGCCTTGTCTGCCTCAGTCAGATTCCTGGGGTACTGTGTATAGTTCAGTTGCACACTAAGGATGTGGGCCATGCTGGTTTTAGGTATGTTAACCCCCTGGCATTTGAGGATTTCCAAGTTAACTGGGGCACCCTAGGTGAGAGACCCCTGAGGGTAGGGACTTTGGTTCCATTCTTATCTTCCAGCCCCTGATCAGAGTCTGGCACAGTTGATTAACTAAGAATAGACTATTAGGCCTCCAGAGGGACCTGTGGGTTCTGCTCTAATGAAACTTCCCCAAGATGGACCACTAGGTCCATCTCATGATAGAGTGGCTGTCTTATTAGGTGAGGAACTCATATCCTATTTAGCTGTAGGTGTTCTGACCTAGTTGATGGCTCTGTGTCAGGTACAAGGACACATTCTTGTGTAAATGAGACCCGAGGACAGATGGCACCTCAGCTTCCTCAGATGGAAGGTTCTGGGTAGCTGAAAGTGTAGTAGGTATATGATGAGGATACAGTGCAGGAGACGTGGGTCTAGGGTTGAGCCTTGGAAAATGGTTAGGATTTTCTTGTGCCCAGGACCCTCCTGGCCCTTCAGGAGACAGTGGATGCACACAGAACTCTTATTTGTTTTATCATGGTTACTATCTATCTCAGTCAGCTCATCAGGCTCTTCTTTCTGCCTGGGTGAGATTTGGCAGCTCCAGAAAAGGGCTTTGTCAACAGAAACGGTACCTGGGCGAAATAGAAGATAACGTTTTGAAGAGATGATGAGCTTGTCTATCAGTAGAACATAATCTGACTCTCAAGTCATTGGAATTTGCAGAAGGTTATAGTATGTGTCATAAACCTAAAAGAAAAGAATTATTTTAGTTATGTCTAAGAACTGAAAGATGTTATAAAATAGCTAGATCTGTTTCAGTTGTTCAAAGAATATACACACAGCAAGTATTTTTATATTGTGATTCAAGGTCACATGCTTTGTTTTGAGATTTTCATATTTAGGAATTTACAACTCAGTGATTGACTTACTGAAGTGTTTATTTTAAAATCATGCTGAGAGTAATCTAAATTTTAAACTGGGCAGTGTTGTGAAGGTCTGCTCTGGCAAATAAATAGCCTGCATCCCCTGAGACTGTCCCTGGCAGTGCTGTCTGGGCTGTGTGCTCAGTTGCTGTTGGTACTCAGTCACTTCAGATCATGTCCACTTTTATGCAGTAATAGTGCTGAGTGAGGTTTACATTCTCCTCTGAACTCCGGGAGCAATGAATTCCAATGTAATTGCCATAAATTTTCCCCTTTTTGTATACAGATTTTTCAAACATACAGAAAAGTTGAAAATGTTGAATATTGCAGTGGATGCCTAGATACCAACCGCCTAGCCTCTTTGGTTGTTAACATTTAACTTTATTTGCTCTGTACGTATCGATTCATTGTCCACTCAGCTATCAGTACATCTCACTATACTTCACACTAAGCCTGCCAGTATGTAGGTTAATGGGCTTAAAACTTTAACATTATTTGAAGTGAAGCTTATAGAAAGAAATGCAGAAATCTTACGTGCATCTTTCTGTGAATTTTGGTAAGTACATACACCCAGGTAGCCTATATTTTTACTAGGATATGAAATGTTCCTACCATCTCAGAAAAGTTCTGGCATGTCTCGTGCCAGTCAGTGTACCCCTCCCCCACCCCAGGCTACCACTGTTTCTTTTTTTCTGCCAAAGATAAGTTTTGCCTGTTCTTGAATAAAGATAAATGCAAATGGAATCATGCTTTTTGCACTTCTTTGTGTAAAGCTTTTTTCAGTCAGCATGTTTTTTTCTTTTTACTCTGCCATCTGCATTTAAATACATTATGCACTGGGCTTGCTTGCCTTCCCCTGATCACATGCCCTTTTCAAAGGTCACACTCATTGCAAGTGATTTTTAGGAGCAGGTTTTTTTAGATGTTCATGTATTTGTCTGTAGATGTTTGTATACGATAGCTCTTGGATGTTTGCGTATTTCATCTTAACCCTCCTCTCCCTGTAGGGATATGGTTTCCTATCTGGTCTGGGGACAGGAGCGACTGTTGTTGGCCTGCTAGTGCCTGTGCAGGGTTGGAGGGTGGCTCTCTTAGCACTGGGCTGAGCTCCTTTGCTTCCGGAGATGAGTCCCTCCAGGAGCATTAGCTGTTTGTGTATGCTGTTCAAGCTGAGGTACCCTGTCTAGTTCAAACGGAGCACTTGTTTAGAAAAAGTCTTGAGTTCATTTCTATGATACCTTGTATGGAAGAGACTAACCAGCTAAACCTGTAATACCAGATTTTTAAATCTCCTGTGCTGTGACAAAGTTGACAAGCAAAATAAAATCATAGTTAACTTAAAAGTAGCTTTCTAGACTTAATTTTAGGCCGCTTTCTCATGTCCTGTGTTACTGAAGCGCTGGCTTATGAGCTTCTCCAGGCATGAACAGTTACTTTCCATCAGCTGTCCCAGTTAGTGGTGGACAGCAGTTGCCCTTCCTGACCTCTCTTTCAGGAAATGGGAGATTTTGTAATATTTCTCCAAGTAGATTCTTTTTTTCTTTCTCTTGGAAGCAGTGCTCACTTCTTTTGTAAAGTGCAGTTTAGTTCCGGGTGGAGGAAGGGAAAGTGAAGTTTGATAATACGGAGATTACAGATAGATTCTGGAACTGAAAGAATTGTTACTGGGCAACATGGATTAGGGGAAGAAATAAAGGACCTAGTCCCTGTTTAAAATTCACACTCATAATAGAAGGCTTAGGAGACACTTGATGAATGTAATTGTGGTAATCATTTATTCAGGAGCCAGAGGGATTCCTGTGAGCAGAGACTTTCCACATGACTGCAGGACCCTCTGGTTTGCAAGCCATTCAGGGGCCATTTGGGGGATACCCCCTTAGCCTCCAGGAGCCCAGTCCTCTCTGAGGGGAGCAGGGGTAGGCCCCAGGGTAGATCCCTAGGAAGCAGTTAAGCATGTGATTTCCTCTCCTCAAGAGCTCATACTATGCTGCTTCAGTAAGAGGGGATATTCATTGAATGACCTGCACTGAGACCCTCTGGAGGCCCAGTTCTGACCTCTTGTGCGGGCCACTTGGAGTGCAGAGGGAACAAATTCTGTGCTGGGGTTAAGGGGGTGAGTGATGTGGGCAGTGTAGCGGGTGTTATGTGACCATGGGGCTTGGCACCATCCTGGCCTTGTGTTTACTGTTCCCTGAGGGCTTCCAAGGGTATTTAAAGCAGTCCTGGTGAAGGTAGCCCTCAGTGTCCCTCTAGAGGGTCCTTTCACTACTTGCTTCTCAGTGTTGTAAAGAACACACTTAGGCCCATTTGCCCCAAATTGAGGGATTGGATCCTGCCTTTGGATTGAGAACCGAAGGTCAGGGTGTTTGTGTTCTTGAATAATAGGCAAAAATCCAAAAAAATTAGTTATCGGATTGTATTTATCCTTTTCCATTAGCAGATTAGGAAGCAGAGAGGTCCTGGTTGAAATAAATGACATGTCAGAATTTCTTATAGGTTGGAAAGGCTGGATGGTCTTTGTGACACTTGGAGCATTACAGTGTTGATAAGCTACATATTGCATTCATTCTGTTCTGTTGCTACTATCCACTCAGCATATGTTACAGATGGATTATGCTGACTTTGCTCGTTTTTGCCATTGATTTAAGCATGGGAGGACTTGGGGGAACCTCCTCTGTGATAACCAGCTGCTGAGGATGACTCAGTGAAGAGGAGAGTGCTTTGAGCCTTTGGTTTCATTTTGGGGCAGTGGCTGTGGCTAAGCAGCTGCACATGGTGTGTTTTTTCACGCAGGTTGGGTGGTTTGAGAGTTTCCACATTTTTTTTGTAGGGAACAAAAGAACAGGGTGGAACTTGTGTTATATGCACTCTGAGGACAGGTCTCTATCCTAACTAAAATAAGATGTTTTTCTGTGAGGAAAACTGGCCGGGTAACTTCCAGTGTCAACAGAATCCTGCTTTAATGTGCCTGTAAAGATTGTGCTTTGATTTCTGTTAATGGACAAAAATTGACACTGGCCTTCACCCTTGTAACTTGCTACTCCATCACCTAAATCCCTTTTATTATTTTCTCCTTACACTGTTACAGGAAACCCCTCCCACAGCATGAGTTGGAAGACTGGCGTCCCCATACAGGGTACTGAGCTAATGCAGTTTGTTGGTGGGTGGTTTTGTGGCAAGGTGAAAGGGGATGCTTCAGCAGCAGCGTGAGAGCTCACATCTTCATGAAGGGGTGGGAGGAGATGCCAGAGACATTGCGAATATACACTAGTAGTCCTCAGAGAAATCGTCCATATGCAACGCCCTCCCACTCTGTTTACTGTTATTGTTGGACTCAGAAAAAAGGCCTGCTAGTCTGTGCCTCTAATCCCGTGGGCGATTCTTAGATTTTTGTGTGCAGAACCTTCCTAGCTTCCTCTTGCTCAGATGCCTGGTGTGTTCTCTGAATTTAAAAAGCATACGGCACCTGAACGATAGTATTTTGTGCTTCCTTAAATAGAAATGAGTTAATTTGACCTATGTTAAAACTTTTTTGGCATTGTGTCTTTTTTATTCGTGAATCATAACTTAGAGGTTCCCAAAAGCCTGATCCTTCCAGTCTTGTTTTTACAGTGGTGGGTGTATCATGTTCACAGTTTTTAATCCTTGCCTGTTTGTGAGTTTAAAGTCCTAGTTTTTTCCCTGATTTGTTGAAATCAGAGAACAGTTCTGTATTTGGCACTTTTGGAGAATATATATAGAGAGAACTGTCTGCACCTGAGGACAGTCCCCTGATGCCACAGGGAGAGTGGGCGCTTTGCTGGGGACTTCCTGTAGGTCTGTCCTTACTTCCCCACTGTGTCTTCTGTGACTTTTTCACTGAAAAGCTTGTTTGTTTTGATCTAGTATAAAGGTTCTTATACAAGCGCTCATATTCTCAGCAGCATCTTTGATGGAGTCCACTTAATAGGCCTCCCACCTCACCCCACTGATGTCTAAGCTGTGGTCACAGGATTGCCATTCAGTGGAGGGTTCTTTTGCTAGATTTGGATGGAAATTGGAAATTGGCAAAGTGCAGCACCATTACAGGCTCTCAGCTTTAAGAACCAAAGGCCCTGGCCCTCAGTTGTCACAGCTCCAGGCTCTCAGCCACCCCTTCAGTTCCTCGGCAGCCGAGGCTAACCCCTGGCAGCTGTGCTGAGCTATTCTAGCAGCCTCCACTGATCTTTGATCTCTGGCAGATCTCTGTGGTTGGTGCTAGTTAACAGTTGCTGATGTGGTGGCTGCTGGACACTACCCCAGTAAAATAGTTAATACTTGTTGCTACCAGTTGATGTTGGCTGGTCTGTGCCAAGCACTGCTGCGGGTTGCCACACTGTTGATGCCAATTCTCACTGCTGGTCTCTGCCATTCTCTGCCACTGATCTATGTTAATTTGTTGGTTGCTCTTGGTCTCTGGCCCCCGTATCTGGAGTTCCTTAGGACTGGCAGTCTCTAGCGTTACTCATTTAAAGTGATCCAGTCTGCCCACAGTATCTGATATAAGAATCTAAAGGAAGTTTACAGGACCGTTTTACCTAGAAATGAATCACAAGCAGATTTACAGGATTGCTAGAGTGAGGCCTTTTTTGGTAGGGGCCTATGCTGCAGCACAAGGAGTTAGGCCTGGAAGGAACCTTCCTAAAACGACCAGAGAAGTGGGAGAGAGCTGCTTATATAGAGCAGCAGTGGGCCCGTGCACAGTTATGTACATTTCTTGGACAGTGATGGGTCCAAATTCAATCCTGCCATGGTATTGTCTGTAATCATTTCAAATTTATTCCTGCCCCGGCATCATCTGGGATTGGTTTACTCCTGCTGCAGCCGACGCGGATGTCTCCCACAGTGGATCTCCTGGAACGTGAGCAGTGCGTCTGAGATGCCTCAGCCATCAAGGAGACTCTTTGAGGGAACCTCAGGAGAAGCCACTGCTTGTTGACTTTTTTGACAGCTGCTGCTGCTTTCTAAAGTGTTTCTAGTAGTACCAGTCATGTTGTTCATGGCTTACTGTGGTATGGGGATTTGGAATAACAACAGTGGTCCCCCATCCTTTCCCAATTTTAGTTTTGTCAGGGAGGTTTTCTGCAGCTCTTTAGAGAATTGTGGGAACAGGGAGGAGTGTTAATGCCTGTCCACTGAGCCGAGCCTTTGTGAGCATGGGCCAGAGGTAGCTGCAAACTTCAGGGCTAGCAGGAAGGTATCAACCCATCTCTGGCAGAGGGACAGTTGGGAAGCAGAAGGAGTGACAGGAAGGGGCATGACAGCTGTCAGCTTGAACACATCTGTTAAAGAGCCAGGCCATGTCTCAGCTGTCTTAGCAGCATCGCTGGCCCTCAGGGTTTCAGGTCTGTGTCAGCATGGAATGATTTCAGAGTGAAACTTGCTACGTACACACCAGAATTCTGCCACTTGTTGCCTTCTTCAGGCCCCTGCCCTGCGATGTGATGAGATAGGTCTTGGGGACAGGGTGCCACCTCTCCACCTGGAGGGGTGGTGAGCTCAGATGTCCTGAGGCTGGAGTGGGCCTGAGTAGGCAGGTTTGCCGTCGTTGGGGTGTGTGTGTGGGGGTATTTATTTGTGTGCTTGCTTATTATTTTTCAAACTTGGAGGCAGATACTGGAAAGCATACAAGTGTTTTGCTGTTTATCCAGTTCTTACCAAAGTTCTTACATATTTCATTTTGTAAGACTATAGAGATAAGCAAGGCGTGTCTCCTTTCTCACCATCCCCTGAGGCACTGAGTCTTTGCCACTTGCAATGGACTGGAGCCTGTTATGTCCTCCATTGGCATGAAGAGACCCTACATGTCAGTCCACTTGTGCCTTGTCCTGTCCTTGTCACACAGCACGTATCTGTGACAGAAGACTGAGGGAATTCAAGTTTCTTGAATATCCCATCCATCATAGATTGGTACTTCTGAGAATATAGTAAATACTGATTATTAAAAAGTACAACTATGAACAAATTATTGGATTTAGCAGATGTGGAGTAGGAAAATTTTTTACAGCACTGGTTTGTTCCTGAAAGTGTGAATATTAGAGAATAACACCCAGAGTTGTGATTATTCTTGTAACTTTCTCTTGTTCCAAAGTTATAACCAGGTATGAGAGATCAGTTTCTCCTATTAAGTGCTAGTAACGCCTTGTGAAAAACACCCTGCCTGTCAGTATCTGAAGATTTTGATATGATAAGTGAGCTTGCCTCTTAACTTGGTAATTGATCAGGATTGGATTGATGCACGTTCTATGCAGGCAGATGTATGCATGTGAATAGTTTTCTCTGTTTTGATTTAATAATGCTTAAAATAGATCCTTGCCCAGAACTGTGTTGATGGAAAAGAGATTTTAAAGACATGCTCATTTTCAACTTTTGTCCAAAAGGTAAATGAATGATATTTTATTCTGAAACTTACCTTTGATCTGTCAGTTGGTAGGTAAGTCCAACTATTTGTCTTGTAGAGTAGTGGTTGGTTTGTCCTTTGGACACAGTGAGTTTTGGGTTTTGTATAGTTTTGTATTATGGTTGACAAGTAACTATGAGACAGCACAGTTGTAATACTGCCCCCACGATTTTTACTTAGTCATTCAACTTACCATTCCAGTTCAGCAACATCCAGACTGGTCTGGTAGTTGGTGGGTGATCATCCTGAATTAGCTTTCAGTGAAACAAGACAAAGTTGTGGAACACTATTAGGAAAAAAAAAAAAAAAAAAGTACTGTTTTTGACCAGCTGCTTCTTTTCAAAAGAGAGTGGTGTGGGTTGGTGTTAGATAATATTTTTGACTTTACAAAGATTGACCTATCCTTAGTAGCTAGTGTATTGGAAACTCCTCTTGAAACATTTATCTTGGGGCTGTGAATTTAAGATAGAGCAATGGGACTTTGGAGGCCTCTGTGCAGGTTATCCATCGTGTCTGCTCTCCTCAGGTGTGGACTTCTGGCTCTTGCCCTCTACCTTCCTGGGAGTGCAGCACTCTGACCGTCTCATGTTTGCAGGATGTGCAGAGGGGGCCTGCAGCATATGAAAGAAATTCCTTATTAATTCTAGTGGCCAGTTTACACCAATATGCAGAAGTTAAGTTGCTTTTGAATGAGAGAACAGGTAGATGAATGAGCCTGTGGTAAGAGGGTGGAGAAAGAGGCAGTGTTGAAAGTTTCTTGTTATTTCAGAGTCATTGCTATACCTGTACTACCCTCTCCTCTGAGCAGGCTTTTGCTGGGCGTTTGTCCTCTTGTGAGAACTTTACCTCAAGATGCTCTATCCCTTCCTGGGAAGAGGTAAAGAGGGAGAATGAGTGGAATGGAAACATCACTAGGTAACCTGATTGTGACCTGAAGACTGAACAAACAGCGCATCCAGGGCCTGGGAGAGAGATTAAGGGAGGAGGAGAGGAGGAAGGATAGTGCTATTTGACTTGGCTTGTGTGTTGAGCTCTGTGCAAATTGAAAAGCTTCATAAGTATAGAATTTACCCCAATGCAGCAATCACATTTGTTCCCAAAGATTTATGTGTAAGGGTGCTGAATGTGTAGTATAGGTTATACTATGACAAATACTGGAAGGAAACATGAAATTACGAAGCTGCACATGATCAAATAGTTTAAATCAATTAAGTATTTCATAAAGCTATATGGTATGGGAAAATATTCATAGAGTATTAAATGAAAAAAAATTTCTTGTTAAGCAGTACATATAATAGATCCCAATTTCCTAGGAATATTAAATATGCATATGCATTGTTGGAGCAAGGCTACATTGAAAAATTTACAGTGGCTATTACTTGCTGTTACATTATGTGTAATTACCCTTTTTTCATTTTTCTGGTTTTTTGAAATGAATACACTAATTTTTTAATACAAAAAACCATGTTATTATACATTTGAATGGTATAGGTATCCTTTAAAAATGATTGTCTCAGTATAGTTTCCTGGTTCAATATATTTGGATTGATTTTCTTTTATTATGTAATCTTGTTTCATTTTTTGAATACATTTAGGGCATGTTTTCAAGTCAAGTAATTAGTGAATATTCATGAGCTATGTGCTCTGATAAATACCCTTTAGTACGGATTTTTCTACCACAGTAGCACCTATAATCTACTGGCCCCAGGTTAGTCTCAGGTAGATCTAATTTGAAAGTCATACTCTGATCTTGTACCTTTTGTCAGTATTTCATTTAAGCTTGTTACTTAGAAACAAATGCATATGTAATTTAAAAGTATTGAAATTAAAAATTTCAGAAAATTTAGTTTTTAATTAGTAACATAATTTATTGGGAAATCATAAGAGATTTTTGGCATTATCTTTAAAAATACCCTTAAACCTCCCTGCTTATCTTTAAAAGCAGAAATACCTTGACTCAGTTAAGTTCTGTGTCATTTTTAATGGTATAATTGCCAGCCTTTTGATACTATGCTTTTTGGCATTTATATTATAAGTAAAAATTAGCTAATTTGTAAGTTATAAGGTCTTAAAAATGGTTCATTGTGTTTTCATGCCTGTTAATGCATATGTTATAATTCTGATATGCCTTATTAAATTAAATGCAGTGTCAGAGGCTATCTCTGTGTTATGGTTTGTGTCTGGATGTCCCCCCAGAGCCTCGTGCAGTAATGGGGCTGGCTTCTAGAGTTTTTGATTGATTCATGGTCTAATGCTGGGATTATGGGTGTGAGTGCTGCACCTGCCCTGGGGCAGGTAGCCTGCCTACAGTATGAGGAAGGGAAAGAGGCTTTCTCTCTGCTGCTCCTCCCTTTTTGCTCTTGCTGCTTTTGCTGTCTTCTGCTGCCATGAACTGTGGGCCTCTGCTATGTGCTATTTTGCCTTGGAGCCAGCTGAGTGTAGACTGAAATCTCCACAAACTGAGCTAAACAAACCTTTCCTTCCTTAATTTTGGGCATCAGGTATTTTGTCTCAGCCATAAGAGAAAAGTAACTAACATACTCTGTGAATTGGTCTACATGACATATGAAAGCATGCATTAAGAATTTTTTAGCCTAATTTAAGAATTTATGCGTGATTCCTGAAGTCAATTTTTAGTATCTATGAATTGTAGGGATTAAAGATAAGAGCATTAGTGGATAATGAAGTCCGTTCTTTTATTATTGTTAGGAATACCTATAAAATATGTTAGGTGTCTGTGTATTTGAAGTTAGGCAAGCTGGTTGGTTTCCCACATCTGAGCCCTAGGCGTGTTTTCAGGATGACCACGTTGCGTCTTGGGTCAGCAGCAAGGAGCTGCATGTGACTGGAGGCAGGGAGGCCATATACTTATCATATGGATTAGAAATAGCATTGTATCCTTGGAAACTCAGAAACCTATATTGATGTTATTTTATTATGATGTAAAAAATTACATCTCAGTAATCAGTATAAGTTAAGCAGAATGAATGTGAGATTTGGAGCAACTTGTATTCTGTCCTGCATAACCCAGGTTTGTATCTGAGTGCTGCATGCCTTTGGGCCAGTGTACCCTAATTTCCACATTACTGTGTGGGGATAGACTACATGCTGTGAGCATAGGACACCTATGATGATTGCTGTTGTGAATTATTCCTAGTCATGTGCCTGTGGATTTAAAACCATGGAATAATATACCAGGGTGAGATTTCAGAAGAGGAACTGTTGGGGAGACGGGTTCCCACCTGTTTCAGGAAGAGTCCTGTGTAGAAGATCAGATTTTAGACGCTGATTCCTTGAATTGTGTGTGTGGACTGCTGGACCTCAGTCCTCACGCTGGTCGCTGAAGGACAGGGTGGTCTCTGTCCTGCGTGTGCCCCTGAGGTGGTTTCCTGCTATCCCTCAAGGTGCCACAGGGCTACTACTGGAGCTGCTTTTCCCATCGGTTTGTCTCAGGTTCACTGGGTCCCTGAAGTGGAGCCCAGGCTATGCCTTTGAAGGAGGTAAAGCACCTTGTCAAGAAGAACTGCTAGTGGCGCCTTGTGTAGGGTTACCCATTCTGTAGGATGGTGATGGTTACGTGCTCTGGCTGTCACATGTGCCCTGAGGCCTCCAATCTTTCTGCAGTACTCGCCACCTGTTCCCTTGGAGGTGAGTGTGTGGGGCTGGGGTCAGCCTCCTGCGACACGTCAGTTAGGGCTGTGGAGACCAGCATTGATTGGCCAGTTCGCAGAGACTGCATGGTGTCATCCGGCACACACACTCTTTAATCCACTCGTCATCACTTTTGGAAATTACACAGATCGTACTAGGCAAGACCCAAAACAAACAAAAAAGATGTTTCCAACCACAGTTTGATTCTCAGCCAGCCAGCCAGCCGGCCAGCCAGCCAGCCACCAGGGCCCTCATCCCTGTATGCTTGGAACCCCACTTCTCTGGTGGTGAGGCTTTGCCCAGATGAAGTTTCCTTACCCTTGGAAGCCAGATGTGATCAAAGTGGATTAGAAAAAACTGATTAAAAATAAGTGAATGTTAACTTTGGCTAAAATTTGTTAGGGAGAGTAACTGTGGAAAAGTTGATTTTATAATTATTTTTAGAATGTTATCTAATTCTTATTTATAGATCATAGAAACACAAAGAAATTATTTTTTCACTTATTTTTTTCCTTTGATACCTATGTTGCCAACACTGCCCCTTCTTTGGAAACTAGTGTGTGTGAGCTTATAGCTCCTATCAGAGTTGAGTGGCATGTTCTTCTCAGCACCCCTGGAAAAAGCACCAGCAACTCCCTAGGTCAAGGAGAGCAGTAACTCTACATGGATTTGTGCCCAGGTCTAGGCAGGAACCCTGTGTGTACCTAGACAAAGCCCAAGGGTTTGTTTTCTGATTGTTGGGGCATTAGCTGCTGAGTTTTTTATCTGATGAAAGTGTTTCTTCTCTTGGACAGTAGATGCCCAAGTAGCTACTCAATTACAAATGGTTTGTTGATGTTTTGGACATGTACTTCTGTAGAGTACACGAAGACTTCGCAGCGGTGGTCCTTTGACCTTGCTGGTGTGACTGCATCATTTTAATGGGAAGCTCAGGCCTTGCTGAAGAGCTACATATTGCCACTGCTCTGCATAGGGCTTTGACAGGGATAGGTGGAGGGAAGGGGGTGTACCAGAGACCTATAATTTCCTCAGGGTTGGCAGTATATACTGTTTTGACTGACAGGGTGGACGGTGTGACTTCTTGTGGTGGGAATTTGCGTGTGGCTGTGGAGGAGCTTGACTGATTGGTTTTCTGTGGATCCCCTGGATTCCCTGTGGACTGATGCCCTCTGAGTGGGGCATACAGGTGCTGGAGTGCACTGTTGACTTTGGCTCCAGTGTCAGATCCAGTAAGTGGACTGTACTTGCAGAAGCTTGTGTATAGCACAGGGCCAACAATCACCCTGTATACTATACTATAGTAGTATAACTAGTATGCTTTTCTGAAGTATGTAATCTGAATCCAGAACCCCCATTCTGTTTCATTTCAGGGCTTAAATGCCTGTGGCTACTTCCTCAGCAGATGCTCATTTTTTCTAACGCAAACAGTGTTATTGAAACCAATGTATTTTAAGCAAAGGAAATTGCTCAATAAAACAGTTGTTGAATTAAGTTTAGATGGACAGGCTAAAAATCTCAGAGTTTGGAAGTCTTTGTGGGAGCTGCAGGTAAATATTAATCAGATGCTGGGCTTGCTTCTTGGAAGCCCTCCGTGGGTGCCTATACACCCAGGTCAGACAGGCTTTGCAGCAGACTGGTGCTGGTGGCCTCATTGTTGGGTCCATCTCAGTCCATCTTAATCATCTTGGCCTATCTTGGTTTGGCTTCCTAGTTTTTACATGCTGTAGTTCCACTGTGGACCCCCTCTAGATTCATATGTTAAAATCCTCAACCCCAGGGTGATCATATCAGGGGGGCCAGAGCCTTTAGTAGGAGATTAGGTTATGAGAGCCCTCACAAATGGGATAAGTACCCCTGTGAAACAATCCTTAGAAAGACCTCTTGCACCATGTAAGAGGAAATGGTGAGAATATGTTTTCCCTACACCATAGTGTATATACCCAGCAGACACCAAATCTGTCAGTCTCTTGATTGTAGACGTCCAGCCTCTAGAACTGTGAAAACTAAATTTCTGTTGTTTATAAGGCACCCAGCTTATGTTCTGTTACAGCGGTCTGAGTGAACTAAGACACACCCATCTATGTATTTCTTAGGCCTTGTGGGGGGCTCACAGGTGTCTCTGCGTTGGCTGTATCTTTTAAAAGATCATTGACTATGGAGAACAGATTTGTCCTTGAGAGCCAAACTCTGATGATCTGAGTTCAGGGCCAGGCTAAGATGAAGGCAAGCTTTGTTAGGATCAGGTACGGCCTGTACCTTACATTGCTTTAAAAAACTAAGATACAAAGAACAGATTTCAATGTGAGGTGTTGATCTGTGTTGTACAAGTGTTTTCTTCAGATACTGTAGGCTCAGCCCTTCTATAAGTAATTCCTGTTTGGGATTCTGATTCTGCCTCTGATGTTGCTCAAGTTCTCACTGTCTAGGCAAGCCTCTTTTGCTCATATCTGAACAGCAGTGCAGCAGTGGTCTGAGGCTTCTTCTGACTGCCAAAGTGAAATTTGTGGCTTCCTTAGGTTGAGGTCTAGGTCCGAGAGTCACTACCAGCACTGCTGTTGCTGGACCTCCAAGGATCCCTGGTCCCCACCTTTCACTGTTCCTTCCTACCCTTGTATTATTTCTTCTTGGGACTATGCCCTGGCTATGTCTGCTGGCACAGGCACCCTATCCATTCCTGTTGTCTTAGCAGGGCACTTGCTACACCTCACGGCACTGTCTTTCCAGTTGCCCCTCCTTGCAGGCTGGATACTGTGGGGGCAGGGAACTAGGGACCATCTTATTCTTACAGAGCCCTGATTTACAGCTCAGTCACAGGCAGTTTTGTGGAATGACTGCTGTGTCATTTTCTAGTATATTTCAGTGATCCAATCCTGGTATACTAGTCAGCCTTTGTGCCCCTGGGAAATAATACCTGATGCCCACAGTTTAAAGGAGGAGAGGTTTAATTTAGCTCACAGTTCAGGGGGATTCAGTCCATGGTAAGCTGGCTCCTAGGCAGAAACATTATGGTAGAAAGGCATGAAGCAGCGAAGATGTTCAGTTTATGGTGACCATGAAGCAGAGCATAGGGGAATGGATCTTCTGTTTGCCTGAGTCCCTGGTTGGAGTTGCTCTTGGCTGAAGATGAGTGCATGAATTCTGCCAATGCTTTTGGTCATGTGGATGTTGGAAACCTCATCTAGTGCAGCATTATTAATACTTGGTTCTTTTTCCTGAGGATAACTGGATTTGAGGAAGTGAGCAGAGGGCTCAGAATGTGCAACATACTCAGAGTGGATGCAGAGCCACTTCACCTCCACCTGTGACTCACTGAGGCTAGTTGGTATGAAGGCCTGGTACATGCTTGTGTTTCTCCACCTTTTCCTTGTGTCTGGCCACCACCTTTGCCTTACGGTAGCTGTTTTGGCAAAAGTGACCTTGAAGGCCTCTTAGTGAATGGGGACAGTTTTAGAAGCCACAAGGGAAGTCACTTCTTTCCTGACTGTGGAACTCTGAAGGAAATTGTCAGCCATTGTGGGAACATAATATTTTCATATGTTAACATTTTGTTTGCTAGTGTTTTTGGAATCATTTGATCTATACTAGCATTTGAATGATATTTTCCATCTATTAAGGAAACTAGATGTTTTTAATCTTTTGAGAGTTTTAAAGAAATAAAAACTTAAATTTCACATATCACTGAATGTTAAGTCTTCATTTTTTTTCTTAGAGAACATTGGAAGAAAATAGTCAGTCATTACACAGATTTTGATTTCAGGAAAATAGAGGCCTGAACACAACTGTGCCTTTACTTTCTCTCACCCTTGGGAGTCCATGTAGACAGAAGATGTGTGGGGGTCAGCACAGGGAATTCCTCTCAAGCACAGCCAGGCCTTGCAGAGTGTGAACTGGGTGAATGGGATCAGTGAACTAGGAACTGTCTAGACTGTAGCCTTCCCTGCTTTGTGCAGAAGGTGACAGCTGAGAAGAGACAGAAGTCATGGTGAGTGGCAGCAATGGTTGTAGGGCATGGATTAGAGTGTGCTTCCAACCTTCATCTGCCCTTCATTGGTGGAGCAGGTGAGTGAAGCTGTTTTTTCCACTATATCTTCAGTTGTAGTTAGGGATCTAGATCTGAACATTTTCTTTGTTTATAGTTTACCCTAATTTTTGGCCAGTTTGTCAGCATGAAGTCTGCTTTGTTGCTCATGGTTTGAGCTCTCCGCACAGTGGAAAGCAGATGAGCTAGGTAAATACTTGCATGGGAGGGTGGCACCTTATCCATATGCCCCACAGCTCTTGTAGTCAGTGAGGGACCATGGAGAGTAGAGTGAGGCAACTTGTGGGTAGGACCTGCATGCTTCCTGGCCACCTCCCCACCATACAGGCTTCTATAGTGTGAGGACTTTGCTGGGTTCCTCTGGTATCTCTTTGAGTGTGGCTGCACATTGCATTCCCTGAGGCACTTGGGTAATTCAGGGTGCCTGGCCCTCCACAGTCTGCTTAGTGGGACAGATGTAGCCTGGCATAGGAGTTACCAGAGCTCCTCAGGTGGCAAGAAGGGGTGTGGCCTCATCCAAGGACAATGTGTGGCTCCTGGTAGCTGGCACCCCTCACCATGACATCCTGTCAGATTCTCTCCACTCTTGTGCATGGAAATTCTCAGCATGCTTGAGGAACTTGAACTGAAAAAGAAGTTAAGTGATGTTAGATTATTTCAGGAGATGTTCTGAGCAGATCCAAGACAGAGCTCTTTAAATTTAGTAGACTGGGGCTATTTTGGGTGGTGAGCCTGGGAAAGCTTTGTGGGAAGATGGACCCTGTTGATTTTCCTAGGACCTTAAAGGGAAGTGTGAACATGAGGCCGGGTAAAGAGGCACTCGTTGAACTAGACTCCCTTGAGCACTGGTTCTAGAAGACCTTTCACCCAGGAGGAAAGTGAGGGTGCAGTCTCATAAAAGAAGATTCTGTGGGCACAGCCATTCATGGGCCATGGTTTTCATGGTCAGGAGCAGAAGGTGAGACATCCACGCCCTGGCTCTCCCTGGTGCCAGCAAGATGGTGCTGTGTGCTTCCCTCACCCAGCTCTACTCTCTTCCCTTTACTTTGGCTAGCTCCTCAGCCCACTGTTCTATTTTACTCTGCTACTTTGTCCCTATTGCTTCTTCTGGTGATGGTCACCCTGGCTGCCTTCCCCTCCCCCCATGCCTGTTCATATTCTGTGTTCACCTTTTATGTTATCAGCTGCCTAGTGTCAGTGGCAGTGACTAGGTCATCAGAGGGCAGGGCTGTGAGCATCAGCAGGGTCTGGGTCAAGTTGTGTGAGACAGGGTCACCAGAGTATCCTAGGTGACACATCTTGGGCAGACATCGGGGCTGACTGAGGTGCTGAGCATGCCCTGTGGTTTTGAGGGAGCCCACGTTGGCATCAGATGAACCCCTCAAATGGGTTGGACTGCCCCTGCCCAAACCAGGTATCTGCCCTTAGCGTGTCCATAGAGAAGACCCCTTGTGTCAGGGTGGTCAGCTGTGTGCGGAGAGGTGGCTTTTCTAACCTATCCTCATGCTGTAAATCTTGCTTATTTGACACATTTTTTAAAGTGGGATATTTTTGTTTTGTGTGTTGCTGAGAATTTGTATCTGTTAATTTAGTTTTGATAGCTTGTTGGAAAATTCTTGCCACTCTGCTAACTTCCAAGATGCCTAGCAACATCTTACAGTTTGGACAGTTTCTCTCTAATCTTTTTAATGAAAACATAATAAATCATATTAAGAAAAGCACCTTCCAGGCAGTCAACCCACAATTCACTTCAGAATTCCTTATGCCATAGAGTTGCATTTTTTACTGTAGCATGATTTCCGGGTGTGGAGTTAAGGTGAGCCCTGAAGGAAGCCATGCTTATGTTGGAGCAGAGCTGGTGTGAGGGAGTGTCCAATAGAGAATCCTAGGGTACAGAGTGTGCCATGCTATTGCCTCTTCATCCTTGGTCTCCTCCATGGAAAGGACTTGTAATGTGGCTGTCATCATTGTTACTGCCATTAGGGTGTTGGGCATGTATTGGACTAGATACCTCTTCTCTCTCTCCCTCCTTCCTTCCTCCCTCCCTCCCTCTCTCCCTCTCTCTGTCTCTCTCTCTCTCTCTACTGGGGATTGGACCCAGGGCCTTCACTCTGAGCTACATCCCTAGCCCTTTATATTTTTTATTTTAAGTTTTTATTTTGCCCAGGCTGGGCTCAATTTAAATCCTCCCAGCTTGGACTCCAGGACTGCTGGGATGATAGTCCTGTGCCATCATGCCTGGCTTAGACACCTCGTCTTTACATTTTAAGGATAGCCCTGGAGGAGAGTAGAATGGCTGGCCCAGGACTTTTAGAAAACATAAATCCTCATTTTTCCTAGATTTGCTTTCGTGTTTGTTAAAATTGGGGGGCATGAGATTTAATAATTCATGCAGAGCTGAGCAGACCTGTCCTCAGAGCCAGCGTATAGTGGTCATCTGAATTACCTGAGAATTCTGTGGGTTGACCAGTGCAGGTAGAAATCTGGATTTACCTGGGTGTGGGTATGGCTTCACCCCTGCTCACCCAGGGTTTCCTGGGGTCAAGAGTCACAAGGTACTAGTTTTCCTCATTTCATGGAACCAATTTGCCTGTGTTCCATTTTCTAGGAATATAATAGTGAAGACATTTCTCCTTTTCTCCCTCTGAACATATGGGGAAGAGAAAGTAAACCATACAATATTAGTGTTTGTTCAGTTGTATATCTTACTGGTTTTGGTTTTTGCTTTTTAGATTTATTTATTTGTATATTTTAGTTTGAGAAAACTTAGCAGTTGGCTGAGTTCTTGGTTAAAAATAAACATTCCTTTCTTTGACTTAGGAAGTTTTTCTTAGTCTTGGAATGGCTAAGGGTGAGGAGTGTGTATGTAGACTGTCTGGTACATCAGGTTTTTGTTTTGTTTTGTTTTTTGGAGACAGGGTCTTGCTATGTAGTTCAGGCTGGCCTGGACTCACTGCATAGTCCAAACTGGCCTTGAACTTGTGGCAGTCCTCCTGCCTCAGCCTCCCGAGTGCTGGGATTGCTGGTGTGCGCCACTGGCCCGGCTTAAAAGATCAGGTTTTATTTTTACTATAAATGTGAATATTTTTTATTTAAACCAGCCATCTTTCTGTAGAAGATTTAGTAGAACACTTTTTTTTTGAGATGTGTGTGTCTTAGGTGTCCACGGTTGCATCCTTAAAGACTTTGGAAAGCAAGGGGCAGTTGGCCTCCTCTGCACATCACCGCAGGTGTTTTCTTCTCTGGGGTTGAGTGAAAGTCACTAGTGGTGGGGAGCTGAGTCAACTAGTCTTCGCCGCTAATTATTTAGTGACTTCTATCTGTGCAGCTTCCCATTTTAATTCTGACAGAAGTGTCTGTGAATGTCTGTGCTAAATATCCCTCCAACTATCAGACAGCCGCGAGTGTGCTTGCATGCATGTGTGGGGACTGATAATTTTGTGCTTCTTCCCTGGCTTCTCTCTGGTGGCATGTTCTCTGTAGTAAGTTGGTGGGGAGAGGTCTCTCAGCAATGGTAGTGGGGAAAGGATGCAGGGCGTGGTCCCCAAATAACAACACAGTGAGGGATTCTTCATGTCTTGCAGCACCAAGAGGCCTGCATTTTGCTCTTCCACCTTTTTTTTTTTTTTCTTTAAGGGGAAGTCTTAGCACATTCTAGTAAAGATTAGAACATGAGAAATGACTAATTGCTTTGAAAACAGGAGAAGCTAGACCATGGAGTAGAATGACCTCTTTTCTCTGGCTGGCTTGTCGATACTTTGGGCACAAAGGCTCTGACATATTTCTCCTCTCTGCAAGGCACACATCTTCCCAGCTGTCTTTGACTCTGTCTTTCTGTGACCTTGGCAGGGGTTCTAGGTACCTAAGAAAAAGCCATCCAAACAATGAGCTGGGTCAGGAGGCCAAAAGAGAGTTCAAAGGCAAAAAGATAGCAGCGGGAAGGATCCCTGGCCACGCCCTTCCAGGTTAGAGGATCAGCGCAGCTCTCCCAGAAGGTGCAGCCGAAGGCCTCCAGCCAAAACCCCGGCCTGACGGAGGCAGCTGGTGTGAGAACTCCACTGCCTGTGGTGCAGACCAGAGGGGAGCCAGCCTACCCCGCGTACGGTGGTACAGTAGAGGCAGTGGGCATCCTCTACCCTGAAATCTATACAGCTGGTTGATTTTTCCAGTTTGGTCAGGAACTGGAGAATCACATGTGAAATATTTTTGTAACAGGCAGCTACTGGTTTGTTTGGTTAAGTCCGTCCATTGGAATACTTTTGACTGTTTCTCATGGCTCTGTCTAGGCTGATGCCTTCAGGTGGGGTTGGAGGGTCAGAAAGACAAGAGACAGCTGGTGAGCTCTCTGTGGTTTCCCATGACCTTTGTTTGGAAAACAGACACATTCCTCAGGGTAAGTAGAGTTCAGACTCTTTCCTCTGTGAGATCTGCAGATTGGTCAAGGTGCAGCTTAGTGGTGTAAACTACACAGAGAAAACTTTATAAAGCACAGGCCTTCTGTTTGTACTTCTGTGTTTTAAGTCCATGGACTAGATTTCTTTTCTGGGTTTGGCTGCGGGAGCACATTCCTTTTGCTTGTGGCAACATTTGTGGCTAGGCCGTGTGCTAGGCTCTAGTCCACTTTACCTTTCGGATTGAGGTCTGGTCTGGATTTGCATCAGACCTTAAGTCCACTGTGTCTTTTTTGTGCTCCTCCCTGTTTCCTGGAAAGAATGTACAAACTCAGACTCACTCTCTTCCTCTCACTTTGTTTCCTTTTAGCTTTATTAATCTTTGGCTTAATTTGGTTACCTTCTCCAGACTCAATTGTATACAAATATAAAGTGAGCTTTACTGACTTTTTGTCAGCTGGTGACACACATTTTAGAGAAACCGAGAGATGTCCTTTTTGAGTTGTCCTTGCATTGTCCAAGCCAGGCTGGGCTGGCATTGCTGGGTCACACATATGTCCACACATGTCCTCCACAGGCTCTTCAGGGAAGCCTTTTCTCCAGAGGGAGAGGGGCCTCCTGCTGTGCCACCAGCCATCTTGGTCTTCTTCATGTTGTGGGAGGGACCACTTAGTTGTGGACATGTTGCCCTGGCAAGTAGGAACAGCTTCCTTTCCTGAAATGCATATGCTTTGCCACGGATAATGAGAGTGTGTTTTTCTTTCATAGTTTTTGTATCACAGCATCCCACTTTTATGAACAAGAACACATACATGACTGTGCTTATCAGTGTTCCCTGTGGCTCAGAGAAGCAGATTTTATCGTAAGCTTCCGTGCGGTAGAGTTGTTTCCAGGACCGAGGGGAGATAATCTGTGAAAAGAAAAGCACCTCTGTCAGGGATCAGGTGGAAAGCAGGACTCTGTCCATTCCAGTATCTGGTGACAACTGCTACACTGAGGACTTTAATGACTTGATGTCTCACCCTCAGGTTTCCAATTATTTTGATTGCCCAGCCTGACTCCAGAGTACAAGGGAAGGAGCACTGGAATAAAGTGATTCCTTCAAAGGTAGGGCCAACTGAATCTTGCCATGGTAACTAGTTGTTACTGAATCAGTAATTTAGTGAGAAGTCTTGCAGCTGATACGGCAAAAGGCAATACAGTGATGGTGAGTTTGAGAGAAGGCACAAGTTTCAGTGAGGTGGCTGGGTGAAATACCGAAGGACTACACAAGCACAGTACTACACAAGACTAGTCACTTAAGAAATTTATAGCTTAATGAAGACCCAAATGTGTAGTTTTTTAACCCAAAAAATCAACCTCAGAATATACATCTGCCTTGGTGAATTTAAATGGGACTACTTTTTCTATTGTCATCTGGTGATTAGAAAATTTTAGCTCACCTGATGTCATCGATGAACTAAGCTGTGGGTTGTTTTCTTGAGGGGGTGGTATTGGTGATTAAGTTTAGGACATTCACACTGTTATATTCACAGTCCTTATTTTTTTAAATTTAGAGATAGGGTCATGCTAAGGTGTCCAAGGTGCATTTGAACATGCAATCCTCCATGCTTAGCCTCCCAGAGCCCTGGGATTACAGGTGTGCACTGCCATGGTGGTTCAGTTAAGAGTTCTTTTGTTCAGTTCCAATGCAGATTACAACAGCAAAGTGCAGCTTCTTTTATATTAGTGGTTTTGAGCCCTGAGTGCTTGTGGCCCCAGGTCCTTGGTTGTCTCAGCTCTGGGCAGTTCCCTACTACCTCCACTAGCTAGCATGTCAGCCTTAGGCCCTGTGGCGGCTTGTTGGAGGTCTTCTAGCTGTTTCTTTGGGGTTGTCCACTGGTCTCTACCTCTAATCTTTGCAACCCTTTAGGGGTTTATCTTCAACCAGCAGAGGGTTATGAGGAGCACTGCTTATATAGAGCAGTTTATACATTCAAGGACCTGGTTTGTGACTTTCCCAGCAGTAGTCTTGGGGGCTGTTTGGGGAGGGCTGTATCACCAGAAATAACCATAGGGCAAGTCACCCGGGGTAGTTCCAAGGTTCAAGCCCTCTGAGGCCTAGGCAGATTCTCCTGGAGTGGCAAGAGTAGGAAGAGTGTTGCTGTCCCCAGAGTGTGGGGCTCCTATTAGAATGGACTAGAGGCCCCAATGTCACCAGGGAGAGACAGGAGGCCCCAGCATTGGTGGGCTGGGCTGCTCTGAAAGTGGGGATCAGGGGAGGGCATGACAGATAACAGTCAGGTCTTTGTCCTTCTGGCTGTCAGGGAGAAGGGAGGTGGCCTTAATTGTTTCTTACTCCTTCCTAATCGGGGTCTTTTCCATGTAGCTCATTGTATGTTTTCTTTTGGGAGTTGCTACTGAAATGTTTCCTTCAGATAGTGACTTTTAAGATGTTACAGTCTCAGGCCTTTTTTTACAAAAAGAGTTTCTGTTTATGTGGTTTCTATCAATATTTATAATATGAGAAATAAACAAGTGATTTTAGGTAAGATCGGGCATGTTAAGGGTGATATGGCTGTAGATGCAAGTAATTTTAGAAATCATTATTAAATTCAAGGTAAGAGATGCATACCTGTTATATATTAACATAAATAATACTTTTGGGAAACATAACTGTTGTGTTAAGAATTTTGGCTTACTGTATTTTTGCCAGTACCCAGCTGGCTCAGCAGAAGACAGATGGGCAGGGTGTTTCCTGTGTGAGAAGACACCCTCTAAGAAGGACAACACGCAGTTTACCACCAGCAGGTGACAAAGCAGCCCTTCCTCGTTTCCCAGCAGTTCTGCATGCTGACTGGGTGTATGGGGTGTTTGTTTTCTGTGTATGAGGAAGGATCAGGATGTTTAGATGGCTTCAGAAGGGGCACTTTCAAGCCTAGGAGGACTCTGTGTCATCAGTATTTCTCCTTGTTCTTCCTTCAAAGAAGCCTATCTTGGTGATGGTGGGGACTAATTTCTACCTTCTGGGATAGAACTGCCACCTCTGATTTTCTGTCATTCTGTGTTGTGACTTTGAGTCATTCGAGATAGCTGATCCCTTGTGAGTTACATCCCGTCCCTGTCCACCATCTCTGTCCTCAGTTTTGCCTGTGTGACTCTGGGAGAGGCTCCTCAGAGGTGGAGTGCTCAGATTAGAGGAGGCCCTGCGGAGCCTGCCGAGGGGGTGGGGGCCTTTCACAGCCCTTTCCTGGGCCTCCCTGTCTGCAGGCAGTGGGTGGTGATGAGCGGTCCAGGTAAAGTAGTAGTAAACATACTTGACCATCTGCACCTATAGATTCTGAGGGGAGAGACATAGACACTCTATTTTGACTGTCCTTCGGTGGAGTTCACTGTGACAAAGGCAGGACCCACATGACCATGGGGCTAATATCCCAGTGGACAACAGAACTGCAGAAGAATTCCCCAGCCGTTGCTCACCACACATAACAGACAGTTGGAAGAGGTGTTTTGCATTCGTATAGGTTTTTTCTGGTTAGGAGGTGAATTCACACTTACTATCTTTTGGTGTTGGCCTTTTCCTTTGAAATACAGTGATACCTCTATTGTTGAACTTAAATTCATTCCAAATTTGTATCTGAACAATTTGAGAATGGAACATATTTTCCCATAAGAAGTAACGGCAAACCAAATAACTGATTCAGGAGCCCAAAACCTACACTTGCAAATTCATTTTTCCAGGACTTCAACAAATTTTGCAATGATTTCTTTCTGCTTCTATTGTGGTTCTCACTGTTTTCCTCTTAGCTTTACTGCTGGTATCACTAACTTTCTTTGAAGCTATGGTTATATTTTACTCATGCCACACACACACAAAATGCAGTGACAAATGTTTTAATGCACTAACACAAGCACTGTTTTCTGTCTGATAATGGCACCTAGACTGAAGCGTCACCTCTTTGTGTTCACTATGAGATATGACGCATGACTTGCTGTCAGCCCATACAGGTTGGGTTTTCAGGTTGGATTTTCTGTTGGAGTATGGGGCAAAGGTAGGAACACTAAACAGATTTTTCTTGGACTTTACTGTTGTTAGTGGAAAGTTTGATCTTGGAGTTCTTTAACAGGTATCACTTGATTCCAACTCTCTTGCTCTACCCAGGTTTCTGTGTATTGTGGCTACTTTTACAGATTAGAGGTGCAGCATTTTCTGTCTTGTTCATCACGTGTTTTCTTCTTCACATGGTTAAATATTTAAATCAGTTCAATAAGTCTTTATGGAATGTTAGCAAGTGGATAGCTGCATTGTTATCGGACCTGTGTATTCTTGGTTGCCCTGAGCGCTCTGACTGGCCTGCTCAGTACCAGCACTCTAAATGGTCTTTTTATGGTGGATCATTAAGACTAGAACCTTGTCATGGAGATGAGTCTTCAGGACTTTCTTCCTCCTTTGTTCTGTTTGTGCTGTTTCACTGTTGTATTTTACTCTTTGGTGGGCGCACAGAGCCTGGATATGAACCTATTGGCTTGTTTTTTGGAGTGGGAAGAAGTTACCCAGAAGAAGGAAGGGAGGAAAGAATAAAGTTTTAGAGAAGAAAATTACTCCTTTTAATCAGTTCCCATTGCCTCTACCATAGCAGTAGAGTGTACTCAGGTGACTATTTATAAAACTGTCACATATGGACCTTATATATTCGTACTGAGAAACTGATAAAACTTTGTTTTCCTCTGTATACTGGGTTACCTAAGTAGGTAGGGGAAGATTATTCTCTTTCATTACATTTCAGACTTCTTTATAGTTTTCCCTCAAATTGTATATTGCTCGGAAGTTAGCCCTAAATTTTCCAGTTTTATGTTTATAAAACCCAAGATGTGCACCCAGTTGTGTAAATACATACTTTAAAAATTCTGAATGTTGTGAACTAATGACATACGCCCTTACTACTGAATAAACATTGCATATATATCAGTAGGAATACTTTCACCTCCCCACAGACTATATAACATTCTCCTGGCAGATTTATTTATTCTCTTATAGGTGTGATCATTTCTACCGATTTATGTTCCCTTTCTCATTTTTTTTTCTGTCTAGATCACAGCTCATCATGAATTTCCATCTTGCATTTTGTATAAATATTAAGCGTGATTCAAGAGATTCTTAACATAAAGAGTTCTGTCCCTTTCAGTGTCAGAAAACAGCACTATTAGCAAAGTTATTTGTCAGAGATAGTTTTACCTTTTATGGACTCTTCCACTTGTCATTTGTTTGAATTTAGTCTTTTTTGAGTTTATTATGCTTGCTGTAGTAAGTCCCTGACTTATGAACATTCAAGTTTTGAATTTTCCCAGGACTGTGTAAGACTTACTTTGTTGCCTAACACATGAACCCAGCTTAGAACAATTCTACCAGAACAGAGCTTATTCGTAAGTTAAGGATGTATTCTTTCCTTTCTTTATTCATTTAATGAGTAGCATTTCAGTTTTATACTACAGAGTTTTCTAGTTGAAAATGCTTATGACAGTGTAGGTTGGAAGGTTGATTAACCTACACTGAGTATGTTGATACCTGGGCCCTTTGATCATGGGTGGTTCCATTAATATTCAACTGTTGCGATAGCACATTTATGCCACTCAATGTATGATTGATATTTTTGTATTTTTCATGTTTTGCTTCTCTGCAAGTAGGTGATAAAGCACACTAGCACGTGTTGGAAAAACCCATGTCAGCTACATATGTCAAGTTCACCATCTTCTTTTTTCCCCACTGGCTAGGGATGCTTGTGGTGATGCATCTTTATTCGACAACATACATCTTTCTACTACGGAACATATTTCTGGTTCTCATCACCAAAGTGATCCAGTATTGGTAGTGTTTTACACACTGGGTGGAGGAGAAGGATGTTCACCACACACCCTTCACTGCTCCACCCTCTGCCTAAGTAGGTTGAAGAGCTACTGCCTGGGCGTGAGAACCAGCGTGTCAGGACAGAGAGGCTGAGAAAGTGCCCAGGGCTTGACTGCCTGTCCTAAAAGGTCTACTTATTGTGGAGTAAAGCTTTTTAGGTTTAACTGAAAACCTTTTTAGGTTTAATGTATTGGTTTTCAAGTCATCTTCCTTATTTACCTTGTGGCTTTTTAGGTTTAACTGAAAACCTTTTTAGGTTTAATGTATTGGTTTTCAAGTCATCTTCCTTATTTACCTTGTTTGTGGGAAATACCGAAAGAGCCAAAGAATTTCCGATACCACACTGAGGTCATTGCAGAGTAGTCATAATCACATAACTGTTGATTCCTAAAAACTTGAAAAGAATTAGTGTAATAAATTGATGAAAAAGGATAAAAGCGATAAATTAACTGGCATCAGCAGTAGCAGATGATTTTTGAGTGCAAGAAGCTTGCCTGCTCATGATTATTCGTTTTTCCAACTATTTATTAATTGCCAGTTACACCTAAGGCTTCTGCTCGATATGAACTCAGTTAAAAGCAGCAGGCATATGTACAAAGAAACTGCATACAATGACTGCAAAATAATGGTGGCAGAAGGTATGCTCAGGGTCCTAGGGGCAGTGGAGAGCAGGAGACACCTCCTGTGCAGGAAATTCTTCCTTGGCAGTATCCCCTGGAGGTGTCTGCTAAGGTTTGTGCAGGGTAATTGCCTTTAAATTTATGGAGGATGCTCAGTATTTTGGGTGATGGGAACATCTTGATAAGAGAGACATAGGGAGGAAACTCCAGGCTTAGTCATTTGAGAAATGTTACTTGATGCGTATTGCGACTATCAAGTGGGGAGGTAGAATCATAAGGGTACTTTGGAGCCATATTATGGAATTATTGGCTATTTTGAAATTGAAGTCATGTGTGCTATGATCTTGAATAGTTGTGTTCATCTGGACCTATTGGTTATAAGTGATAGAAATAAAACTTTAAGTTAACAAAAAATCAAAACAGTTAAGTAAGCAGCTAGAATGCCTAGGGGTAGCATGTTTCAGGCATTGTGCCATGCAGGCTCAGATATGGTCACAGGGGCTCTTTACCCCTACTCTGTCTCCCCACTTTGTTGAGTTCTACATACTGACCCTTCCTATGTGTTGGCAAGGGTAGCCCGCAGCCACTGCCCATACCTCCTTGCCTAGTACCTTCTGCAAAATTGGAATGGAGAGATCTCACTATTTTGAAAATAGTTTTTATTTTTAAAATAACCAAAGGCATCCTTCCTTGGGTATGGACTTCCTGTGAACACCAGGAACCCTGTATTGTGATGATGGAGACGTATCTCATGTTCGTATTTTTCTCAGTGAACACACAGTGTGGCTGTACATTTCTCTGAAGCCTTTTGCATGGGAAAGCAGCTGACAAGCTTGCTGATCAGAACAAAAGCAAGACTTCTGCCTGTCTGTGCTTCTGGTTCCCATGCATGCTTCCTGCGAGTGTGAGGAGACTCCTCTCAATACAGAAGGGGACAGGATCTTCCTGTCCCTCACCTGCTGTGCCGCAGCTCATGACCCCTGGTGCTGTTGCCAGAAAAGACTTTGCTCTGCTGCAAATGCACTTCTCCTCCTTCTATAGCCCAAATACTAAAATACAATAGCCAGTGCCTCATAGCCACCTGTCCAGTAGGAAATGAAACCAAGCTCTGGAGTCCCTGTTGCTACTTGAAGAATTTGTGGCTTCCTTTCCTGCCAGTAAACAAAAGCAGTCAACTGAAAGAATGGGACATTGATTGTTCACAGAACATTTGCTGTATCAAAGGAAGGAAAAGGGTTTTTATAGAGTAGATACTAAAATTCAGCATTTCTCCTAGAGAAATGGCAGTGACCACCAAATGCACAAAAATGAAGCAAACTGTGGTCATAAGACTTTTAAGACTTGAGGGGAGGTGATTAGAATATATGGTGAATGTGTAAATTTTTAAAAATTGTATTACAATAGAAGACACATTACCATTAATCCCCTTCAAAATATGCCTCCTCACTTTGAACCATCGTTCTTGCCACTCTGTGAAGCAGTTCTGGAAGTCTTCTTTTGTGAATGTCTTTATAAAATATGATTTAAAAATACAGTGAATGCTGCTGCTGAGTGCCATCCAGTGTAAGGCAGGTTTGTGAAAATATTACAGTGTGTCTTCATCTTCCTTATTCACTGGATCTACCACCATGTGACTTTTGGCTCTCCCTGAAAGTCAAAATGACCAAGAATGGTAAAAATTTTGAATCAGTTCAGGATGGGGAGGAACCCATGACAGGGCAGCGAAAGGTACTCAAGAGTTTTTCATCTTGTAGACATGGAACTGTGTATATTAACAAGTGATTCCCCATTCCCTACTCCCCAGCCTCTGACAACTATTGTTATACTTCCTGCTGTAAGCCTCTGATGACTCCAGGAACCTCATGTAAGTGGAGTTATAAACCATTTGTCCTTTTGTAACTGGCATATTTTTCTTAGCATGTTCTCAGGTTCATTCATAATGTAGCAGGATGTCAGAATTTCCTTCCTTCTTAAGGCTAACCAACATATTTTATGGCTGGACCATGTTCTGTTTGTTCATCCATCAGCATGTTTTTTACCTTCTGACTGTTGAGATAGCTTGAGACCCTGCTTTCTGTTCTTTCAGGGATGTACCTCAATGGTGGATCATGGACAAGGACCATAGTATATCCCTGGACCACGTGGAAAATGCTGTGTTTTGTTTTTGAGGAGCACACTATCTGTTTATTGATTGATTGATTGTCTTTTTGAGACAGGGTTTCGCTATACAGTTCAGTCTGGCCTTGAACTTGAAGCCATTCTCCTGCCTCAGCCTCCCAAGTGCTAGGATTACAGGCATGTGCCACCATACCTGGCAGAGCACACTATACTGTGTTTCAGATTTTTTAACCTCAGAGTTGAGTATTAGTTCAATTGTCTGTGAATGTCTTTCCCTATACGTAATTTGAAATTCAGCTATGATAGAGGGGCTGCTAACAAGGTTTCGTCAACCTTTTCTGTGCTTCATAGAAACATAGATTGAAATAGGTGGGCTCCATGATGCTAAGGCCAGTTACAGTCTTCTCTCTAGGTGACTCTGTGATTTATTTCAAGGAAAACGTGTTGTTGATACTATAGTGGGACAACAGATGGAACCCAGACTGTCTTGGGGCCTCTGCTCACAGAGGACTGCGTTGTCTATCGTACGAAGCACAGTGGGAGATTTTGCCAGGATGTAGGGTATAACACCCGTGTTCCTTATTTTTGTCTGAGCCATACTTTTCTCTCATTATTGAGTTTTAGCCCCTGGAATGTCAAGTAGGAGTGTGCACCCCAAGACACTTTAGTTTGTAGAAATTCCCATAATTACTATCTTTTAAAATGACACATCAAGAAGATCATGATCCTCCTAGGAGCAGACTGACTTGATCTCACATCCTGCTCATGCTGATTCATTTGGGGCAAGCAGCCAGTTTCTCAGGGCCCCGTTTCCTTATTCACAGAGTCAGCAAGGCTGATGGATGTTTTGATTTTCTTTTTTTAAATTTTATTTCACAGCACTTGTGATTTTGGAAATAACATATAAAAGCATGTAGTGTCTAGTTTGTAGTTGCACTATATATCCTACTGGCCATCGCTATGACCTTTGAAAGCAGGTTTAATAGGATTTAGCACCAATCCTATAGCAATGGTTCTCAAACTTTCTACCCTGAGGATCCTTAGAAATAATTGAGGATCCAAGGAGCTTTTGATTATGTATTTTGCTTTTACTGCCATTTACCGTATTAGAGTTAAAACTGAGAAGTTGTAAAAGAACTTAATGTGGCATTAAGCCCTTTACATTTTACTATAGATAACATTTTATGAAAATATTTCATAAAACAAAAACATCATTGACTAGAACGGCATTGTTTTGGGTCTTGCAAATGCCTTTACTGCTTGGCTTCAGAATAGACAGCTGGTTTCTCTTTACCTGCACCTGTGATGACTCCTTTGCACTATGCGAGAGAGTCCTGTTGTACCCTGATGAGAGGAGAGAATGTCTTTGTACCACCCACAAACCTAGTTTGAACCTCCTGGGCCTCCTGGCATGTGTGCCACAGAGGACTGTTGGAGTCACTGAAAGCTCTGTTACTGTGTTTTTCTTTTAATGTATGAATTATTTTTAATGAACTAAAACATCAGTATTCAGGTTAATTGCAGTTTTGGCACTTTGCGATAAATAAGTGGGTTTTGGGTTTCAGCTTAAGCATTTGTTCTCTAAAATGTTGGCCCATATTGTCGTCTTAGGTTGACCACACTTTGGAAACTGCTGAAGGAGCCTCTAGGGATCTTGAGAGCACCTTTCTCTTGCAGCTTCTTGCTCTGGGCTACTGGAGCCTATAGTCCCTCCACATGACGGGCTTGCAGGGCCAAGGCCAGACCTGCCTCTCTCTAGACCTCCCCGTGTAACCTCTTGAGTTTTAAGAAGACTGGCCTGTTCCCTTGGCTGACGGAGGAACATTTTGATTTGTCTCACTTCTCCACAGCAGTGTGGGGGAGCAGGGCTTAGGCCTATTTGAACTCTGCAGTTGCCTACAGTGGGTGCTCCAGGAGTCGCTGATGAGTTCCACTGAATGAGCTCTGGTATGTTCAGAGGGATAGACTTTTTATAGTTGGTTCATGTACACCTTGGGTGTCTCTTGCGTTAGAGGGAAAGATGTGAGCATACTGGTAAGCAATAGGCTGTCTGAAGGAGCATGAAGTTCGCCTGCCCCAGACCCACAGCAGGTTATCTGAGCAGGGGTGGGTGGGCCAGGGCATGGTTGCCCATAGATCTTCCACAGCCAGAGCTTGTGTGGCTCCCCTTTCCTTGTGTGGAATAGCAGGAAGTAGGAAGGTGTGTGAGGATCCTGTCAGGGTGACCACCCTCCTCCTCTACTATATTAGCCTCTGGCCTGGAATGTCAGCACTGGATTCCTGTTTTTCATTGTCTGTAAGTAAGATCACACTCATACAGGTGTGCACACACATAAACACACACATGTGTGCACACCTACACGTATACATGGTCTTGGATGTTTTGCCCAGAGAACTTAAGTGTGTATTTCCTAAGAATAGACGACATTTGCTCCACAGTTCAGTTACCAACCTTGGGATGTGTAATCCCAAGTCCTTATTTATACTCAGTCTGTTATTTGCATTCTGATTTTGTTGTTTGACTCTCAGCATCCCTTAAGGTACTGTGCCCCTCTGTGCAAGTCCAGTCTAGGGCATGTCCTACATCCACTTGCCTTGCCTCTTGCTTGACTTCGCTTTTGCAGCATTTGTTCTGTTGGTGTATTTGGAGACGGGCTGTGAGCTTACCGCCACAACATATGCCAGACAATAAGCATTTAAATAGTGATGGAGTGTCACTGGTATCCTCTCTATTTCCTTACAGCTTGTTATAAATCTATAAGGCCCACATGGTGCCAGAGAGGTGGCTGGCATCTTTACAGAGAGGCTGAGGACCAGGGAGGACATGGTGGAAGATGGCTTTTTGTGACATGGCTGTTTGCCCTCTTCATGGGACTTTGAAAACTTAGTTGAAGTGCTAATGAGAACAGTTGGTGTGGAATTAGGCTACAGGGAGAAATAGACATTTTTAGCACAGAAAAGAGGTGGTGTGTTTTGAGGAAAGACCTTCATCCAGTAAGACTGCTTTTGTGCCCCACTGTTGATCACTTCTGAAGAGAGGTGATAAGTTTACTTAATGACCAGCTGCTGGCCAGCTGAGGAATACCTGGTGCCTCCTGAACATGGCTTATGTCCTCTGGCCTTGCTGCAGGCTGCTGTGGGGAGATAGTGCCACCAGGACTTGAGATTTTTCGGGGTCTCTCCAGATGTTATGTAGAGAGGACGCATTTTCCTCCAGGACACACTTTCAGGTCAGTTCTATGGGTGACTGGTAGGTGAATTTTTTAGCATATCATAGGACATGCTACGGTAAAAACAGTTGTGATAGGTGCTCCTGATGTTAGGCATACTTTGTTAAAATTGTGTTCTTTAGTTTTTAAATTTATAAGTGTATTAAGTTCAGATCACAGAGATGTATGCCATGGAGCATAAATTTCCTCTTTAACTTATCCCCTAAAGGCAGCTGATGTAAACAGACTTTGTTTAAATCTATATGCACACTTGAGAAAAGGAATTATTTAATGCATACCATTATACTAGGCATCTTTCATTGCCAGCATTTAGCTGGTCCCCATTTAACTCTCTTAACATTGGACTGGTTTTCATGGTGCAGATAGGCTGGTTTCTTGACCTTTTCCCATGTTGAAGGACAAGTAGATGCTTGTTAGTGTTTGGTTATTATTAATAAAATTTCTGTACACAAACTTGTACAACCATTTCCTTAAGGGAAATTTCTAGGAACAAAATTCTTTGCTGAAAGGAATATGCATAATTAAAATTTTGACAGATACTGCTAGATTGCCCTTAACTGTGATGTATCCACTCATGATTCTCAGTGATTTTTGAGTTAGTCTATGATCTTCACCAGTTTGAGTAGTGTTTTTAAATTTTTTCTTTTAATGTTAAAAATATTTCATTGTTTAATCTTTATGTTCCTCCAAAAAAATTAGTACTACTCTTAGTCATCTTTCCCTATTATTGGCTATTTGTGTTTCTTTTGGATTATTACATGTCCTGATTTTTTAAAACTTCTTTATTTTGCAAGTTAGTCTCTTGTTACATCTAATAAACAAATGTTTTTGCCATTCTTAGTTTGCTTTCTAGCTTTGTTGAGCTATTGTTAATACGAGAGCAGTTTTGACTTCTACTTTATAAAATAATCTTCCCTGAATTCAACCAGTTTTTGTTTGTTTTTCTCATGGTAAAAGAAAATTTCCCCACTGCATGATTATAAAAATTATATTTTAGCTTTAAATTGGCACTTTTTTTATTTTTACATCTGGTATGAGTTCCAGATCTTACATTTTTTTCTAATCTGCATTATCTCTTACTTTAAATTGACTTAGTTCTTACTGGTGGAGTTGCGTGTGATGTGAATGCAGAAGAGGATCCAAAAAGTAGAATAAATTTGTGATTCATGGATGAAGCTGCTTTGAGCCAGGGTACATACCTTTGTAGTTGAAAGCCTGTTTCCCCATGTGAAAGTTTCAAATGTGCCGAATTTATCAGAAACGACAATTCTATACTGTATTCAAGTTGACATCTTTGGCTTGCAGGAAGGGAGGGTAAAATGGAAGATGGTTACAGTATTGTTTGGAAAGAGAGCCCCTTTCCATAAGAACATTAGGAGTCTGGCTCCCTGGTGTCCTGGGTGGGTCTGCCACCCATTAGGACCTGCTTCTGGCTCAGCTCCAAAACTAAAAACTGGTCTAAGGTTATCTGTTTCTATCTTCTGTTTAACACTTTTCTTAGTATGACAAGGCATTGTCATTAATGCAGCAGTTGGCCTTTTCTCTGGGTGGGTCTTCTCTATAGACATTTGTGTCTCTGTCCATGTTTTCAGGGTTTCCTTTATTTCAGAGAACCTTTGCTGCACTGACTGTTGATTCTCCGTCCTCTTCAGAAAGCTCATCAGCCGCCTTCTGTGGCTTAGCCAGAAGTTGCTGAAGTTCCTCTGTAGACAATTCCTGTGGGGGTTCTTCTACCAGTTCCTCAACATCACCACTGTCTACTTACTTGCAAGCGTATGGCCTCTGCTATAGTGATAGTCATCAGTCAGAGTCAGGTGAAGGTTCAGACTCCTCTACACAGCCTTCCAAGTCTCTCTCCTGTGTAATTTTAGGCCATATTTTCTTCCAGGGAGATCTCAGTGTCCTTAGAGAGAAGTTGATCCAGGATCTCTCAGTTAATCCCACACACGAAAGGATGTTGTAATGTTCCTTCCAGAACTCTTGTATTAAATCTGTATCTGAGACCATCTAGAAGTACTTCGGGAACAGCTCCTTTTGTGTATAGCTTCTTAAAGTTAGCTATAACCTGCTGGTCCATAGGCTGCGGTAGGAGTTGTATAGGTTGGGAGGAACTCGACTGAGAGCTATAGGAATTCTTCAACCAGTTCTTCTTCCAGATCTTGTGAGTGAGCAGGAGCAGTATCTATGATGAGGAGAGCCTTTACTGGTGAACCTTTGTCCAGTAGATATTTCTTAACAGTAGTACGGAAAACCTCCGTGGTTCACTCCAAGATAAAGTACTCTTGTTACCCAGGCTTTTGCATTAGCTCTCCACATGATCCCTAGCCTATTCTTCGTAACTTTGTGTTTTCTGAACACTCTAGGGGTCTCAGAGACTTTGTCCTGAGGTCACCATTTGTATTGGCACTAGCAGTAAAATTAGCCTGTCCTTCATAGACTTATGGCCTGGCATTTTCTTCTCTTCCTGGGTAATGTATGCTCTCCTGGGCATTTTCTCCCATAAAAGGCCAGTTTCATCATAGTTGATAGAAGTTTTTTCTCTGTTATTTAAACCTAGAATTCTGGTCGTAATCCAGGTTATTCATATGTGAGGCAAGTCATGACTCGGGTCCACTGTAGAAGGTTCAGTTGCCTCTGTTTTTTTTATTTTCCCTTTGGTGGAATAATATTTATTCTCCTATAAATTTATGCTGTGTTTAAAATTCATGAATTTTATCAATAGCAGCAGAGCCAAGTTGATACAGTGGTTTAATTGCTGACTTGTATCAGCTATGTAGATGCTTTTACATTTGTGTCCTCATTTTTACACCAGTGACTGACATAATCGTTATGAAGACTTGAAGCCTGTTTATGAGAAGGTTGGGAGACTTGTTCTTTTGGACTGAACTCCAGTTCTCATCCTTATGAGGATAGATGAATCAGATTTTCCAAGCTGTCTGGTACCATAGTGTTGAGTAGTCCGTATTTCAGCCTTTGGATTCTCATAGAGACTTTCTAACTCCTGGGCTTTTGTTATCAGAAAGGTGCATTATTCTGATGCCCAAGTGTTTTGTTTCTCCTCTGTGCTTTTGGCTTTACCACCAGTTCTCCACTTTTTGAAATCAGAATACATGCTTACAGTGGGGCTGTAGTCTTTCCTTTGACTCTGGCCTCTTTTTTATGACCATTTTTATAGTACCAGGAGAACCACAAGACCTTTAGAGAGGTTGTCATTTATTTCTGGCTGTTTAAAACATTATCAGGCTGGTATATTTCTCATTGTTCTGCTCACATTTCTGAAGAACCATACAGTTGCCAGGTCTCAGAATGGGGATCCACTAGGGAGATGGGGATCCTTGGCCTACAGACAGTAGACATGAATACTGTCTTACCTGGTGGAGAAGTGTCAAGAACAAGTCTGAACCGTGTGACTCAGGTGTTGATCACTTGGAAGCGTCTGCTCATACATGGGCTTTGCTATCTCAGCTTATGTCTGTTGTATGCTGAGTACACTTGTAGAGCCTTAGGGTGAGCAGCACAAATGTTTTCCAGGCTGTATTTGCAAACATTTCATCTCATATCCCACCAGCCTGGGGTAGATAGGTTCAGGCACCTTAGATAGGCTGTAAAATCCAAAGAGCTTGGGGAGGAAGACAGGGCTCTGTAGGTCTGTGCTTGTTTGAGAATGACTTAGTTCAGTACATACTTGTTGAATAATTTCTGCAAACTCTGCATATAGAGATGCCAGGAAAGATGGTGACTGAAAGGCAACCCTCCTCCAAGACTCACAGCAAGTTGTGGAGGGAAAAGACAGGCACAAATAGCCATAAAATGCTCAGTGACTATCCTTGCAGAATACCAGGGCATACTATTGCGCTAAGGTGGCGAGGGGCCTGTGTAGTCTTACAGGAGACTGCTTTACATGAGTTCCTTGTACACATCTGAAGGATGAGCAGGTATATCCAGCTGGTGTATTCTGGGGCACATCAGTTAGCAAAGAGGTGTAGAAAGAGATTGTATGGTGGACTTAGTTGTGGTTCTCTAGGAATGAAAATGGGCAGGCAAGATTATCCTGGCTGAAGCAGGCTGAGCACAGATCTAGCTGTGACTACCTGTCCATCCTTCAGGCTTCCTGAGTCCTCACCTGCTTCCTTCCCAGCCCTAGCACTCTCATTTCCTGCAGCTCCTGAGTGTATGACTGAGCAGTTGGGAGTTTTCAGTTTGATCTATGTGGAACAATCTGGTTTCTTTCCTGGGCTTGCTAATCACACTGGAAAGAAACGGCTCCATACTTAGAATTTCTTCTTGTGGACAAGACTAGATATACTTTTCTTGTAAGTAGGAATTCTTTTTTGTTTTCTTAGGTCTGCAACTGGGTGACTACTGAGAGTGTGCTTTGTCTCCATTACATTACAAGTAAGTCCTCCCTAAATGTGGCCCTGGTCAGGCTGACTACAAGAGAAGCAATTAATGATTAACGTGTCAGGCATTGTTCTCAGGGACAGTATATTTGCAGGTCATTGTCCCTGCCATCTCATAATTATTGTAGATTTATTAGCTCACTATTTACCATGTAGTAGGAAATATCTTAGTACTTTACCTATGTCATTTAATCTCTGAGTAGTGCTTAGAAATAGGTATCATTTTTCCCCATCTTCAAAATGAGGATATTGAGGCCCAGGGAGGTTGATGTCTTTGCTCAGGGTCGTGTAGCTAATCATACAGAGCAGGAGAGGGTAGGTTTTTGGACTTTGCTTACCCTAAGGAGGTGCCTAGGGCCAGTGGCTCCAGAAGGTTAGGCTATCCATTGGATTTTACCTCACAGGTGTTTTGGGATCTTATTTTCTGCATGCAGCTATGAGAAGAATGCCCTCAAGAAAGAATTTCTACAATTGTACAGACAGCCTCATTATCTATGTATTGTTCATGCAGAAAGAGAAGCATACTGATACTATGTAAAACCAGTAGAATCCTCATAAAACTTGAAGACTATGTACCAGGATAATATGAAATAAAAACTGTACTCACACTTTGATGAATGATTGATTCATGCATGGCCCAGAGACGACTTGAAATATGCTGCTTCTGAAAGTGTACTTAAATCTTTGTTGGTTAGCTAGAACTCCAGCTTATGTGGCTTCTTGGTCAAGTGGTAATTTTACATGATTACTGAGAGGAGAGTAGGGCTGATGGTTAAGGCCAGCATATTAGGAATTTTCAAACTTCTAAAATGCAAGTCAGATTTTGTGCAGGTCTTCCATAGTCTGTTTGAAAGGCATTTATGGTAATTATAGACCCACTTGTAAATACACAGTTTTAAGTATTTCTTTACTGAGAAGCTGCTGGAACTGCTCTTAGTTCCTGAATGTGAAGCCAGCAAGGCTGTTTCACAGAGCACATTGTCATTCACTAAGTTGTTTCTTCTTGTTTGTTTGTATTAGACATCTGTGTTTGGAGGACATCCATGGAGGAGCTCGTGAAGGAGGCATTCAGGGGGGAACGGTGGTGATGTTAAGACTGCAATTCACTAGTTAAATAATTACTTTACTCCAAGGAAGGAAACTTTGTGTGGTAATTAGCTGTGTGTCTGACCGAGGCTGAAAGGACCCATCCTCCAAAAGTAGAGCACTCCTGCTTCCACTATTTCCATGGGGTGGGCAGTTATGGATTTGGATAACGCGGTCCTTTGTACACCTCGAGGCACAGTGGAAATCAAGGCCTGGCAGTCCCTCGTTTCATAGGCTAGTGGCGGCGAACCTATAGCATGTGTATCGCAGTGGGCTCTTCCTATCGTTGAAAGCCCTACAAGATTTCCCATCACTGTTATAGGGCTGTTTATTCAGAGAAGGGAGCAGAGTCCACATGAAGAGGACGGTGTAGTAAACTTTGTATTGAGTCTCTTACTGGCAGCATTCTTTGATCCTTTACATTCAACTTACTGTCAATACTTGCCAACACTTACTGACTGCTCACTGCTCTTGGTCTCAGAAGCCTCTGTCTGGCTTCTTCCTTTGGTCTGAAATGGCTCCTCCTGCTCTCCTCCCTGCTGTTTGGCTGCAAAACATCAAGCTGCCACACTGTCCAGGGGCCTGTCCAGGTCACACAGGAAGTGCAGTTGCCAAGTCTCTAGCCTGAGAAAGTAGAGTGTGGTGCCAGCTCTTACCTCTGAGCCTATCTTGGCTCATGGGTAGCAGAGGGAAAACATTGAGGCAGCTGGCTTTGGTGGGAATAGTGTGATTTAGTGGAAAGAACCCAAAAGAACCTGAATGTTAGAATTGGACAGTAATCTAATTATCCATCTGGATTGTCAGATATTAACTTATGTGATCTTGGGCATTTTACTTGGCTTTCTGTGCTTCAGTTTTGATATTGGCAAAATGGGATAATAATCTGTCTTAAGGTTTTTATCAGAATTCACTGATGCAATGCCTGTCATAACTGATTAGCTATTTTTTCCCTGAAAAGTCAGCTAAACTCTATAGGTAAGATACTTACTATTTATTATATCCATGTAAAATAATGATTATGATTTGAAGGAAATAAGAAAAAAGTTTATTCTAAGCTAAACACAAGTGGCTGTGGCCCAGAAACAGGGTATCCAGTTCCCCTGGAGACATGCTCCATCACGGAAGAGGTCATATGAACTTGAAGAATAACAGGACAAAAGAAAGTCATCATTAATTTACCAAGCATGTTGGTGGGTGTGAGCAGCAATAACAAAGCGGGGGAATCTCTTTCATAGGTTCAGGTGCTATCTTAGTTGTTCTTGTGTAGGGTTGGTGGAGGCTAGAGGTCTGCTCAGTTTAGAGATACTTGCCGAGAAGGTTATTCGTCAGTCAGGACAATGTGAGGTAAGATAAATTGAGGTGATTGGCTATGAAAGAGCCAAAGACAGCCCAGGATGACTTTGGCTCTCCACCGACCACAGTCCATCTCTCTGCCATCATTATATTCTAGTTGGCAGAGGTCAAGTATTCTGCAGGATCTTCAGTGTACATGTAGCACCCTCAGAAGACTTCAGTTTACAATTACTTCCCCCATCTTTTTTTGGTGTTTTCTTTTTTGGAGACAGGGTCTACTGTGTAACCCAAGCTGGCCTTGAACTCATGGCTATCCTCCACTGAGCCTCCTGAGTGCTAGGAACCTCTCCTATCTTTGCCTTGTTGTGCCCCCTCCATAAAAATTTAGCACAAGAATCTGTTTCATAAATGGAGAAAAAGAAAAGTAAATACTAAAGTAGAATTGGGAATGAGGAGGGTTAAATCGCTTTTCATTTTCCAGTTTGTGGTGGGCTTCTGTTTTTGGTGCTATGTGTGGTGCCTGGTTTGTTATTTGCCTAGCAGTGGTCTCTTCTGAAAGGGCAGTACTCCTGGCCTTTTGGTGGCCTGGGCTTTGCAGGCACAGACTCTGCCAGTTAACCACTGCCTACCTCTCTGTCCTAGGCAATTGCTCTTACTTGGAAGAACTCTCAATCCCAGTTGCCCACCTAATTTTTCAAAATACCCAAATCTGATATTGAAAAATGAAGTTTCTGGTATCTGTATTTTTGTAACTTCTACAGGTGATTTGAACACATCTTTCATTTAAGGAAAACTAGAATGAGCCATATGCAGTAATTATTGTAGTCATCATTTCCATGTCTGTTTGGGGAGAGAAGAAAGAAGGTATCTTAGTGGCAGTGTGTACATCAAAGTGTGTGTCCCTCCTATCTCATATTCTTGTGGAGGCCAGATGGGGCCAGCATGGTTTTCCATGTGTTTGGAAGGAGGGACCTAGAGGGTCCAGGTTAAGAGGGCAGTCACGGGCTTCATTGCAGACCAGGAATATACCGTGGCCTCCTGTTCCATTACTTTGCCTGTCAGGTAGTAGCTTAGTGTGTAGGCATTGTTCGTTGGTGTGATCTGCCTGCCGAGCCACACTATTTTTAGGCACTATGCCACACAATAGGTTTATAAAAAGGCTATTGAACCTTTTGAGACTGCTGTATTCTGCCTGACAAGGGCTGAGTTACAAGCAGGCTCTCCCGCCCCACGGTTCTGGCATGGAGGGTTTTTTCTTCTGTAGAAAGTGCCTGAATAGCTGGAAAATACAGAGGTTTGGCAGTCTGACAGGTGTGCCAGATGTCTGCATAGCACTCCCTGCACAGGTCCTCTAGCACCACCTCACAGGTGTTTAACTTGTGAATTTTTCTCTCTTCTCCTTTTCTTTTAAAATGTGCTAAAATATGCATAGTTAGTGGTGCTGTGGAGGGGAAAAGTGAATATGTGGGGCGTTTTATTCCTGAAACATTGCTTCTGTCTAGTAATGTTTTTCTCTGCTGAGGGGATCCCCCGGTCTGCATCCAATTGTCAACAGAGAAAGCTAGTACTGTTTATTATTTTACTTATTTTTTATCTCGCTGGTTTCTAATCATTTCAGGACTGTATACAAGTCCACTAGGATGGAAAGTATTAGATTACCATTAGTTGCAATGGAAAAACAAATCTCTCATTACAAAATAATGTGATGTTCTTAATGTGTCCTCATAATAGACTGGTATTATTTATGATCTTTTCTTTATTGTATCTCTCTACATTAAGATGCTATAATAAGCAGTATATTAGAATTAATACTCTGTATCTTTGATTTTTTAAAATACACATCTTCATGCAAATCATTCCCAAACTAATTTTTATTCGGGCAATTAGCCAAGTAAAGATTTTCTTTAGTACTGCTTAGGGGAATAGACTGGTGATGAGTACTGAAGGTAGTTAACTCCTTCCTTCTTGTGTTGCAAGTGCATGATCCTCTTGGTATGGGAAGTGTGCTGTTGGGATCTCGGCTATACTTGGGACAGATCTAGGCAGCCTTATCAAGGTCATCTCTTGCTTTTTACCAACTGTGTTTGGGCCATTTTCCCTTATTCTGTAAGGCTCCTTGGGAACATGATTGGTCTGGACAGTTGATCCACATTGATCTTTCTGTGGGTCCTCGGAGCAGCTAGCTAGTGCAGCAGGATGCTTCAGGGGATTGGTTTGTGGCCCCCCTGCTCACCTGCCACTCTTCCAGCTGTTTAGTCAGACTTTCATACTGACAGTCCCCAGCTGTCTGCCACAGATCCATTCTCAGGCCCTTTCCACACATCAACCTGTGTGCCCTTCTCTCCTACCCCAGGGTGCTGATTCAGAGGTGTAATGTGGATACTAGTGAACAGAATTTCCAACAGGATCGTCTTCAGGTGACTTGTCTATGTGGACCCTTGAGTGGTTGGGGCATCAAAGCCCAGTAATGACCCAGGATCACCTGGGGGACTTGATAGTCAAAGGCCACTGGGCTGACCAACCCGACACTGGCAGTCTGTTTTGCCCACTAGTGTTTCATTGTACTTTTGCTGGAGGCAAAAGTGTGTCTCCCTGGGATAGGATGAGCATGTGGCATGTGTGTTTACCTAGCCAGCTACAAACTAAATGGCAGTGAATCTGGAATCACACTTGGGTTTCTGCGCATTGAAAGAGCTACTATTGTGTCAATTTTTGGCATTATCTTTGTTTTACTTCTTGAGAGGAGGCTCTGGTTTGCTTTGCATGCTTGTGCATGTGTGAGAAGGCTTTATTAGAAAAAACAGGTTGGTATCAGGTCATACACAGGATCTAGCAAGTAAGTGTCTATAAACTGTGGTCCACACTGACTACGTAGTGATATATACCTATTGCAAATCCACTTAAATGCGCAAAGGCTATTTCCTATGTGTCTAGAACCTGATTTCTCTTTAATCAAGATAGTTAAGAATTAGGGGCTGGGGATATAGCTCAGTGGAATAAGTGCCTGCCTGGCAAGCACAAGGTCCTGAGTTCAATCCCTGGTACCGCAAAAAAAAAAAAAGATAGTTAAGAATTAAGAATTAGGCAGAGACTGGAGAAAGATGTGGCAGTCAGTTGTGCCTTTAATCAGAAGGGCCTAGGCATTAATATCATTTGACTTTATCTGATACTGTATTGTCTGTTACTTGCCGTGGAGACTGTAGTATACCTCAGAGGGCTCATCTAAACCAAATCACTTTTTTATACAAATCAGCAAATGTGTAAGAGTTAAAGTGTATCGGTGACATGGGAGGTGCTTAATATTAATGAATGAAAGCTTCGTGCTTTAAGGTTCTGTCTTGGTTACTTTTCTCTCCTTGCTGAGATAAAATACCTGGTACCCAAAATTAAGGAATGAAAGGTTTATTTAGCTCACAGTTTGTGGAAGTTTCAGTCATAGCTGGTTCCAAGACAGGGTGGTGAATGGCATAGGGCAACAGTTCATGATGGTGGAAAACAGCAAAAACAACAACAGCAAAAGGGAGGAGCTGCAGCAAGCAGCCTCTTTCCCTCCCTTATATTGTAAACAAACTACCCTTCCCACTCACACCTGTAATTCCAACTTTGGACCATGAATCAATCATAAATTCTAGAAACCCACACCATGACTGCATGAGGCTTTGGTGGGATATCCCAAACACAAACTGTAACAAGTTCCTTTCGTGTCTTGAAATTTTAGCTCATGGTACTGTAATGTGTTTACGTGTTTTCTAGTTTATAAAAATACAGAATATAAAATACATTGCCTTTAATGGGATAAGTTACATTTTGGTACCAGCTAAAGTTTGTATCTTGCTATTTTTCTGTCTGTGGTATATCCCCGTCATCTGTTCCACTGGGAAAAATCATGATCACTTTAAGAACTTCCTTTTCTGTCAGATTAGAACTTATTACCAACGTGTGTCAGGCTCAGACTGGGTTCCTGGTCTGGACCTAAAACCTCTTGCACTGAGGCCTCTGGCTTGGCATCAGTGCTGCGTTACTGCTCACACAGGACATAGGGGGAGGCAGGGGACAGCTAGATGTTCTCCCTGCTTTCCAGGGGGACAAGTAGGCAGCATCTTCCTTCCCATGAGGACTAAACAGTATTGGGAGCCCTCTCGTGTCTGAGGAACTAGGCTTGTTTAAACAGATCTGCAGTAAATACTCAACTTGGTAGGCAGATGATCCAAAGGCTGATTTAAATTGTACATTCCTGAAGCTTTATTAAAGACTAGTGGGGTGTGTAGTCCATAGGGTAGAGCAAGTTCTTTTAAAGGGCATTATTGGTTAAACACATTATCCTTACAAAAGAGAAGTGATATTCATTAGTTGGTAGGTTATTTAGGGACTTCTGACTATCTTCCTGGCATGGGGTGGCACCTGGGAAGGCATTTGGGTACACTTGTTGACTGGGGCAGCAGATGGCTGATTCATTCTGCCCTAATAGCTGAGGACAGGAAAGTGGGACTATGGGCAGCTAGGCTGCTACCAGCATCCCAAGGAGGGGACTTGGTTTTGTTTTCTGTTTTAAAGGCAGAGTTTCTTTATTGACAAGACCTGGCGAAGCACCATTTCTGCTGAATTCATTCTCTTGGGCCCTGCAAGGCCAGCAGTTCTGTATGTAGTAGAGATAGCAAGCTAAGCCGGGATCAAAATCAAAAATAGACAGGCAGGGTAGGGAGCTAACAGGAAGGAAATGTATTTACAGACTTGAATCCTGGTGGGTGGGATTACTCTTCCTGAACCACAGAACTTCTGTTTCCCTGTTATCTGCATGGATTGGCCTTTGGTGGAAGCATCTCAGCCTTCCTAACAATGGAGCAGGTGACTGATTTAAAGCGCTGTGCACAGAATTTCATTTACTGATGGACTGAAGGATGTGGACATTTGTAACCAATGGCTTCTTTGCTTTCTAGAGGCAAGCCCATTAACAGTAGTATGTATCACATATATAATGTTTGAATAGGAAGACAGAAATAAAGTTACCCTAGGTGCCAACACACAATGATAAAAACAAGGATTTTGGAGAATTTTCTTCACCTTTTTTCTGTGTATACATACAGCTGCATAGGTGTATTATGAAATTGTCAATGCACTATACACGCATACATAAATACATACATACACACAAACATACAGTAAAACCTTTGTAACTTGTTCTGCAAGTGTTCTACAAGATGAACAGACATTTCTAATAAATTTTAATTTGATAAATGAGCAGTGTCTTGCAGTATGAGCAGTATGTCTGTGATCACAGCTGAGCCAGTGGTTTTTCTCTTTCTCAGTAAGGGATTGTGGGTGATCATATCCAAACAGGAAGAAGTTATGGAGGGGTCTTATGGAGAGAAAAAAGTGTAGGAATCCCTCACTTCAAATGAGATTAGATAATCTGTAAAATGTGGGAAACTGCAAAATTTTATAGAAAAGCACCACCCAAATAAGGTTGTAGCAGTGTGAGTGATGAATCTGTTTAACAACAATGACGACATTTCCATGATATCCTTAAAAGGAGGCAAAAACAAGTGTCATGAGATAGATTCCTTGTTATAATTGCACAAAAATAAAAAGATTACATTGAGCTAATAGATAACAGTGATTCCCTTAGTGATTCTAGAAGCCTTCTACATAATAACCCTCCTCTCTCATCTCCCTCACACCAGCCATGGAAGTTTTCAAAGGTAAGTGCAGGTTAATTTATTTTTCTTTATATTTTTTATTTTCTTTATTATTATTTTGTATTATAGTTGATGAATGAAGCATCAGAGTTTCCATTATTTCTTAAGGGTAAATTTGCTTTGACATATAAGATGTTAGATTATAAGCATGTTTCTGGAACAAATTATGCTTGTAAACCAAGGTGTTAATATATGTACACACACACACACATACACACACACACAGGTGTATTTTTATTAAAGAATTTTAACGTTTGCCCATCTCACTGTTTTGTGAGCTTTGTAAACAGTGTTGTTGTTGTTACTATTATTATCATTAGTATTTGTGGTACTGGGAATTGAACCCAAGGCCTTCACACAGAACTATATCCATAGACCTTTTTCTCTGTTTTACTTTTAGATACAGTCTTACTAGGTTACTAAACTGCTCGGGCTGAACTAGAAATTATGATCTTCCTGCCTTAGCCTACCAGAGTGCTGGAATTATAGACATGCACTATTATGTATGGCTTTGTCTTGGTTAACTTTTCTCTCGTTGCTGAGACAAAATACCTGACGCCTAAAATTAAGGAAGGAGAGGTTTATTTAGCTCACAGTTTGTGGAGGTTTCAGTCTATACTGGGCTGGTTCCAAGGCAGAGCAGCACATGGCAGAGGGCAGCAGTCCCTGGTGGCAGAACACAGCAAAACAACAACAGCAAAAGGGAGGAATGCAGCCTCTTTCCCTCCCTTACATTGTATGTAAACTGCCTGCCCCAGGGCAGGTGTAGCACTCACACCTCTAACCCCAGCATTGGATCATGGGTCAATCACAAATCGTAGAAGCCCGTCCCTGACTGCATGTGTCTATGGGGGGACACCCAGTCACAAACCGTAACAGGCTTTAACAGTAGTTTTGATGCAGGCACAGTTGGTGTATTTATTTGCAGAAGCCAGATGCCTGTGGAAGCCTGGTTCTTGCCAGAGGCTGGCCTGGTGTGCAGGGCTGCTCCTGCTTCTGGGAGGTTTGGGACCTGATAGCTCTGGCTGTGGAACCTGAAGCACTGTAGGGCTTCTAGATCTAGCTGGGATGCTGGTGTTTTCATTAGTGTTTGCCCACACTGGGGTCATCACTGCTGGGTTAAGATGTGGAAGAAAACCTTTATTAAATGGGATGCTGGTTCCCTGTGGTTGAATTGTACAGAGTGGTAATATTGACCCAATCTTGGTGGGTTGGTTTCTGGGATTATCTCTGCTATTCCATGGCCCATAGGGAGGGAAGGCTGAATGCTGACTCCCTGCAGAGCTCACAGGGCTGCTGTCTGGGTTGCTTGGGTTAAACTCAGGTGCTCTCCACTGTGTATAATTGCCAGCACACACCCACCAGTGGGATGAGGACTCTGGAGTGTGAAATTAACACATCAAATGAATTTTATATCATGGTAGCCTTGGGCTGATTTTTGCAAATTAAATTTTGCAGAAATTGGCCTTAGCCCTGGAAAGTCAGCATTAATTTAGTGAAACCAACTATTTGCGTGATACTTCCATCCTGAGATGTGAGAGGGTAGTTTGTAAATGGATGAATGAATCAGTGAGTCTTACTGAGTAAATTGTTTTTCAGTTTGGTTAAAACTACCACTGAGTAAAAGTGAAAATCCTTAGAACTTATCTACTCAGTAAATACATTTAAAGAAAGTGAACCTGAATGGCAAGGATAGGATGGTATATCAGCTGGCAGATATACAAATTCTTCCAAAAGAGAGGTGATATTCCTTAGTTGGCTTTCAGAAAAAAATGAATGGGTTCTTTTCTTAGTGCACTGAGAGCAGGTCCTTCTCTTGATCTGCTATCATGTTAACAAGCTCACTAACTATCAAGAATACCTGCTTAGCAATTTACAGTAGTAAACACTACCCTTGTGGGGAACTGTATGCCGGCCTCCTCATAGCCCCGCGTTCTCTCCCTGCAGGTGTAGGCAGCATCTGTGGATTGCTTGACACACTTACCATCAGAGCAGGGGAGAGAAATTGAACAGTTACTGGGTTCAGTCCAGGCCCTCCCATCTTTCCCCTCTGGCTCCTTTTCCATGCCCCCAGTCCCTGTCCCAAACTCTGTCTGTAATTATGTTTAGCTGTTCATTAGGGTACAGATACATTTTACAGGCTTTGGGGCTCTTGCGCTTTAAAGTTCAAATCTTGATGGGTGATCTCTTTTTCCAGTTACCAAGCTCTGGGGGAGGTCCCTGCAGGAGACTGATAGCCTGCAGCAGCTGCTTGTACAGATAGGGCTCTGTTGGCCTGTGTGACTGCAGCTTCTCACTGTTCGTAGGAAGCCTGCTGCTTTGTTTTGCCTTACTATCCTTACCAGTGTTGCTTTGCTGATGTGGAATAGTGATTTATATAAAAATAACTGTGCCTGAATGTTTAAATTTGTGATTTATCTCGTCACTAGTGATGTTACAGTGTGTCACTCTGGCACAGTATGATGAACTTCAGTGAGTGCTGACAGTTCACACAGCTGGGAATTTTGTCTGTGTTCATGGGGTCAGGTTCTGTGTTAGGCAACAGAGAATACAACACTGAGTAGACGCCTCTGATTCTAGATCTTTAGTCCAGTGAGTGAGATAGTCTGTCAGTGAGTAATGATCCCATTGGGCCAGGTTTGCAAAGCACAGAAGGGGCAGGAGTCGGGGGCTTCTCAAGGCTTAGAGCAAGGGGAAGACACTGCAGCTGGAAAGGAAGTATTGCAGAGAATAATGGAAAGCTAATGGTGCCTGGATTTGGGTTGATAAGTGTGTGGGAAGCCTAGAGTAGAACGGGGGCTGAGGTAGGAGAAAAGTGCCTGGTTGGAAAGAAACACAGAAAGCATTCGTGGACCTGTGGCCAACACAGACGCCTGCCCTTGATGTGTGTGAGCCCCACCATTGACACTTAGATCCCATGTCTCTGTTGGCCCCTCTCCTCTGCCCTGCTTTAGATGACATTTTAGTATTTGCATCTGAGAGACTGAGGGAAGTGAAACGAGCTTTCAAAAATGTGTGTTTTACCTTTTTCTGGGTAAGTTGTGTTATCTGTTTTCTTTTTTCTTCAAACTTAAGTCTGTCCAGTGCTCATTAGCTAGAAGATTGTGTGTTTTGCCTTGTTTCTCAAACTGTTTGTGGAGGGAGGAAAAGATGCCAGGTTTACAGAGCAGCAGCTCAGTGACACTCAAGCGCAGTTATGGTGCACTCCAGTGACACATTGCTTTTTACTTTCTCCTGTGTCTTGTCTCTGACATTTTCTTCCCACAGACAGTCTTCTCGGCCAGGTTTCTCTGTACCTGATGGAAATTTAGGTGCCGAGTGGGGTTGCCCACGAACTTGTGGGATACCCTTTCGTTAGTGTGTGCAGTGTGAGGGCCCATTTGCACAGATTGACCCCTGGGCTGCTGAATTTCACTGTGGTCACTTGTCCCTGAAGGGAGGGAAGAAGATGCTTTAAGGTTGAATTTATCTTTTGAGAATGTAAACGTGATGATTAGTTGGTCACTTTTAACTTAAGCAGCAGTAGGGAACCTGGTATGCCAGGGGAGGACTAGATAAAGGAAAGTTGCTCAGGCTGCCAACAAAGCCCTTAGTTGCTTGAGTCCTGTTTCTTAAAGTGCATTCCTCCTCCAGGTTTTGGGATGGCCCAGATGCATGCTCAAATCACAGTCTGCACCGAGCTTCTGTTTTAAGTATCTCGGTCCACTCTAAATTCTTGCTGTGTGTCCTCGGGTGCAAGGCTCATGTTCTTTGGCTGCTGTGTCATCTTCAGGGAATCCTGTGTTTTTTGCCCTGGAGCTCCCACCAAGCTCATGGCCCTTGGACTCTGAAAGTCTTTAGCAGTCAGAGTCAGGCTCATCATTATTTTTGAACATCAGTGAGGAAAGGGGGACCTCGTTGTTGTGCTGAGGTTTGGGCTGGATGTCCACTTGGCAGTTACTGCCAGGATCTTTCCGAAGTTTCAGGACAGCTTTGGGGATATATATGGGTGTGTGTGTGTGTGTGTGTGTGTGTGTGTGTGTGTGTAGGGTGTGTGTGTGTGAGAGAGAGAGAGAGAGAGAGAGAGAGAGAGAGAGAGAGAGAGAGAGAGAGAGAGAGAGAGAGAGAGAGAGAGAGAGAGAGAGGGAGAGAGAGGAAGAGAGACAAGGCCTTACTTTGTAATTCAGGATGGCCTTAAATTCACTGTGTAGCCCAGGCTAGCCTCAAACTTGTGTCTGTCTTCCTGCCTCAGCCTCCTGAGTGCTGGGATTACAGGTGGGCACCACCATGTCCTACCAGGACTGCTTTGTCTACAAGTATTTTTGTGTACTTTCTAGGACTCTAATACTCTTCTCAGTCTTCTGTTTATTTGGGATTTCCCAAGCCTGAGTGTGCTGGTTGATTCTTTTTGAATCTACTGGTTTTTCTGTGAAGCTGATGTCATGGTCTAGCTTTTTGTCCTGATGTATGCTAATGATTAGATTACACTTGGTCATTGGGGGCTGTGTTAGAGGAGTTGGAAAGGTGGTTATGTATCAGCTGTCTGCTGTGTCTGGGACTGTGGTATTTTAGTGAGAGTCTCCATGTGGCAGAGCAGTTTTGGGCTCTGTTTTATTTGTCACAGTCTAGCTTTACTTTTCTGAGCAGAGTAGTTAGGGAGCTGGCCATGTGTCCCTTGAGAAGTAATCAAGTTCAGAGGGGACTGCAGCTACTCTAGGGTGGCCACACATGGGGATGCTGGCAAAATGTGACTCAAATCGGCCTCCACAAGTCTGTGCCTTCCCTCTCAGGCTTCAACTGACTGTGAGGTAAGCTCTTGAGTCTGAAATATTTTTGTTTTATTTTCAATACAGGAGTGACACAGCTGGAAAGACAGAGGCATTGTACTGTGTTGGGTGATTCTGTTTGCTTTTTGTGCTTGGTACTGTTTTTTTGGTACTGCTGAGATTAGTGCTGAGTTGAGTCTGCATGGTTTTCAGATGTTTCGGCTATAACTTACTTTAAAGTAAAATTTCTACCAAAACTAAGTAATGTGCTAATATTTGTAAACTCTGTTTCTGGTTTTATTTACTTGCTTTTTTCCCATGGACAGTTACTATAAGGAAGCAAGCCAAATGGAGAGAAAGGGATGTTAAATTTTGTAAATTACAGACACAGATGTATCTGGCACTCAGACTCCCATCACTTCTGTTCACTGTTGGAAATTATTTCCTTATTGTTATTTCAACAAAAATAATTGACCATTTCTGAGTCTGTTTGATATAATTAAACCGTCAAACTCCATGGGCTGCTTGGGAGCACATGTGAGTCATGGCTCACAGCAGGCAGGATCCTTTTCTAGAAGGAAGGCAGCCTGAGTGCCAAGGTGTCAGACGAGTGGGCGTTAGTGATAACATGGAGTGGTCCATTCACTGTGAACCCAGCCTTTCTGCAGAGGCAAACTGAAGGAAGCTCTAAACTGAGTCCTGGGCCCGAACAAAGGGAGCTCTTTTTAGGGAAATGTTGTGGAAAGGCCATTACTTCTGAAGGCATTGGAATTTGGGAAACTAGAGTAAGTTTGTTATGAATAGGACCTTCAGTGAAAATATTTTACAGTTCCTTCAGTTAATGTAGCCACTGACCTGCACTGTCTCCTGTGTGAGCCTTCTTGTTTGTATTGTGGGCCTGTCTGTCCTACTCCTGGAGTTTGAAAGCAAGCTGGCCGTGAACATGCTGTGTCTGATTAATAGATGTCTCTTCCATTGTCCTTTTTTTTTCCTTTTGATTTCCAGTGACTAGTGCATTTAAATATTTTCAGTGCCTGTTTAACATTTATCTCTCAGAGGAACCACTAAGAAGTCAAAATAGAAATTTAAAATAAAATGTATTCATTTTTCTCAATTCTACTGTGAAAAATTTTTCTTAGAGAAGAAATTGAAGCCAGTGCGTGGGACAGATTTGTGTGCTAGCCTTGCCTCTGGTATTTGATGAGCTGTTTGAAGTCAGAACTTTCCTCAGCTCCCATGGGGTCTGGCCAGTTGGCAGATGCATATGAGTGAAAGAATGAACAGATACTACCAGCATTTTGGTTTTGTTGATTCTTTATCAAAAAAACTTTCATTGCTCATTTACTGATGGCTGTAGCTTTGTAGTGTATATAGATTATCCATTATCTGATGATGGAGGCGAGAAGTATTCACAGCTGAAGAGGACATCCATTTGTAAAATGAGTGTTACAGAAGAGGATCTAGACATACATTTTACAGGAGGAGGAAAGCAGGGAATAGATGTTCAGAGGGTGAATTACATAATAATGTCAGGCCAGTGACTCCGAAGTCCTGTATTGCCTCCTTTTCGGCAGGCTGCTCACTTTTCTCATGTAGCAGGGGCCAGGGCAAGGGTACTGCCCTGTAGTTGACAGTTCAGATGGTATCAGTATGAGAATCTCATTTTCATCCCATGGATTCTTTATCTTCTCGTGCTGTATTTATGCTAATTTTCTACCCACTTGGGTATTCTTTGATTAGTCTGCTTCAGGCAAGACTAGTCTCACGCTTTCCACTTTATACCTGGAAGAGTCAGGGAAAACATCATTGCTGCATGAACATAGTATGTAGTCATGTTGTTCTTACTTGTACTAGTGAAAGCTCAGTTTACTTTTTGTGGGCACTAGGCTCTGACATCCATCTCTGACTTAGAAACCTGTTGTTTGCAAGGTGAAGTTAAATCCCTGGGCCAGGCTAGGCATGGTGGTATACGCCTGAAGCAGGAGGATTGGCTGGCGGATTACCAGGAGTTGAAGGCCAGCCTGGGTTATATAGTGAGTTCAAGGGCAATCTGAACATTGTAGTGAAATCTTGTCTCAAAAAGAACTAACTGAATAAATATATTCCTCAGCCTCTCTCTCAAGGCCCAACCTTTCATTTGCACAGCTGTCCTTTGAGCTTTGACCCTTGGAGTACACTTGTTTCACCCAGCTGGCCACCCCTGTTGGCATCTCATGAGTACTCCTCTTTTTCTCTATGTAGCGACCCTTCTTCTCACCTCTGCCTGGACATCCTGTCTTCCTCTCATTTCCTATAGCTCTCTTTCATGTACTTTTCAAATATTTCTGTTGTATCCTCAGTTATTAATGTTACCCCTATAGGTCTATGGTGAGTGCTCTCATGTCTAACCTTTTCCTCTTTTAGAGGGAAAAAGCATTGGTTCTGGGTCATATAAAAAAGAACTTACTCAGGGAGAACACGAGAGAAGAGGGGAAACCAACACTTTGGGGTTTGGGTTTTATGGAGGACCTGCTCGTTCTAGGCACCTGCATCTGAGGAGCTCAGTTTAACCTTCCTGTCGGTCCCCCAGCATGGAGTCCTTCCTTGTCCCTTTGTGGGTGAGGAAGGGCGTGGGCATGTGTCCAGGACCTTGTCTACTGAACAGTGTGGAGAGAGTTCTTCTCTAGGCTGCCTGTGTCCTTGGTCCTTGCTGCCTGCGTGCACAGTCTGTCTTCATCTATCCCCTCATTTCCAGGCCAGTTTGTGTCCTTGTTCTGCAGCTGCATTAGCTGCTCCAAACCAGAACCTGGTGAACTGGCTTAGTGTTTCTTCTTCCGTGTTACCCTCTTTCCTTCTCCATTTGAAGTGCTTCTGAGAGTTGTAAATACCAGTTTGAAGAGGCCGGTTTAGCATTTCTGTGTTAACCTGGGCACCTCTTGAGTTTTCTTGGTGTAGGAGTAGCCGCTTGTGGCCGCTGTCTGCACTGTGAACACCATGGTAGCACTGGGAGTCTGTACGAGATTGACATTACGGCTCTTGCTGGAGGTGGCAGCAACAAGGGCCACACTTATTAATGTTCAGAAAGGCAGAATCAGCTGTTTTTCTGAATGTTTTCTGATGTGTGTGATACTGTTTTAACTGCTGCTCTAGTTGACAGTTGCGCTGCTGTCGGGGTTATTTCTTGTGTAAATGAAGATAGCTGTGCAAGCTCTTGTGATTGGCAGTTCTGTTTGCCTGAGTTAAGCTGGCCTTATATTGAAATTTCCATGCTGGTTTGAAAATATAGAAGATAAAAATACCAAAAGAAAGGCATAGTAATTAAGTCTGGCTTGTGGTGGGTGGCTGGATAAGAACGTTCTCATTTAAAATACTGAGAAATGTAAATATTTGACTTGATACAGTGCAGCCATATATCTTTCTCTAGATCGTGATTATTTCAACCTTCTGTTTAGTCCTAGACAGATGGTCCTTTCAGTAATGAATGCTCATCTTTGAAATACAGCAAGGTGCCATTTGGTAAACTGATGAAGTGGCATTATTAATAAATATTTCATGCCGCATCAACAAAAAGATCCAGAGCGGGAGTGGGTAGTCACCCTTCAGGAAAACTCTGAATTCCTGGTTATACATAATTAAGAATGTACCCCCTTTCAGCCATCTGAACAACTCGTCTTCATTTCCACCCAGGAATAGAAAAGAAATTCCCTTTCATGAACACCTGCATCACTGTGTTTACCAAGAGCCTCTGCCTCTATGCAGCTGCTTTGGGATGATCTAGAAGAGCATTCTGCCTTGCTGCTAATTCTTACCCTCTGTGGCAGCAGTGCTGCAGCAAGTTAGGGACATAGAGAAACAAGGCGAAGGTCAGCAAGAAGCAGTGTAATGCTGGTAGTTATTTTTGTGCATTGAAACTTAGACTGTCAGTTGGATCGGAACAGTTTGCATTTATGAAAGACTCAGGTTTTTCAACTGTGTTTGTGCCTATTTCACCTGCCTGTAATCCTCAGGAAAATTGTGTCATGCCTCTCTGTAAGTTCCCGGGTAAAGGGGCCTCCCTTTGGCACCAGTCTTAGTTACTGAGCCTGCTTTTAAAGCATTTCTTAAGAGTCTTCCTAACAGCCTAATTTCTTGGGATGCAAACGGTGGTCCCTGATTGTTCTGTGGACGCCCTGAAGCAGGTAGCTTCAAGTCCCTTTGTTTTCTCTACAGTCCTAAGAATGTGCTTTCTGAGCCTTCTCTGGGAATAAAGCAGAATGCCACTGGGAAGAGTGTGAAGTTGTTGGTGAGGAGGCAGAGTGAACCTGGAAATTCCTGAGTAGACTTCAGAGAAGGGGCCCACGAAAACCTCAGGTCACTGGGCAGGCAGCAGAAGGGCACAGTTGTGAGGCCCCTGCAGGCTGCTCTTCTCGCCATCTCTGCTGGGGATGGCACAGGTGCCAGCCAGGACATCAAGCCTCTTCCCATCCAAAGCACCTCTGTTCGCTCCCGTCCCTTCCCTGTTATTCATTCTTTCCAGTTCCTGTCCCCACTGTGCTTGTATTCAGTGGCCCCTCCTGGCTGGGGCCATGCTTTCTAGGTGTGTCTAGCCCCATCCACCCTGGTGTTAGCCTGTGCCCTTCTGTCTGTGGGAGGTAGGATCCCTCTCCTTACATACTCCAGCAACACTGGGCTGATCACCTGTCTCAGAATATAGGCTGAGTAATGTTGGTTGAGAGAATAAATAAGGTATATTCATTGAGCTTTTGTTTGGGATTATTAAACCAAGTGTTTTATCTTCTGTGAATCTTAATACTATGGAAAATTAATGCCAAACAATGGAGAGTCCTGGGCTTGGCACTGACTGTGAGTTGAGAGAAGAGTGCTCAGCAGTTGGGGTGCTGAGGGATTGTTTGTAGTCTGAGACTCTTCCCTGGGGCTGCTGCTTCTCCACTGTTTGTTTGTCCTGCAAAGTCCTGCTCTGAGTCCCAGGGACAAAGCTGCAAAGGGAAGCCTGGCTGGGCCTTAGTCTGTGCTTCACAGAGTTCATCAGAGCTATGCCTTGAGTGTGTTGATGATTACTGTAGTAATATTCATTCCAGTATTTATTTTCCTTTTGCTCAAGTAACTACTCTGCAGAAAAGCTTGTCTGTAAAAAACTGGATTATGTAATTACTTCTCTAGAAAATTGGCTTTTAACTTACACTGGGGATTAGCATTTGAACAGAATGGGAGTCCTATTTTGGGATGGCAAATAGTGTGCATCAAGCCATCCTCTCTGCTGGTGTGTGTTGGGAGGCTCCTGTGCCCCAGCTCAGGTGTGAGACAACTGCTGGATGCAGAATTGTAGGTGAGGAATCACTTCCAGATGTCCTTCTTTCTGCAGGAAACTAACTGCAGAAAGACTGAGGAAATGGGAAGTGAAATGTATACTGGTTCAGGTAACTTTAGTCATCACGTGGAATTGCTTCACTACACACTGTAGGAGACTGTCACTAGGTAATGTGGAACTCAAGAAATGTGATGCTGCTGTGCTTCCCAGACTGGTGATATCACAGGTTTTGTCTTTTGTCACTCTTAGGAGCCTGTCCTCCAAATTCACCTCCAGAATACATCTTGAAAACCATAGGTCTGGAAGCACAAAACCAAGAACACCATGATTCTGTTCTAAGGGATTCCTGGACACAAGCACTGATCCCCTTCCCTAGGGAGGGCTTTCCTCTGTGTGGGTCTCTCCCCGGGTCCCAGTGCTGTGGTTAGGGTATGGTGTGTCTCCTGAGGGTTCATGTGCTGGAGACTGGGTCTTCAGTGTGAGAGAGGTGCTGGGGTATTGAGGACGAGTCCAGTCTCACTGTGCTCCTGACTGAGGGTGTACTGTAGTGTCGGCTCCCCCACTGCAGGAGCTCTTGGCACCAGGCTCTGGACCTCCTGGTTTTACTCTCCTTCCCTGCTGCTTGCTTTCCCTCTAAAGGAACCCTCTCTCCCTCCAAGTGGTAGCTGTCCCACCCTGAGATTTCTTGGTGCTCTGTCCCATTTTAGTTTTTCAGTTTCTCTTTCTGCCTGGAGTCTCCTCCCTAACCCCCATCTTGGCTTTACGTTTTGGGGTTTAACTTTCCACGCATCCTTAAGGGAAGCCTTCCTTGTCAGCCGAGCCATTTCCTCATAGAACCTCCTCCATTTACGGTCTGCAGCATCATATCTGCCTCACTCATGCTATATCTGCCTGCATGCCCTTTTCCCCTGCTGGGTCCTATTTTAGGAACCAAGCTTTTGTCTTCCATAATGCTGCTAGCCCACACAGTTCCTGTAACAGTCTGAACCTCCATATATGAATAGAGTGGACTGTTACTTGGTGTAATTGTCCCATTGTTTTCCACACAGCGTGGTAGGAGCAAGTCTGATTTTTGCCTGGCATCTCCTCAGAGCCCTGTGCTATCTTGTCTGGTACTGAGTATTCCTCATCCAGTATCGTTGATTCCTCAGCAGGGCAGATCTTTCCTGTTAAGTCTTTTAGTAGGTAAACAGAAGGTTCATAAAGTGCAATAACTCTTAATAAGGAGTGGGCTGTAAAAATCTTTCTTTGTAAAAGCAAGTGAAAGACCATAATAAGTCAGCAAAGGTGGAAGTCTTGGAGTAATAATAACCTTTTGAGTTTCCTTTTAGGGCAGTTCAAAGTCTTTTGTTTGCAGCAGAGATAAGTGCTAGAAACCTCTGCTAGTATGGGGCCTGTGGCTCCTGCTTGTAATTACAATATTCTTGAATGCTGAAGTCGGAGTATTCCAAGTTTTCGACCAGCCTGGGAAACTTGGTGACTTTATGAGACCTCATTTCAAAATAAAGAATAAAAATGGGCTGAGGATGTAGCTCAGTGAGAAGGCCTTGGGTTCAATTTCTTGCAACACACAAACAAAGGAGAACAGGGCAGAGATAGTCTTTGCGTGAGGGGAATCTGGGAATCTATATGCCTTAGTTACATTTTTTGTTGCTGAGATGAAGTACCTACTACCCAAAGTTAAAAGGGAAAATGTTTAGTTAGTTCACAGTTTGTAGAGGTTTCAGTCTATAATCGGCTGACTCTAAGGCAGGGTGGCCTGGCAGTAGGGCAACTGTTTATGGCAGCAGAAGAGATCAAAAATTGCAGCACTCACACTCTTAATCTCAGCATTAGACCGTGAATCACTCACAAACTCTAGATTTAGTGGCCTCCCAAAAGCCCACCCCCCATGACCACATGAGGCTTGTGGGGGGGCATCCAGACACAAACTGTGACACTATATATGCTGAAATTGTGGGTTCCAGTTGGTGCTGAAAACGTGAGGATGTAGTGGGCTCGTTCCTGGTCTTCAGATAATTTTGCTCCACCTAGTGAATCTGAATCACTATAGCTTCCTTTAGCCTAAAGATTAAGATTCTGGACATGGAAGAAACAAAACTAATTTTTTCATTCTTATGATCTGTACATTCCTTGCACACTGATAGTTTTCAATATCACTAGTGCATGGTTGCTGACTGTGTACACATTACAACACCAGAGAGAAAAAGAAGGAAAGGAACGTCCCAGTCCGTATGTAATGTCCTATCCATTCCGCGGTGTTGCTAGGCATTTCTGTGTCTGTGGCTCTATCTCCTAAAAGGAGCTATGACTTATTTAAAGGAGTAGTGTAGATCTTTATCTTTAATGACTTAAGGCATTAATTCAGTAATGTAAAAAAAAGGCTTACCAAATGATATTGTATAATTCCATTCCTATACATTATAAACATCTAGATAATTATATATAAGTTGGGATTAGAATGCCGTAAAGCTAAATGTTAAATGTATCAAACTGCTAACAGTAATTAAGAAAGTTTTTCCTGAACTTTTTGAATTTTTGAAAACATTACTATGTGTCTTAGTTACTTTCTTGTCACTGGGACACAACACTAGTCACCCACAACTCTGGGGAGGAAAAGTTTATCTAGCTCTCAGTTTGTAGAGATTTCAGACCATCATCAGCTGGCCCCAAGGAAGGGCTGGATGGCAGAGGAGACTTGCATGTGGCATGCCAGCAGCAGTCAAGGGAGGAGGGGCCCAGTGACCCACTTTTTACAACAGGCTTTACCTCCCAGCATCACATTGAGCTGTAAACTCATCACGGACTAATCCACTGGTGAGGATCCCACCCCCATGGTGCAGTCACCTCCTCAAAAGCCCTACCTATGTGTACATGAGGCTGGGGGCGGTTGGCATGACTAGAAATTAGCTGTAACAGTGTGCTTTATCAGAATAAAAGGACATGATTGTTTCTAGTTGTTTAGTTAGAGAACACAGTCTAAGGACAGGAGGTTGGGAGAAATGGAAAAAACCCACAGCTTTCAAAAGATGGTAATGCTGTATAATTACTTATTTTCCTGTCTTTGTCATAGTTTTGTAGGGTGAATATATTACATTTATAATTAAAATATAAAGCCGCCCATAGCCCTCAGGTATCCATCAAGAGCATAGATATGCTTTAACCCAGAGTTTTAAATCAGCTGTGGAGTGATTTATACACAACTATGGAATATGTGCTAAGTTAGCACCGACTGTCATCTTGTGTGGATCGTGTGTGTGGTTGGTTTCCCTGCTGGCAGAGGCTTCCATTCTCCCTTCTCTGTCTTTTAGGGATATGAACAGCTCCTGACCACTGACCACTGACCATGCTGCTGAGCCACCAGGTGAAAGTCAGGGGGCAGCAACATTGCATCTGGATTTAGGCTGCTCAGTGCATTCTTGAGATGGAAATGCCTTGTTTAAATGTGGTTGGCTGTTTTGGTGCTTTAAAAGCCATCTACCCATATGGCTGGTCTTTCTCTGAGGAGGGCAGGTGTGAAAATGGACATATGCATGTTGCTGCATGTCCATTCAGAGATGCACAGAGCCTGCTGACTCCCCCAAAAGAACCCACCTGCTCAGTCCCCATGCACTTGGCCTCACCCTGTACAAGGAAGCCTACCTTAAAGAAGGGGCATTTGTTAAGGAGCTTTCTTGTTGAAGTTCTACGCATTATAAACCTACTTTAAAACTGAATCTGCTTTATATTGTGTAGGGGGGATTTTTTTTTGTTGTTTTTTGGGTTTTTTTTTTACGGTACCAGGGATTGAGCTCATATTTTTTGTGTTTGAAGCCTTGGTTCTCTTGGTCCTCAGATAATTCACATTTGCTGGCAAAGCAGGTGACCCAGGAGGTAGAGATACTCCATACAGACTTTTATGTATTTTTTTCTTTCACTCAGTGTCTTTCTTCATCACCTTTACCAAACCTGTGCCAACTGTATGCACTCGTGCACACATTCTTTGCAGAGGTTCAGATTAATATTACTATTTAAGTATTTTAGTATTAGGACATATTTAGAACCATTAAATCATGTAAAATAGTCCCTATATCCCAAGATGTCCCAGAGGATGGACGTAATTCAATGACTTTTCTGTATTGCAGACAAAAAATTTTTCATACTGGAAAAAGGATGGTTTGTGCTAGGCGATTATGTAATACATGCTATGCTTTTGTGTATCCCTTGATGTATGTGCCTGTGTTTAAAATGTTAATGGCATTTGTAGAATTCCAGTCTCCTGAAGTATTGACCCTGTTTCTTCATGACGGAGGATCTTCTAATAAGCCACTTAGGTTTTGTATTCTCCAGGACATGTTTTCCTACTGCTCAGATAGGGATGGGCCGTAGCAAGGATTTTAGGGCCTTCGTCTGGTCTCTGTGGTGCTGACATGGTGCAGTCACAGGCCCTCCTTGGGAAGGTAGGGATGTTTGGTGCTAGACAGAGACACTAAACTTCAGGAGCCTCTGCTAGTACAACCTGGGTCTTGTGGAGAAGCACAAATTCACAGTCACCTAAAATAGCTTTGTAGGAATTCTTAGAAAACTTAGCTGATTTTCTTAGGGAATTAGTAGGTGGCAAAGCTTGATTCTTGTCACAGGCAGCTACCAGTGTGTACAAACAAGGCATGTTCTATTCATAGCCTTGGGCTGTTTGTAGCCACTGCAGGGGGAGTATCTCTGAATCGAAGAGATACACAGTTCCTTCTGAGGATGAAAGGGATCCACCCGGATGGCCAGGGCCAAGTGATTTGTAGCAGTGCAAGTGCCTTGTCAGTACCTCACCTTAGGCAGACCAGGTAGTGGGCATCTCCTCTCCATCACTAAGTGGGTTTGGCCCAAGTTCTTTAATTTAATGCCTGGTCCTCTTGGGTAGTGGGAAGGAAGTGCTGTAGATTGTGGTCTTTGGAGGTTTGGAAGGATGTTCATTTATGAAAGGCATTGTAGTACCTTGTCTAAGACTGGAGTGGGCACATTTTAAAGCTTTATGGTAAGATAATTACCATGTATGTGAGAACTTCTCTAAAGATTTGTTTTCTGTGCAGTGATCATCATAAGATTGGGCCTACTGGGAAAGAACAGTTCTTGATAGGAAAAATGGCACATCTTTAGGCACATCAGTGATACAGCTCTGCCTACAGGCAAGAGATTAAATTAAATAACCTCAGTATCTTTATATGTTAGTCAGCTCTTTGGTACAGTAACAAATTTCTGAGATAATCCACTTCCAATGAAAAAGGTTTATTTTAGTTCTGAGTTTTGGCAATTCTAGCCCATGGTCTGTTGGCCTTCCTCTTGCTTTAGTTGAGGCAGCACATCCAAGTAGGTGGAGTAAAAGCACATACATTGTGGCCAGAAAGCAAAAGAAAGGAAGGAGCGGGCTCTCACAGTCTCCTCCAAGGGTATCCATCCCTGAAATGACCTAAATATCTCTAAGTAGCCCCCTTCTCTTAAAGGTTCCACCACTTTCTATAGTGCCACCCTGGAAACCATGCCTTTAATCATTGGCCTTGGGGAGATCCCAATGTCTAGACAATAGCACTATGTCTATAAATTTTATATGAAACAAATGAATTTTGGTACCGAGAATTTCAGGTAAGAGATACTCAACCTATCCTGTAAGTTGGAAAAATATAAGCACTCAGTATGTATCTCTATATGACCATGAAGTCATAGGAGCAGCTTTCTTATCTTCCTGGTAACAAAATATGAAGCATATGAAATTTTAAGTTGTACAAACTAGAAATTAGAAAACCTAAAGCTCTTCAGGATGGTGCTATTCTCTCTGCCTCTTTCCATGGGTTGTTTGAAAACACTAAGATCAGTGCCTTGATTTTGTGCTAAGGTGTTTTTGAGTACCAGAGGCAGCAAGGTCTTGGTGGAAGGTGACGTGGACCTCCTGGGAAGGGACTTGGTGCCCCCACAGTGTGATGTGCTCCTGCAGAAAGATGCAATGACAAGGTCAGATAAGGCTGTGACACCAGGCACTTCTTCAGTGGGGTATTCTCAAGGTGGGACCCCGTTCCTGAGGGTCATTATTGCCCTGCCATATTGAGAAGGAAGTGGTGTTTTTTGGGTGAACTGGCTTTTCTGACCTCCCCTGTCCCTCCTCCCTGGCTCATGTCTCTCAGTTTCCTGGTCACACCGACAAGGCCCTTGTTCTGCTGTGGCTCCTGTCAGCAGAACACATCTCTGTGCCTTTGGCTGACCATAACCTCGTCAGTGTGTGCGTAGGATTGAATGAGCTTTGCACTGCAACTTATATGTCACAGAGGTAAATGAAGCTGTACCCAGTGTTTGGTCACTGGCAGAGTGGGGAACATTTTTGGGAGATTGTCACAGACCATTTTAGTGATTTTTTTTTTTTTACAAAGATTACGCCCACACTACTCTTGACATTCAGGACATCGTTAAACACTAAGTATAGATGGGCCAACTGGGCCAGTGGTGCCTTCATTGAGACGGATGTGCTGGGCTGTGCTGTGCTGTGCGGTAGCCTGGCAGAGTGTGAGTGGACACATTGTGCATGAGAGGCTTTGCTATAAGCTTGACCTGCTTGATCCCCTTGGCAGTCAGTGAGGTGTGTCCTGTGCTCATCTCCATTTTAAAGAGAGACTGAGGCTCACCAAAGTCAGGCAGCTGCCAGTGAGTAGAACTTTGTCTGACCTACCGGGGAACAGCACAAGGCCTGTCTGTCATGGACTTTTAATTTTCTTTGTCAAGAAAATTAAAGCTGTTCCTACTTCATGGAGTTACCCATATTATTTCCTATTTCCGTCTGTGAGTTTTTGTGTATGATTAATGTGTGGATTGTGACAATTTATTGCTGCTGTGTGCGTAGGTGACTCTGTTGTTTTGCTGTTGTGCTATTGGTTTGACCAAATACTTGTGTACATGTATTTTTTAGTGCTATTGGTTATAAGAGGATTTGTTCTAACAAATTTATACTTTAGATTTACTAATTACTTGGCAATGCCAACTTAGCACATACTGTAATTATATGATATATGATGTGGGGTGTAATATAGTATAACATTACTGCTCTCCATTTATAGGACATTCTTTGAAATAGCTCATGTCTACTTCTTACGGAATTTTTCTTGGACACAGAAAAATTTATTTTTGATGTGTCAGTCTGTGTCTCTTCAACTCTTCCTCCTGCCAGTCATTTCTCGAAAATTTGCTAAGGTAAAAGGATTTTTTACTCCTTGCTTTTAGAGGGAAACCATTCTCAGGAATTTTGCCATTAATGAGCACAAAGGGAGGAAGTTACAGGCTGAGAACTTCTGTGTGCTTTGTTTCTGGAGAACTCTCTCACCAGTGTTCACAGATCTGCAGTGGTGTTGCAAGCTGTTTCTCAGTCCAGCTAAAAGGTGCATTATTTTATAGGCTGCTTTCTGTCTATGCCAGGGCTGTGAATGCTGTGTATGAGGTTCTGTCTGAGGCAGGTGAAAAGCAATTCCCTTTCTCCCTTCACCAGATAGTTGACTGAAGGCCAGGAAAGCTGCTATTTTGCCCATGACTCTGGAATGTGGATTGAGTGTTTGTGAACCAAAGTTCAACTAGATTCGCCCTGGTTTTCCTTGCAGGTATTTTGTGTGTGGGAAGAGTGTTCTGGTCTTTAGCTACCTAGCCAGCTGTGTGACTAGTGGCAACAAGAGAAAAGTGTCCCAGGCCAAACTGAAAGAGTTCCTGATTTTCAGGGAATGCCACCTTGTTCCCCCCACTCCATCTCCTACCTCTCAGCTCCAGCCTGTCTGGCCCCCGTGGTCCCCTTGACATTGACCCTCAGCAGCTGACTGGCAGCTCTGCCCTGGTAGCACAGCCCTTTGCTGTGCTGGAATCTGAGTTTCAGTGCATTCTCCCCTGCTTTACTTGCAGAACACATCTCTAAGGGTACAGGCACTTGAGACTTCAACATTCATAACTTTGATGGAACATTAAATCTCTTATGTGAAGTATGTCTCACTTAGGTTTCTGTTGCAATACGTATAAATAGGTAATGATAAAAGTGCCAAGTGTTCATTGTTCTTTGCTGCTTTTCAGCATTTATAATGGACACATCACAAAGTAATTTGCTGAAAGGAATCACCTAATATGGTATGAATTCCTCACTATGAGGTACAATGTTTTTGATGTGACTTAATGGTTGGCAGTCGGTAGCATATGGTACTGGCTCACGGGGTATGTCAGTAATCCAGATACAATATAAAGCATAAATGCATTAGATGTTTAGCCATTAATATCAGTGAAAGCAATAAAATTTGTTTTGTAATCTGGGATGTAAAGTTTATAACCAAAGGATTTTCTTCAAAATTTTATTTATTTATTTATTTATTTATTTATTTATTTTTTAGGCTCATTTCTAGACATTTGGCTTGCAGAAAACTGCAGTTTCTGTTTTGTAGAACCATTTTGCCAATGAAGAGCATTAAAATTCAGGCTTCTGCTTGTGTCATATTTCATAGTAAAGACATTTTACAATCAAACCAGGAAAATGTGAAAATAAAGATTTATACTGGAAATGTTGATTCAGTTTGAGCTGAAGCCAGACATTCATGAGTGAAAATTAGATTAAACAGTAGATGTTTAGAGAAACTTTAAGCTGTGACAGTTTTAAGAAAGCATATGTTTATGGACGTTTCACAGGCTTTAGTGTGCTTTCTCTGGCAGACTAGAGCCTCATTCCTTGATGTTTCAGCCATTTATTAGACACTCTTTTATCTTTCTTTGGGCTAGTGGACTCAGAACTCGCAGCTGGGCGTCTGGTAGTTGGGAACTGTATTGTACTACATTGCTATAGGATCAAAACCCAATGGTGTCAGTGCAAGCCATTCTGTCCCGTCATACTGCATTATATTTATGAGTGTAAATTGCCATTTAAGTTGTGAAAGTAGAGCTACCAGCTACCACTGATTTATCCATTTGTCAAAGCCTGACATACTCCAGGCAGCTAATTTATTTTCATATACTGTGCAGATGTGGGACTGAGGAGCTAGCACCTGTGCATTGGGAAGCAAGGCTGGGCAGATTCCCTGAGTGGCTAGAGGTAAACGCTGGAGCAGAGTGCCTTCCACACATGCAGCACCGAAGGGCTCTCCCTGGCTGGGACCAGCAGGGCCTCGCCACGGCAGTGACACCCATGCCTGGCATGAATGTGGGTGTCCAAGGGGTGGGATGAAGGCCCCCTATTGAACCTCCCCACCCTAGATAGGTGAATTATGAGTACTGCATTCTATCCCACAGACACCTTTCACCTCACTCTGCTGATAGTATCCTTGCTGCCAGATGCATTTAATGCTGAGGAGGTTCAGTTCATAAAATGTTCTCTTACTTTTTGTGCTTTTGATATCATATACAAGAGATGATTCCTGAATCCTGTGGCAAGAAACTTTCTCTTAGTGTTTTATCCTATAGTTTTATAATTTTACCTGTTATACTTGGGCCTTTGATCCATTTTGAGTTAAATTTTGCATATGGTGTTAGATAAGGGTTCATCTTCATTCTGTTGCATGTGGATATCCAGTTTTCTTAATACCTTTGATAGGAGAAGACTGTCCTTCTCCACTGAATGGTTATCACTCTTGTTAGAAATGTTTTGACAATGCACATGCAGTTTTATTTCTGGACCCTCTATTCAGCTTCATCTGTCAGTTTCCTTTGCTGTAACTTTGTAATTTTGAAATCCAAAAATGTGATACTTCTAGCTTTAGTTTTTTTTTCTATTTTCACAAAAAAATGTCATTAGGATTTTGATGGAGAGTACATTGAATTTGTAGAGTGCTTTGGGTAGAATCAGCATCTTAACAGCATTAAGTCTTCTGCTCCATGAACATGGAATGCTCAAGGCGACATTTGTTTGTGTCTGAGAGTTTATATCCTCCATGTGAGGAGTACAGGTTTGACTGTTGCAGCAGACTTGCTGTTAGACTCTTGCTCTGCCTTCTTAGCACAGTGTTTCACTTCAAACACATCTTGAGGTGTCTCTGAGTATAGTTTCACCTACTTTAATTGGAAGTTGTGTGAACATCACCCGTTGTGTATCAAGGATCTACCAGTAGGAGTGTGTTTGTGATGTCTTTTTCTTTATGACCTTTTGCTTACCTAAGTCAGCTTTGTCTTCTGACTTACCCAACGCTTTGCCTTTTCATTCTCATTTCTGGACTAAACACTGGACTTGGGACAGTTGGCTGACTTGGAGCCTAGTGCTATCTTCTTACTCTGTTTGCCTGTCTCAGCCTCCAGTTTCAGGTCAGCGGCACCTATTTTCCAGCTGCCTATCGGTGCTCTCTTCATTGCCCAGCTTGCTCTTCACTCTAGAGACATGCTGGGGCCACCCCAGACTCAGGAGGATGGTGGCCTTAAAGGAGTATAGTCACAGTGCAGTAGAGCACAAGGTTGAAGTGGCCTCAGAATGTAATCCACCACTAGCACTACTGTTGAATTACTGATTTAATTACATCAATGCTTCTATAATATTTTACTTTTTCCAAAGTATTTTCCTGTTTCATGGATCTCAAAGATGAATCACCACCAGAAGAACCAGAGGAACTTGTTAAAAACAGCCTCATGAGTCAGGACTCCTCAGACACTGGTTAAGGAGTTGGTGTTAGCAAACATCCAAACCTGTTCCTGCATCTGGCATGACACTGGTATGTGGTAGGCCTGTGGGAGCCCCTGTCCGTGCCCTCTGCCAGGTCAGGAATGTCATCTTCAGAATCCCACAGGGTCACATTCTGGATGTAGCCACTGACAAAAAGAGGGCTTTGTGGCCAAAGACAGCCTGGTTTGGCATGCAGTCTCACTGCCTTACTTCCATTCCTAGGGACCTTAGCTTCCAAGTCGTCTTTTAACATCTCTTCTGCAGTGAGCATGGTGACCTCATTGTCCTGCTTGCCTTGGAGTTTTGGTGTTTTTTTTTTGTTTTGTTTTGTTTTTTTATCACAAATAGGAATCAGGGTGGAGTTTGCTTTTTTCCTCTTATCATTCTGGAGATTTTTCCCAATTGAGTCCAATAGCTGCTGAGTCTTGCACCTTTTTTCTGGAGTACACATTTCAGCATTCTGGACATTTGCTTCATTTCAACAAGTATTGTAGGATGTGCTTCACCGTCCTGTTGAGACCCACACAGACACACAAGGCAAGTCAGTACTTTTTATGAGCCCTGGTGAATCAACACATAATCAAGTATACGGTGTTCCTGGTGTCAGAGCCTGTTTGAATGGGGGCTCAAGCTTTGGGCTGGAATGGTGAGAGCGGCACAGAAGTAGCTGTTAGTATTATCAGGTTCTTACTGTGTTGCAGAGGTGCCCTAAGTGGTTTGCATGCATAGCCGTGTTTAGCAGACCCTGGCCCTCCTGTAGTCTTCTCTATCCGGGTAAAGGCCAGCCACTTCTTCCAAGCTGCTTAGGCAGAATCCTGGCATCGTTTTTTCTTGTTGTCAACAGCCTCACTGCTGCCACCTTGTTCAGCCCCTGCTGTGTTATTGTACTAGAGTCCCATTGCCCCTCCCTCCTTCCGCACCCTTTCTCCCTCGCTCCCTCCTGCTACCCGTCCTCACTATAGCAGGCACATGACTGCTAAGCCTCTGTCAGATCTTGTCACTCTACTGCTCAGACCATGCAAAATGGAAGCCAGAGCCTTACTGTGTCCCACGAGCCTTTGGTGACCTGCTGCTGGTTTGCTTTCCTACCTTCCTATCTGGGTGGTTCCTGTTCTTATCTTTCCCCACACCCCGCATGGCCACCTACCCTTCCGTTGAGACCCAGACCCATACCGCAGTGTCCTCAGCCTTCATACCTGTCTCTTTAAAGCACACCTCCACGACAGGCTGTGTATTCATTTGCTCCTCTATTGTGTGGCTTCTGCTGTAATTTATGTACTGTGAAAATAGGCCTTCCCAGTTTGTATCTTACTGTATCTTCAGCTTCTCCAGGGGTCTGGACTGTAGAGGCTCACAGAATTATTTGTTGAAAACAAAAACTAAAGCTTCTTTACACGTGACAAAACTGAGATTTTAGGAGATTTCAACAGAGGACACTGTGAGTAGAGGCCACATCTGAACTTGGGGTTTATGCCAGCGTCTGTGAGAAGCTGTGACTGCAGAATGGGAAGACATCCTGGGGAGGGAGCTTCAGCAACAAAGTTGGGAGAGAGTGTGCATTTGAGATACCACAGATTTTGGAAGTGATCTTGGGTCTTGGCTGGCAAGATGGACTGATAGATTGGGACTAAATTTGCATAAGGCCAGATATTGCTGTCTCAGGGGCTTTTTACAGTAAATAGAGGTGGTGGTTTCCATCACAAAAGGTTTCTGGAGTTCAAGTCTTTAGTCCTCAGAGGGTATTTGGCACATAGAAAGCACTCAATGCCGTACTTTAGAGTAGATCTTGACTCCCCACAAACCCAAGCTTCTGTTGCCAGGGTAGAAACTTAGTGTTCTGTGCTCATGTCAGTAGTTTCCAGAGCATTTCTGATTTAAGATTTCATTTCTTCAGAATTAATTAAAGATCATTGTGCGTGAGCAGATTGCTGGCAGGCATCTAGCTGTTTAATCTGAGTAGAAAATAGTACAGTATCTGAAAAAAGGGAGAACAGGAGGATTTTAGAACCATGCCTTTGACTTTACTTTCCACTTTTGGAATTGTGTTAAAACAAGCAGCTCCCGGTCCCAGCCCAGAATCTTCGCTGTGGATTCCAGGGCTCCTGAGGTACATACAGCATGAAGGTTGGAGCCCAGCAATCACAGTATAAAAATCCCTTTGGCAGTTTTGAAATTGCATAGGTAGGTTTGAACCCATTGGTGAGAACCACCCCAGACTTGTTAACTTTTTTTCAGGGAGAGAGAATATTTACCTTTTTGTTCAAACTGTTCCAAAGTTCCACAAAGCCTTTCTTGTTGTTCATTTATGGAGTGTTAAAGGCAGAAAAAGTGACCGTCATTGGAAGAGGGCACGAACTACAAGTTGAAGATACAGTCAGGTTCCTTCCTAGGATGATGACGGTGATGGTTACACAGGAGGGAATGCAGGAGGACAGGTCAGTCCACCTGCCGCAACAGGGCAGAGGAGGCAACTTTAATCATCATGACTGCTCATGCTGAGGCCTGGGAACGGAGCTTCTCCCCAAACAGATGGGAAAATGAGACTTTGCCTTGAGTCACTTCTGACGCATGGCCTTCTGTAGCTTGCTGTAAGTTGGCAGTACCTTACTTTTTTCCCATAAGACACAGTGAAAATTGTATCTCTTGGCTGAGGAAAGAGGAAGGGAATTGAGATGTCTTATTTTCTGTCCCATAGTAGGAGCCCCACAAGTGGGGGGGGGTTAATCTTAGCAGCTGGAAAATGGACGAGCAGCTGCATAGTTCTAGAGACATTGCTCTGCTAGGAGTTGGAAGCAGCTGGGGGAAACCTTCAGTGGGATGTTCATTCAGATGAACTGTGCTCTGAAACCCCTGGGCCCATGCTCATCAAGTCTGCTCCACCTTCAAGCCTCAGCTTCCTCCAGGCCCAGAGCCATGTTATCCATCTCTCTGTGCTCAGCCTGGCCCATGGTAGGTAGATGAGTGTGATGGATGGAAATGACTGGGAAACTGATAAAACAGGAGCAGAAAGTACTTTCAAGGTAATGTTCCAGGGTGAACCGGGGAAGGCTGGAGGGGAATGAGTCATTCCTTGGATGGATTCCATTTGTCACTAATGGAAGAAGACTCTCCAAGGACGGGAAACTGTTAAGCAAACAAACAGAAGGGGGTGAGTGGGGGTTGGCGGGGCAGTTCTCTAGATATTTTTAGCCAAACTGATTGTGTATCCCAAAATTGGTCATCATCATTAATTCAAATAAAAAGTAAACAAGACAAGGACTGTTAGTGTCCTGGCACCTCAGAAAGAAATCCACTGGAGATGTGGCCATAGGCTTTAGTCCGGTGATGGCGAACCTTATAGAGATGAGTGCCCAAACCCCAAACCCCCGTGTTTATCAGAAAATGCCAATACTGCAATTAAATCTGAATACTAAGGTTTTAATTTAGAAAAAAACAACTCATATATCAACATCTCTGTATTAAAAGAAAAACAAATACCATGTGTGTCATAGGCTCACCGCCACTGGCTTGCCCCCTAGGTTCACACAGGAAGAGCGTGGGAATGATCTCTCTGAGATCTGACATTAGGCTGTGCGTCCCCGTGGGCCCTTAACAGTAAGAGCCCTGGAGAGCACTCTGCACACAGGGGAAGAGGAGAGGTTTCTCAGTGGCCAAAAGGGTATTAGTGGTACCCAGGAAGTACTGGTGGTATTCTTTGATGATCCTGTGGCTGGGATCATTCCCCTGGTTCTACCAGTTAAGTACTTACAACTGGTGTAGGCTGTTCGGTACTTTGCAAGAGCCTGCTGGGCACTGAGTGCCCTTGGTTGTGAGCTAGGCCTGCATGGCTTCCTTGGCTGTGCCGGGCTGGAGCACCTGCCACCTTCCTTGAGGCTGTGTCCAAATATCTCTAAGTCTGGTTTTAAGAAGGGCTGAAAGGAAAGATGCATGACCCAGGTTTGCCCAAGTTCCCCTCTGCCCTGGTGCCCTGCTACTGCCCAGGGCCAAGGAAGCCATCACAGTCCATTCACTCCATCAGGAGGGAGGGCAGCACACCTTCTGCTAGGCTACAGAGAGCAGAGAAATGTATTCTTTTGCTTGAAATTATCTTTTGGATTAGATTGGATTTCTTTGGAAAGACAAGGTCAGTGATTGTTTTGCATTTAGTTGCCCTAGAAAGAGTGAAGCAGCTTGACTTCTGTTCCTGATTCTCTTACATCACAACTGTCTGATACAGGCTAATTTCTTACTAAACTGCCGTAAGATGGTATCCTTGGTGGTTATCTTGACAGTTACTCATAGATCAAATAACCTAAAATGATTTTGGAAATGCTAAGTAAATTCCTCAGTGAATTAAAATGTGAATATCACCATTTTATGACAGAGAATCCATCTTATAATAAAAGATACTATCATTAGACAAATCCTTTGTGTCTCATATGTTTTTTACACTGATCATGGTGACATATATAATATACGTGCTCAATGTGAGATCATCTTTCACCACTGAATGTCTTGATTGTCTTATTAGCACATATAATTGGCATGACTATAGTTTCTGCGTAACTGTAGTTTCCTCTACTGTTCATAAACCTAGAAATGCAAAGAAAGAGTGATTTTTTTTTCCATGACCATAATTTTTACAAGGAAATGTGTTCCTTAGTGTTCTTGATATTTTAATAGAATATTCTTAGGGTATTAATTGGCCATTGTCCTTTTTTCCTTTTTCTTCAAGTGAAGACCTTTGGTGTTGTGAACTTCTTAGAAAGTTACCAAGCCAAATTAATTTGTTTGCATCCTACTTAAAAGAAATTTAATGTAGCGTTCAGTTCATAATTTTTCCAGGTAGTGTAAGAAGAGTTTCTACCTCAGTGCAGTGGAGTTTGTTCCCTGTGATGTGAAATTGTGCCCTCCTGGAGGAAAATGACTTACTAAAGTAGTACATAATGGGAGAAGCTCCTGAAGGATCCATTCTAATGTTACTGCAGATTTGAGTTTGATTTTGCCTCTTAGAGAGCTGAATGAGCTGGCTGTGTGGCCAGTTGACAGAGCTACAGCTTCTAGGACTCAAATCAGACAGTTAAAAAGCCCCTTCTATGCCTTTATTTTGTTTTTGTTTTTCTAATTGAGTTGATCCCAAAATCTGCACAAAGTTTCCCATTTTCCCTTAGGACAAGTTCATTGCCACATGGGGATTTAGAACTTGCACCTATACAGTGGATCTAGTATTCTTAACATTGTCCTTCACTCACTAGATCTAAGTAGTTATTCCTTTCAGGAGTTGATCCTTGTAGTCACAGTTCCCAAGTGGTTGGGCTGACTCCTGATACTGTGCTGCATTTTGTCAGAACCCCAGGACAGAGCCTTGAGTAGAGCAGAGGAGGCTTCAGGGAGGCCCTCCCAGAGGAGGCGATCGGGACCTGTCAGCAGGACCCTCTCTTCTCCCATGTGGGCAGGGGCACAAGCCTCCACAGCATCTTTATGACTTTGGTGCAGATGATGCAGGTCAGTGAGTGGTTTGCTGTCTATACCACCTCTGCAGGGTCAGTTTAATTTAAGGTCATTAGTTCAGGGCAGGTGATAGGTCAGATGCCTTGTGTTCAGACTCTGGCATTGGAAGAAGTCCAGGCAGTGATTGTGGTTCATGCAATATGTACTGACTGGTACTCGGGGGACTTGGGCTTGGGCTTGGGCACTATGGGGCCCTGGATGCAGGAGGATCATGCGAGTGGGCCAGACCTGAGAGTCAGAGCTACCTTTTCCTGCAGCACAGCTGCTCTAACTATCTTATCACTTCTCAGGTCAGTGCTGCTGGAGTGAAAGGGTGCCTCTCAGGTCAGAAGTAGAAGGCTAGTCTGGAACTAATGGTGACATACTGAGATGATTCTGTCAGTGCCACGCCAGTTTTTGTCAGCAGTGTGGTGTGTTTTGCTTGCTGAATCAACATCCCTCTGGGTGTCCAAATCCCATTTTCATGTGGCATGAGAGTTGCCTCAGAGACATGGGAAGAACACTAGCATAAAGCCAGGTACACGTGGGCACAGACCACCTCACCCCCCATCTAGGCATCAGTTTGCTCAGTTACCAAGTAGGGGTGAAGATCCTCTTCCACATTGATGGGGCATTAGGTATCCCTGAGAGTCTATGTGTGCTTTCCTGCCAGGTCCCATGCCTTTGTTCCAGTGTGCAGGACAGATACGCCCTTTGCATAGATGGCCCTGTAGGAAACTGGCTGCTGAAAGTCCAAGTGTTCATAATGTTTCTGGAGATACAGCAGAAAGCTTTTAGTTCTCCTGCTTTACTCTCTCTGTCATATGGCTGGCCTGTGGGGCATGAGGGTTGTGGAAGTGTAGGGCTTGCAAAGATTCAAGTATAAGATGGTGTTATCTTGAACAAAGAACTTTCTGCTGTGAGAGTCTTGGGCAGTGCTTTTGTAAGTACCTGCTATAAGGAAACCATGTATTCTTGAAGTCAGTCAGCAGTGGCATTTGTTCATCCAGCACTAATGTCCATGTGCATCCTTAGCTGTGGGGCTTCTAAGGAAAGGAGACAATGTAACAGACCCTCTTGTTTTATGCAAGGAGCAGTGAAATACTCTATAATTAGTTTTCCACTAATTTTATGCAGAAGTATTTTTAAATGCTTTTCCAGTCATTGAATCCTGAAGTTTATTTGTGTGCATGTATGTAAATTGACATACATATGTAGTATGATTGAAATACATGATGAATGTTTAAAATTTTTTTTAAATGTATTACAGTAAATGACACATTGCCACTGATTCTCCTCAAAATACTCCCCCTCTCTTTGAACATACTTATCCCATCATTCTTACACTTTCAGAAGCAGTAATGGAGGTCCTCTTGTGAGAGTCCTTATGAGGTGTGGTCAAGGTAAGTGGTGTTGCCAACCACCATCAGTAGGAAGACAGGTTCATAAATATCAGGGTGTGTCACTGGATCTGACACCATGAGACTTCTGGCTCTTCCCAAAGTCAAAGTGACCAAGAAAAGTAAACATTTTGAATGGATTCAGGACATCAAGACAGCCAAAACAGCACCAATAAAGACACTCACAAAAGAGAACTTCCATACCTGCTTCAGAAAGTGGCAAGAATAATGAGATGTGCGTGTTTGAAATGAGGGCGGGTATGTGGAGGGGCTTAATGACACTGTGCCTTTTACATAATAAAATTTTTAAAATTCATCCTATTTTTGCAGTCATACTTCGTGTATAACTGGGCGCTGTAAGGAAGTAGTGGCTAACTTATGTCCTGTGTGCAACAGCCAGCTGTTTGTTGCCATTGAAAGCTCCAAAAGGTTCGCCTCACTGCTCTAGGGGAACACACAGAGAAAAGCGCCGGGTATCTTTGGCTGCAGGTACAGTTCACCACTCATCACTTGGAGTGTATCCCTTGCAGTCTTTTTATTTACAGAGGTTTTTAACATTATTTTATACTCTATAAAATTTTTGTTTTATGACTGTTTCACAGTATTACTTTATAATCCCCCAGCCCTATGAATATTCTTTTAAAAATGGAGACTGCGTAGCATTCCATTGTACAGGCCGAGTTTTACCTAGGTCTGCTGCTATGAGGACTACAGTAGGTCTGTGTGTTCTGGAGTTCTGGAATGAATATCTTTCTGCATCTCTTATTTTCTTGGGTAGATTTATCAGCTGTGGAGTGTTGAGTCAAATGATTTGGGCAGGTTTATGGCACTTGACATCTGTTACTTTATGGGAATTCAGAAAGTCCATGCCAGTTTATGCTGTCTTCACCTATTTGTGGTGGGGGAGTCCATCTCCAGACCCTGGTAGCGCAGAGTGTATGTGCGACAGTCAGTGACAACTCTCATAAACTGTCTGGTCAGAGGTGGTGTTGCACGGTCCTGACATTATGACTTCTACAACTTGTTTGACTCACCTGGCTGGCATATCGAGTGCCCAGAGGTTCCATAAGCAGCCATGACGGTCCTACAACCCCCACATTTCCACACTGGGAAAATATTCATGTGCACAGTCACAAGAAGGTTTCATGGCAGATAATGAGACTCACAGTACTGTGCAACAGGACAGCCTCTTGGACTCTAGATATGCGGAGATGGCTTTGAATGTGTGAGCAAATATATGATGGACCTTGTGTATTTGCTGGTAAAGTGCAATTTTTAAAAACTGAATACCGGATAAGTGAATTGTTTGGAGAGCTTTTCATGTCTTCTCTTGGCAGTAAAAAGGCAGTGTTGCGGGGCTGGGTGATGGTCGGGGCTCACTTGCAGGTTTACAGAGGAGCACTGAGCTGGCTGCTTCTCACTCGCGTTCAGTATTCCATCATGTTGATTGGTTTTGTTGTCGGGGAGTGTGATAGGAGTCCTTTGCCCTGCAGGAGTCTCACAGTGGCTTTGATGGAGAGTAGTGTCCATGAAGATGGGGAGAGGATTGCTGCTTCTGGTGTGTACAGTAAGAAGAACCCTCAATCCTGTCTCTTTGTGGCTCCAGCAGCCTGCGCTTATTAGAAAATGTGCAGGCTCCCTGCATTGCCATCCAGTGTCACTAAACTGTTATAGAAAGCAAACAATAGATTGTTTTCTATGGTTTTTAAAGAAAAATAACAAGTTCATGTACATTGGTTGGTGCTAAGTAGAAATTCTTTTCCTCTTTTGCTGTGTTTTGCTCAGACCTAAATGCCTCAGCTTAAATTATTAATTGGAGCAAGTGATTTCCTGCTGTCTTCTGCCACCCAGAGCCCATGCTGAAGAGACTGTTAGCTAGTGCCCCTGAGGGAGGAGGAGGCTGCACTTCTCTCTCCTCTGATTTGAAAGATTTCATGGGAAGCAGCCTGTGCCCACAGCTGTAGTTCTGCCTCTTCAAAAACTCCATGATCAAAATTGTCCACTTAACAAAATAGCTCTTTGTTTACTGTTTTTTGACACAGATGAATTTAAAGGTGTTACTAGGATTTGGTTCCTGCTTTTTATTGACATACAGAAACTCAAAAATGTCAGCATGATCTCATTACAATACAGTAAAGTCTCAAAGTAATTTAGAGTAGAAGTTGTAGTTGGGAAGGGAACATAGTGCCTGGCTGGAGATGGTTGGGCCAGCCCCTTGCCATTTAACGCTCGGCTGCTTCTCGGAAAATCAGCTTCGGCGTTACAGGTCAGTGTCACAATGTTCAAGGTCAGTGTTCCCTTGGTGACTGTGCATGAATCAGTCAGCACTTCTCTCCTGTGGTCAAGAGGGCGTGGGAGTAGGTATGCAGCCTCCTGGTTTATTTGCTCAGTTTCAGGTCAGTATGTTTATTAGTAAATACTTGTTAATTTTTTCAGCTATTATTTTTAGAATTTTAGATCTCATTGCATGTTTAGAAAGGCCCTTTGAAATAGATGTAATTCTTCCCATTTTACTGATGGAAAGCTGAGTCTCCGGACGAGCAGCTTCCTTGTCACAGCGATCTGTGCTGGGGCTGGCCAGCAGCCAAATCTCATATGCAAAGACACACATCTGCTTTCCCAGCATGTAGCATTTAGAGGATAGTGGCAGGTAAACAAGCTGATATGGAATGGTGTGATGGAACTTACGGGAAGAAAAGGTACAGGATGCTTCAGGGCCAAAAGCAAGATCCTATAGAGCCAACCTTACAAGTCGAAGTGGACTTCCAACAATGTGATGTGGGAGTTGAGCTCAGACTGATGACACTTGTTAGCAAGGCAGGGAGAGGGTCTTGATGAGTATTTGAGCAAGGAGCACTCTTCTAGAGCCCCCAGATGGAAACATGAGGGTCAGCAAGTATGAGCGGTAGGGAGCAGCTAGGCCTGAGGCTGGCTGCATTTCATGGGTTATATCTGGTGGCCCAGGCTGCTGGGCAATATAATGGTACCTAACTGGCAGTGGCAGCCAAAGCAGAGATGTGTGAGGCTTGAGAGGAGCATTCTGAGGTGAACTCGTGGGCACACAGAATTGGTGTGGACCTTGAGGGCAACAGAGGAGCAGTCCGTTAGACTGGAAAGGTATCAGTGGTAATTTGGAAGTGCTGACCAACTTCAAGCTGTGAGTTAGGACTTGTAAATTACCAGCATAAGAGAGCACGTGAAGATTGCTTAAATGCTCCAGGAACTGCACAGGATTAGAAGAGAAGGCATCTATGATGAGCATTTAAGGAGCCCTTGGGGGAGGAGCCAGCTGGGCACCAAAAGTAGTGCATGGGGAGTCATGGTGAGTGTGTACTGTGGTATGTGTTGGCTGGTCCTCTGTGCTCTTTGGACTACAGACATGTGAGTAGAGAGATGGATGTGAACTGGTTTGATGCTGGCCAAGGCCAGGCTCAGCAATTCATGTGGGAGTAAAAGCAGGGAATGCAACAGCACATGGCCTGCTGAGGTGGAAGCCACCGCAGCCATGTCACACCTAGAGCCATGCTCAAGTCCTGCCTGACAAACCTGTATTTTAATTTGGTCGCCTTAGAGTACAAACCAGGACACCACAGACTCCCAGCAATGGTTCTCTTGGGGAAGAAGCCTCCAGGCTTTTTACTGAGATCCTGCTGTTCTGTGATGTAAAACTCCTTGACTGCATCAGGAGGACAGCTTCACTGTAACCTCAGTTCCCCCAGATAGCATGAGGAACATTTAAGACACTGACTGGGATGACACTAGTGTGACCTTCCACAAAGAAAAGATTTTATTCTTCTTCAAAATCATAGGTTAATCCTCATGTTACAAAACCCAGAGTAGAATAGTTTACTGTGCTCAAAAAATATTTACCTTTTGCTGTCACTCATGTTTAATTCAAGATAAGAACCAATTTCCATGGCCAAAACTACCCAGAACTTAGCAAATCTAATATATATCATTGAACTTCTATATCAGTTTACAACCATTACTATGACTGTTATCAAAGTGCCTCATATTCTTGATGTTAGTGGTCTAGTGTTTAGTGAATGTCAGTTAATGCAGCCGTACCTCAGCTGCATGTTGTCTTCGTCCATGGGAGGTGGGTTAGTTTGTTCTTTTTTTTAATCCCTAACATGTTAGTATTACAGCTGATGGGATACTGGTGTGAAAAAATAAGCATTTTTACTGTAGTTGTACTTGTATTATCAATCTGCTGTATAGTTTTAACCACTTTTTCCTTGAATGGAGGTCATAATTGGTGCATCTTGTGGTTTTTACTTCATGTGCTTCAGCTGCAGTCCTGGTAAGAGGCTCAGTCATAACTGTAATATTGTTCTTTGAAGACTCACTGATGTCTCATGGAAAACTTAGAAACACATTCCGTTTAAAGACAAATACAGCATGCTGAAATATCATACATTGTTTCTGTCTGTCCTTTATAGATTATCATTGAGACCATCAGTATGAAACCCAAGGATAGATCATTCTCTCAAGCTCTGAAGTCTTCTAATTTCCCCTTGAGCTATCAGTCTGTGTCCTCCCTAACTCCTCCTGTTGCAGATCTACCCCACTAACTTCCCACTAACTTAATTTTTCAGATGCTTACAGAGCTGGTACAATTTTATTTTTCCTCCCACTGAGGCTCAAAAGCCATGGAATCTGATGAAGTGCAAAAATAATTAGAAATTATTTGGAACTTTTTTAACATTAAAAATTGATTGAGGAGCTGAGCTTGATACTGCATGTTGATAATCTTAGCACTTTGGGAAGCTGAGGAAGGAGGATCTCATGTTCAGGCCCAGCCTAGACAATTTAGCAACTTAGTGAGATTGTGCCTTAAAATTAAAAAGGGCTGGAGGAATTGAGAGAGAGAGAAAACTGTCATCATGAGCAATCTAGAGATCTGTATTGGGCTGGGGATATAGCTCAGTGGAATAAGTGCTTGCCTAGCAAGCACAGGGTCCTGAGTTCGATCCCCAGTACCGCAAAAAAAAAAAAAAAAAAAAAAGAAGAAGAGGAGATCTGTGTTGAATGATGACATTTCTAAGGTAAACCTGTATCTTTTCATGGCTGCCAGAATCTCTTTGGGGAATTAGCTGAACAGAGGATGTTCCTATTGTCAGTGAGATCGCCCCCCTCACTGTAGAATATCTACCTATTCCCTGTAGAGTCCAGGGAAGGGATTGAATGACCCAGTGTTTTCTTTCAGGTATAATTTTAAAAATCTACACGCATTTAAGAAGCATGAGTTTATTTAGCCATTCATGTATAAAAGTAGTGAGGGTCCTTAGCCTTTGGGCCAAAGCAGGTGTAGGGTAAAGCCACTGTGTGCACGTACAGTGAGTGTCTACTTCAAGCTGCACCTTCTTAATATTTCAATAAACAGCTTTTTGTTTTTACTGAGGAAAAAAAATGCTGTGGCCCTGTTGTTTGAGAACTCTTCATTTGGGAATACAAAACCGTGATAATCAGTATTTTTTACATTCTCTGAGAAGGAACCAGAGCAGACTCATGGCCACAAGAGCATTTCTGTTCATACAGCTTCATCATCTTCTCTAACTCAGGCATGAAGTGGAGTGTCTCTAGAACTGGGGCCTCTGACCTGGAGCAATATATCCCTGACATGCATGAGCCCCTGGGAGCCACCCAAGAGAGTGGAGCTCTGTGCAGTCAGCTGCTGTGCCTGGAAGGTACAGAGAATAGTGGGACCTGCTGCCTTGCCTCTCCATTACTTACTTTGTTGGGAACAGGAAAACTGCTAGGTGCTCATAGGATGACTGTGACCGGTCACTGCCCCTTCCATACCATCGGGGCTGTCCATGTCTGCCCTCCACATAGCTGGTGCAGAAGTAGGGTGGGAAACTCCATTCTCCTAGTGGAATACCTAATGAATTTTATGTTCTCAGTAACCTGTTGAAAGGATTTGGGAAAATGCCTGTTGGCAAGTATTATCCTACAAAGTATATCCATATTTATCTGCCTTTATACAAAGAACATGTGTAATTTATATTTTGTAACTATAAGAACATGCCATTTAGATATTTTATGTCATAAAACAGTTGCTGCTAATGTATTTATTTGGTGATCTGTTAATTCATTTACTATTTATTGAATATCTGCCACATACTAGGAAATGCTAGGCACTGCCAGGGAAATAGTGACCAAAATGGCACACGGAGGGAAGTGGAGAGTGCTGTTAGTTGTGGAAGACAATGTCTGGGAAGAGTACAGTGTAATGGAACTAGGTCACAGGGACCGCAGTAGAGGAGGCCAGAGATGGTGAAGAACTATGGTCCTCTTGGCCCAAGCAGCTGACTCCATTTAGAGGGAACAGCTTGGACAACAGCTGGAGTGTGGGGTGTTTGAAAACTGGAAAAACATTTGGCGTGGTATGATTGAGGCACAGTGTAGAAAATGGTGGGGGTGCGGGGTGCATGGGCAGAGACACAAGTATGTATAGAGGGTGAGAGATATACTGTATATAGAGACAAAAGAGACTTAAGTAGCATGCAGAGCCATAGCAAGCTAATGCAGTCAAAGTCTCAGAGTCCATACTGGGGTTGGAATCCAGGAGCTTCTGAAGAGTGGTCCCTGTGGCCAGGGGATGCATTACTCTGATTGTTCAAACCAGGTCACATGTCAAGAGTCATGTCAAGAGTGGAGTTAGTCCCACACAAATTAAAGGATTGCCCAAAGGAATTGTAGACACTAATTACTAATTCCGGGATAAAGGAGAATAGGTCCTAGATTAAAACATCAGGAACTCCCCAGAGTAGGGCTAACGACTTTGTCACAAAGAGTTGTGAAAAATCACAGTTGACAGAATATGCTCAGATTTCTTTGAGGGGTCAGTATGAGTTTGCTATATTTTTTATCCTAATAACAATGTTGAGCACAAATTTATTCACTTTTAATTGCATTGCTTATTTGCTTTAAAAACATTCACTTTTGGGGGTTTTTCATAACTTAGTACTAAGTTGCTATCTTCAAGAGAGATATGGGATAAACATTGTATATTTTGATTAACATCTTTTAAACAATGATAAAATGTTACAGGGATATAATATCTCAGAAGATAGATTTTCAGGTAAGAGTTTGAGCTCAGTAAGTTCTGATCATTTTAGGGTCAGTTTCCAGCACTGACAGCTTTGGTGTGTCTTGGCCTTGCAAGTCCTAGTTTGCATCTTTAATAGTGTCTCTGGTTTTTGCCCATCTGTTTAACTGGCTTAGACTCAACTTCCCCTGGAGTATGGTGAGAGGGTGGCAGGGGTGGGCAGATGCCCACTGGCATGCTCACGAGGTGGGATTGGCCGTAGGCCAGCCTCTTCACTGCCCCTCTCATCTTGAGCACATCCCTGCCTTGCTGTATGGATATTGATGGTTTGCTGTCTCCTGCAGCATGGACAAGGAAGGAAAGTTGGGCATATCCTAATTTCTTAATTAGCACTTAGGAAGATAACGGAGATTCAGAGTAATGTATTCGTGTAGGTTTGTTGCATCATTTTTAGTTAGGAACTGATTCTTTCTGGGTTTTTTTTTCCAGTGGTAATCAATCTACTTAAATTCTTCATTCTTGTTTTCGAAATTGTTTTACTAAGAAATTATTAGTTTTCTGTAAATTTTCAAATTTGTTGCCATACAGTTGCTTCTGATATCATTCTTTTATATTTGTGTTTATTATAATGTCTTCCATGTATGTGACTATGTCTCCTTTCTCATGTCTAAATCTGTGTTTTATTGTTCTATCTCTCTTTGGAGGCTTGGGAAAGGAAGTATATCTATTTTCCTACTCTATTTAAAAACTATGTTTTTAATTTGCGTGTTCTTTCAACTTTTCTTCCATTGCATTAATTTCTGGCTTCCTCTGGTACATGCTGTTTGCTTTGTACTTCCTACAGTGGTAAGAACTCAGTTCCTGTTTATGTTTCCAGAAATTATAGCAGGTTGGAACTAGGTGCTGGGTGGGGCAGGGTTTTTCATTCTGTACACAAAATATCTACAAATTAATACTATATAACTCAGAGTAAGTTTCATATTAATACCTGTTGAAAAGTCTCATAGCACTGTACTAACTCTTGGGAGTAATTATTAAGCTTTAAAATTTTATTATGTTCCATAAGCAGCAAATGTCAATAGAATTGATCATTCCTGTAGGGGAGCCTAGTTGAGTGAATCACATTTCTGTTGAAATGTGTTCAAATGAGGGAAGAAATTGTTTTCTTTTGTATCTCTGTTGTCACCTTTTCAGTTTCCAGGGAGAGATTTGATAATAGCCTAAATTGTATGGGAAATAACTATAATTCAGCCATCCATGATCCTTTTAAACATAATAATTCTAAGTAGAATAGATAAAATGTAGTTGTTTATCTGACTTTCTGAGAACACTGGGCCAGTATTTCTGTTCTGTTCTGTGCATCTGACTGTTCATTCTTCCCTTGTTTGCCACATCCTAAAATACCATATTTTCTCAGTTATGAAACAGCTCTGGGATAAATAGCATGCTGTCATGCCCAGACTGATTTTTTTGTTTTTGTTTTTGTTTTTGATAGTGGGAGGAAAGCAACTGTTGTCATAGGAAAATATCTGCTCTTCAAAGAGACCTCCACATTTCTCCCAGACATCTAATCTAAGGCCTGCTGGAAAGAATTGGCATGCAGTTTATTTTACTAGTTGAGATCCTAATATTTCCCAACTGAATTTTTCAGTTGTATCTTTCGCTTTCATAAAGAGTGCGAGAGACTGGCTTTATTATACCTTTCTTACCATCATCAATTTCAGAGGAGGTAGAATTGTTTTTTCATTGTTAGGTCAATGAGTTGAGAAATACGAGTCTGTCATGAGTTGGGGAAATATGTAATTTCTGGGAATATTTTGGTCTAATTGAGGATAGAAAAGAAAATAAAAATATGTAGTTGGCAGAGTTGATCAGAAGAAGTTCCACCGCACCTGGATTAATATTTGCCTTTGTTTTATCCTGCCCCTTTGATGAGTCACCTGTGGTATAGTGAGGTGCAAATTGTACTTTTTCAGTAACCAAATTCCTGAGAACTCCTTCCCACTCTCAGGGACCTCTAAAGGAGAAGCTCCAGTTTGGTCATTATAAAAACTCACTTGCTAACAGTGGTATTGACTTTGTGTTTTGGGGACATTTTGGCTAGTTGAAATAACATGTAATGAATGGTACTCAGATGTGTTACATACATGGTTACTCTTAGTGTTATTCTTAAAGCTGATTTCTTCATATTGTGTGGTCGCTTCGTTTGAGCTTTTGTGTGGCCTGGCACATAGCTGAAAGGCAAGGCTCCTGGCTTCCTGGGGCCAAAAGTCAGTGTGTATGGTCACTGATCGTTTACTGCAATTAGAGATGGAAAAACTGCCCTTGGATATACTGTAGATGCGAGTGCTGCCCAGAAGAAGTGCTCTCCGCCCGGATGGGGGTAATGGTGGGAGCCTGTCTCTCCCAGAGTGTACTGCTTGGTTCTGTGTGGGTTCTAGCTGGCCTTGGAGGTGCTCCAGAGAACAAAGCACTATGCACAGTGCCATGCAAACATGAGACTCATAACAATTTGGGGTAATGGATGTAGGCAGAAGCAGGCCTGAAAGATGAGGAAGCAGTCTGCAGAATGTACTGAACTTGAACTAAATTAATATTGCTAATGGCTCTTTCCTGTCTTTTAATTCAGGTGAAAGAAATACTCATGACCAGACTTTTCCAGGAATGTTGTCTAAAAGAAGAGAGGAGACAAAGTTATCATAACAACTGGAAACAAGGTGACTTTAGAAGAACTGTACTCTGAGGATGTTGTTTGCTTTTGGTGAAAAAGAACAAACAGCACTGTAGAACCACCCTTTACATCTGCATTTACTCTAGTATTGTAAAGACAATGGAATTGGCTCCTCACCAGCTGTTCTGGTGAGCTTGGAACTTCCTGCCTCAGTGGACATGAGTGACCCCAGGCAGTCACAAGCGGAGAAGCACAAGCTCAGCAGAGCCTCATCGAAGTTCATGGACCCTTCCAGAATCATGCAGTCAGATGATTATTTTGCTCGAAAATTTAAAGCCATTAATGGCAACATGGGACCCACTACTTCTTTAAATGCTTCGAATCCCAATGAGAGTGGCAGCGGTGGTCCAGCCAATGGTACCCCTGCTGTGCCTAAAATGGGTGTGAGAGCCAGAGTGTCAGAATGGCCTCCCAAAAAAGACTTCTCCAAGGAGCCAACCTGCAAGATGCTTTGGGAAAGCCGGTCTCAGACCAGCTATGAAAGCATCACATCGATCCTGCAGAATGGGCAGAGTGACCAGGGTGACAGCCAGCAAGAAGAGCAGCTGGATCTAGACTTTGTAGAGGCCAAGTATACCATCGGAGACATCTTCGTTCACTCCCCCCAGAGAGGACTCCACCCCATACGACAGAGAAGCAACAGTGATGTCACTATCAGTGACATTGATGCTGAAGACGTCTTAGACCAGCGTGCTGTCAACCCCAACACTGGGGCCGCCCTGCACAGAGAGTACGGGAGCACATCCTCCATTGACAGGCAGGGCCTGTCTGGAGAAAACTTCTTTGCCATGCTCCGAGGGTATCGAGTGGAAAATTATGACCCCAAGGTGGTAGGCCCTTTTGGGTTTCCGGAGTTTCTCCCCTGTGACCCTGCGATTTCCCCCAGCCTTCGTGCTGCAGCCCAGATTTCTAGGGGAGAGATTGTCCGCATCTCAGGATTAGACTATATGGACAGTGCCCTTCTGATGGGGAGGGACAGGGACAAGCCTTTTAAGCGTAGGTTAAAATCAGAGTCAGTGGAAACATCCCTTTTCCGAAAGCTGCGGACCGTTAAGAGTGAGCATGAGACCTTTAAGTTCACATCCGACCTGGAAGAGGGCCGTCTTGACAGGGGGGTTCGCCCTTGGAGTTGCCAGCGTTGCTTCGCACATTATGATGTTCAGAGCATCCTGTTCAACATCAATGAAGCCATGGCCACAAGGGCTAATGTGGGCAAACGGAAAAACATCACCACAGGAGCCTCTGCTGCATCGCAGACCCAGGTACCCACAGGCCAGGCAGGTGGCTGTGAGTCCCCTCTGGGCAGCAAGGAGGACCTCAATTCCAAGGAGAACCTTGATGCCGATGAGGGCGACGGCAAGAGCAACGAGCTGGTTCTCAGCTGCCCACACTTCAGGAATGAGACTGGTGGTGAGGGAGACCGGCGGATTGCACTCTCCCGAGCCAGCTCAAGCTCCTTCAGCTCTAGTGAGAGCTGCTCCTTCGAGTCATCCCTCAGCTCCCACTGTACTAATGCAGGTGTCTCAGTCCTGGAGGTGCCTCGGGAGAGCCAGCCCATTCACAGGGAGAAGGTCAAGCGTTATATCATCGAGCATGTGGACCTTGGGGCCTACTACTACCGGAAGTTCTTCTATGGGAAAGGTAGGCACTGCTGGTGGGGGCTGGGTAATATCCTCAGGCCGGTGCAGCATTTAGCCTTGCATGGAGGGAGTTCTTCAGGGTTCCCTTGGCTGCAGCCCACGGGGCTCAGGGCCTGCTTTCTGCCATGGGCCTGGCTGTGGCTATGCTGGTGTCTGCCTTAGAGACCAACTTCTGCCTTTGCCAACTTGCAGTACCCAATATGGCAATCTCTCTCTCTCTCTCTCTCCCTCTCTCTCTCTCTCTTCCTCTCTCTCTCTCTCTCTCTCTCTCTCTCTCTCTCTCCCCCTCTCTCCCTCTCTCCCTCTCTCCCTCTCTCTCTCTCTCCCTCCCTCCCTCTCTCTCTCTCTCTCTCTCTCCTTGTCTTTCTTGTTAGTCTTGAAGACTCTGAAGTGCTTTTTTCTCCCACCTTTCCTAACTTGCATATAGCCATCCCATGGCTGAATGGTGGGTAGACAGAGACAGCCTGGGTGGCACCCCAGGGACATTGGCCTCATCTCCAGTTTGGGGCTTGGCTGAAGATCTGGAAACCAGGCAGCTTTGCAGAGCATGAAAAACCAGGGACTAGGCATAGACCTGTGGGACCTCCTTGTCTGCAGTGCTCTGTGACTATGCTGAGGAGGGTGCCCTGATGAGCCCAAGCTGGGGAACAACTGGTTGGGGAGTGATGTGGGTGAGAAACCTGGCCAAGTCTGCACTTGCTCTTCAGTGCAACTATGAATGGTGTCCTTCTTCTATATTACAATCTTCCCCTGTGGCCCAGACTTAAAAGCTACATTGGCTATGGTAGTGTCTGCTGCCATTGTTGCTGTATGTTGCCATTAGGAATGAGAAGCCACTGCGGGGAGAGGTTCCTGTGTGGTCAAGTGGCCCAGGAGGCTCCCCTGCTGTGGACAGGCAGACAGGCAGCCTGGAATCATTGTCTGTAGCTGGTTGAGTTGTGCCCGCTGCCTGGAGTTTAACCTGAGTGTGAGGACATCTCTGTGTTTGAAGCACAGGCCCCATTCTCACTGGCACAGAGGCTAGGCTTTGCAGACAGCTTCTTCCTGTACTTTCTTTCTCTTCTCAGAGTTCTCTTTGGAAACTGGCTTTTAGGGATCTTTTGATATTTTCTGGAGCACCTTTTATTTTATTCTGTTCTACATGAAACTTTATTTTCAAAAGGCAGTCACTGGAAGATGTTTAAAGAACAGACTTTAATGAGGCACTTTGCCCTTTATTGGGTGGTTAATGAGAAGAGGCTCCTTTTCATGACAAGGTGTGTCTTATGACAGTCACTAGAAGGCATTGTCATGACTTTGAGAAAGATTTATGTGAGGAGTGACTTCTGCTATGAGCCTGTGGCATTACCTCAGGCAGATCTGTCCGTCACCTTTGTGAAATGACTTTTTCTGAGGAGTCAGTGTCAGCGATGGCTCAGCCTGTGAAAGGGACATCCCTTCCTCTTGCTAGCGATGGCCAGGAAGAATGGCTGTTGGCCTTGGCTACCTAGTGCCCCACCTGTGGAACTCAGGACGTGATGTCTCTTCTTCTGAGGCTGGCCCTGGCGGAGCAGGCCACCACAGAGGCCCTTTGGACAGGGACTGTCCTGTCTTCACCCCAGGTGGGCCCCAGACCATTGCAGGTTCAGTTTCTGTTGCTGGCTGAGCTACTAGAGGATTCCCATAAACAGCCCTCTCCACTCTGTGCATTATTCTGCATGAAATGGCCTTGTGTTACTGGGGATCCTCCTAAGGCTCCTTCTTAACCTTACGGGTGTGGGCTTGTGAAGCCCTGGAATTTACCTGTCTTCCACCTTCTGAAGTGCAAAAGATACTCTCTTTTGATGGCTAAGGTCTGTGCATCAGGCTGAGCTATGAAGTGTTCTGGGTTCTTAGGCCACTGGTGCTGCCATGCTCTGAATATGACTTGATGCCAGACCTCTTGTGGGGATTTTCTACGGGGAGCTCAAGAAAGGAAATATGTACATTTTGGAAGTCCCCTCTGAGGCTGGGAATCTTGCTTTGACCAGTTCTCTCTCTCCCTCCTGGGAAGTCCTGGTATGTTATAAAAAGAATGTGCCAGAGAGGATTGCTCTTAACTGCTCCTTGCCATGTTAGCTTCACAAGACTTCTGGGATGGGGGCAGCTTGTGATTCTTTTTGCAGGAAATTTCCAGAGAAAAAGAAGTTCTGGCTGCTCCTAAGTGGAATGGGGCTCCCACAGAAGACACAACCCCATCTCTTCAAGTGTGAGATGAGCCATTCCAGGCCTTTTCCCACCCCAGGGTACCAGCCCTGGGCTTTAAAGCCTGGGTCTCAGCCATGCTGTTGGTACCATCCAAGAGTTAAGTTTCTCTGTGGGACCTGTGACACTCCAAAAGGTGTTTCTACGCATCTTTTCTGTACATAGCTTCAACTTGTATTATTTCTAGCAGCACATTCTTATCCAGCCCTTCGTGTAATCCCCATTTCCTCTAGATCTGGTCTTTGCCATTTGCATATTAACTGAAGGTTGATACACATATCAAGTACAAATTACTAAATGAACCAAGAAGAAGAAGATTCTTCTTGGTTATCTCTTTGCCATTAGCAGAAGTGTCCATCCTTTAAGGTTATAGTAGGAGGACCACCTTAATTACTCTAGGCCTATGGATGAGGGACAGTGGGAAGCACATCCAGGTTCTTTGGGGCAACTCCTTGCACTTCGTAGCTCAATCATCAGTTAGTCATCTATAAAATGGGCTCATGATGTAGAGACCTACTGCAGAGGGCTCTGCATAGTGCCTGTCACATCTCCCTCCCCTTTAAATCAGTGTGTGATATGTTTCTCTCTAGAAAGAGGTCAGTGTCCACACCGCCAGTGCACTATTTTAAGGGTGGTGTTTGTGTTAATGGTTAAAAGATGAAGAGAGAGTAGAGAGTGCCATGTGGCTGTGGGCCCTGGGGAAGTGTCTGGAGAGCTTGGCGTCCTGTTCTACACACCTTCCCTCCATGTCACCAATATGGTGGCCATGGGCCAAGGATACCTTTCATGTTAAGGAGGCCTTGCTGCTAAGTGACACATGGCTGCCTTTGCTTTGAATTTCATGCTTGGTGGTTTTCTTCTTTCTTGTTTTGTATAGTCACTGACAAAAACTAATAGGGAATTGGGCACTGTTAAATTTATGTGGGTGAATGAAGTGCCATCCAACAATAGTACTATTCAGAGAAACAGATTCCTCTCTCAGAGGACACAGTCCACTTGGTGTTCAGCCCCCTCCCCCACCAGTATTGCTGCCACAGACAGAGGTCCCATTGATTCCCAGGGGCTTCTGAGGGGGGAGCTGCCCAGCTGCATGTGGTCCTCCGCCCCGTGGCTGCTGTCACATGGTTTTGCATGTCTGACATGGAAATGCCTCCTTTTCTCTGGAGGGCTGCAGTGGGTGGGTCCCATCCCCTGCACCCCTGGGGACCTACGGAGGTCTCTGAGCTTCACACCTGCTGCCAACTTTTGCCTCCAGTGGCCTTCATCAGTCATGGTGGAAGAGGAGCAGGTGCACCATATGTCCCTGGGAGAAGAAGGGAGACTTCGTGTTTCTGTGCACTTTGGGTCTGGCTGGTTAATTGCAAAACCTCTTTGTTTCCTGACCAATAAGTTGGAAGTAAAGATCATCAGAACATAAGGTCTCAGAGGATCTGGAAGCTTAGTAATAGCTGCCCTGTATTTGTTCAGGTCCAGAGTTAATTCCTGTCCTACCCAAGGAAGAAAAGCTGGACAGGTAACCCTTACCAGAGGGCCCTCCTCATCTTTCCCTCTCTTTGAATATTTCTTCCTCCTTTGAGCAAATATTGCTAGCAGTTATAGCTTAGTAGAGGAATCCTTGAGATGGCTATATTGTTTTCAGCTTTCATTTTTGATTTTCTTAAAAGTTGTATTTTTATGGTAACATCCTTAGGTTCGGGGCAGATGTGTTGTCCCATCTATAGATAAGTTGTGTTTACTCATTTGCACTGGCTGATATCACTTCAACCTCTATGAGAATTTCCTCCCCTGGGGTTGCTCTCTACTCGCTCTAGAGCCTGCCCACTATTTGCATCCTGACCTTCACACCAGGTTGTGACCTTGAGGGAGCCTTTGACCTCTCAACTTCAGTCATATCTGTAAAATGGGGTCATGGCTGTGCCTTCTCATTGGTAGGAAAATGAGTCTATTGTAAAAGAAAGTTTAATATTTTAAACACTTTTTCATTTTCTTTATAATAAAATAATATTTTTCCACGTTAATACTTCAGCCATTTACACAGCAGAAATCCATCTCTTTTCCTAGCCTAGTGAATTCACTGATGTAATCCTGGAAACATGAGCAAAGTACACAAGATTTGTATAGATCATATAGTAACTCTAATGCTGCTACCTGTAGAGGCAGGTGTTGCACTTCAGCCATTCACATTTTCTTTGTAACTGCTAGAATGATGGACAACAGTGAAGGGTGACCTCAAATGCAGACTCACAACTGCTATGGGAGGAAAAGTGAGGCAGGTACCTCTTAGGAATTTGGAGAGGACCCTGTGGCATCCCACATATGACCCAGATCAGGAGAATGCACGCCATGAAATGACCAAATTCTGCAGTTGTTGAGAGAATGAAGAACCTTTATGCTATAATTGTGGAGACAAAGGGCAAGCAGTGTCTGCTGTGCATACATACGAAGCAGAAGACCATGGGGCACAGAGTCCCTTGTTTATGGCTTTGGTGTGTTTGTAAATTGTGCTTTACCTGGCCCAGGTATGTGGAGTAGTGGCCTTATCTGCTCAGTACATTGGTGACTTAACCAAATAAATATCCTTTCCAAGAGACTGGAAGGAGCCATAGGCCAGGGTCTCAGGGCACCTCCCTCTCCTTTTTCTCTTTGGAGTTAGGATGTTTTTTCCTCTTCACTGAACAGCCAGAATACACTACTGAGTTGCAGTGAATCTCATTTTCTGCACAGCAATCTTGTCAACGTTTTTTATTTTGTGCTGTTGTTATAATGTGCATGATATGTGGATTTTCATTCAGTATCTCAACAGTCTTTTTACAGCTTTCCTTCTGCCAAGGAAGGATTTTATTTGATTCATCCTTGAAGCAGTTTTATGGAATTCATCAGCTCAAAAATAAGGACAGGCTATGGGGAAAGAGGATAAGGGTCTGAGAGCACACTGCTTACAGGGAATTCGTTCAGGTGAGAGTAATGCATAGCTCTTTGCTGAAGGGTTCCTGGGCTGTGCTTCAGAAGAGTTCAGTTTGTTCCCTCCTGGAGATCCTGCTAGGAGCTGTCTCTGTTTACATCTTCATGATCTGTGGAGATGCCTTTTATAAAAGCTAGACAGCATGTCTCATATCCAGAGATTTTGATTTCTTTACACATACACCCAGGTACCCTGCTGCATTCCATGCTAAAACCAAAAGCATAGCAAGTTCCCTCAGAAAATGGCCACAAGGCATAAAAACTCTTAAGTCTACAGGGATGGTATCGTTTGGCAGCAGGAAATTTGTCTTATTACTGGAGTTTTGAGTTAAAAAGCCCTAGACTGTTGTGGGAGTCACAACAGACCAGGCTTGGCCCCCATCCTAAAACTCCAACCAAGGAGACAGATAAAGAAGTTCAATATCTGTCTTCTAGAGACTGACAGGAACTTTGAGGTTTTATAGAAAAGGGGAACAAAAGCAAGGATTTGGGGGGCACTTAAAGCATCAGGCTTAGCATAGCTGATAGAGTAGGTGGTAATCCCAGTCAAGCCATAATCTGGTGGCTGGTTTTCTCAGGACTAGTTCTGCAGGGTCTCTGGAGAAGTGTATGGCTTAAAGGGGGCAATTTGGGAAATGAGATCATTGTTCCTGCTTGGGGGGAGGGCAGCCTTGGTGGTTCCATCATGAGGTAATTGCTCCACTTAGGACAGTCTCATGGTAGGATCATCAGTTCTGCCAGGCTCTGATGTTCTTGTAGGTTTAGGGAAATGACTGGAGACTTGCAGACACCACTTCAGGGTATCTGGAGTAGGACTTTTAAAAGCTGGCAGTTGAATGTCCTTGCAAATCTTGAAAATATTATACCTTAATTATTCTCATCTTGGTGTCCTTCATCCTGAACGAGATGTGCTAGATAAATTTAGAGGTAATTAACCTTTTGTTACCAGTTTTTAGGCAGACATTCCTTGACTGATTAACATGCATATATATGGAGCTGACCCAAAGTTTGAAGGTAATAAGGAGACAGACTTAAAATGAAGGCAGAAACGCTAAGCTTCATCCTGTTTTTAGTTACCCACTGGACAGCTGCAGGCCCAGTCTCTCCGGCCCTGGTCATATTCTCTTCTGCATTCAGAAGCATGTGTCTTTGGGAGACAGAGAATGAAATGGAAGGTGGGTACAGTGCCTGGATTGGAGGGGTAGATGTAAAAGAAAACCTCTTTTTTCTTCACTAGTTAAAATCTTTGATGAAAAGGGAGATACATAAACTTTGGGGCTTCACAGTTTTTTAAATACAATTACAGGTCCACATCTGAAGATTAAAAGCAGGAGTTACCTTCAGGCTGAGTGTGGAACTGTGCAGGACTTGTGGGCCGGAATCACACTGGCCCACTATGTTTTACATGCACTGCCTTTTTGTTTATATTTACTTTTTCTGTAAGGAACACACTCTTCCCAAGTCAGTGATGATAGTGCTGTTACATATCTGATACATGTATTTTGGGACAGGATTATGAGGGAAAGAAAGGTCATGGAACAAGGTTAAGCAGGTGATAAGTAGCAATGCCCAAATTCAGAAAGCAGTAGTCAGGCTTACTGGAGCCGTAGGTATTGCAGAGTAAATGGGCGTGGGACAGCTGTTCAAATCAGCAACATACATTGCCACCCCTCACCCCCAATTGCAACAAAACATGAAAAGTATGGGCATCGAGAGACAGTGGAGGGAAAGGTGTTCCGGAGAGGAGAGAAGAAAGAGCAAGAGCAGGCTGAGCAGAGTATATAGCCCACCTCCCCACCCGTGTCACTGTGTTGATTAGGGGAAGGGAACAGGCATATAATTAAGACAAAGCCCTGGCTCAGGATTTGAATAAGTGAATTAAAGTGGATTAAATCCATGTGGTGGGCTGAATCGTGGCCTTCAGTGGTTAGTAACCAGGTCCTAATCATTGGTTTCTGCATGTCACCTTATTAGGCAGAAGAGTCTCTGCAGATGTGATTGGTGAAGGGTCTTGGGATGGAGAGAAAAGATCCTGAGTTGTCCAGATGGGATCTGGTTGGACCAGCCCTACAGTAACACTGTCCTTTTAGGAGGGAAACAGGGAGATTTGTCCACAGAAGAGGAAGGAATATGGCCATTGAAGCAGAGGCCAGGCTGCTGGCTTCAGAGTTGGTGGAAGGGCCACACTCCATGAGGGGGAGGGAAGGTAGGTCAAAAGTTGGGAAAGATGATGGTGCAGATTTGCTCTTGGAGCTTCCTGAGGAAGTATAACCTTTTGGAACCTTGACTTGTGCCCATTGAAACTGACTTTGGACTTACAACCTCCAGAGAAGTAAGGAAGATAGTAAGTAGTAAATGGGGTTGTTTTAAAGTGCAAGTTTGAGGAACTTTGTTACAGGAATAGTAGGACACTAATATACAACACAAATTCCAACAGGTCCATGTGCTTTCAGTTTTCTATTTCTAGAAGCCATGATGATCTTCTAGGACAGTCTGCTGCATCCCTGGGCCCCTGGACCTGTCATACTGTCCTTTCATCCCAGGCATGATATTCACTACCTCTTCGTTTTATTTTGATGTACCTAGTTGAGATCAGATATGATTGTTACTTTGCATAATGCCATAGGATCCTACTTCAGTCCCATAGTTCAAAAAAATTAATTAGGCTCTGTGCTTGGAGATCTTGGAAATGCACAAGTTGAGGGATTTGGCTTCTCCTACAGATAAGGAAAGTATTTGTAGTGGAAGTGGTGTTAAGGATTAAAAAGTGGAAGATCTTCCAGACAAAGAGAGCAGGTAGAAGGCTGAGTCTGGAGGCACAGGAGGCAGAGTATTTAGCTAGTGACCTGTCCCTCTCCCTGGACCTCTTTGGTTTGGGGGAATCCAGAAGAAGTCTGGGATGACATTACTGAGGCATTTGGTGGAAAAGATAGGAGGATGGATAACAAACATTCACCTGGGGAAGTATAAAGACAGACAGTAAGGAATGACCTCCAGGGCCATGGATGGAGGCCTGGGAAGCACTCGGGAGATTCAGCCTGTGATTGGTTGACTCCAAGGCAGGAGCAGCATGGTGGAAGGGCATGCAGAGTAGTGCTCACTTTATGACACGCGGGAAGCAAAGCACACAGGAAGAGCTCTGGAGAGAGATACACCCTCCAAGGGCACACTCCTCAGCTCAGGCCTCGCCTCTTAACAGTTCATCCAGCTGTGAGCATCAGGGGATTTTACTCCACAGTGAGTGTAGTGCCCTCGTGGTCCATGCCCCTCTCCAGGAGGGGCTAATCCAGCCAAGATTAACCATCATAAAGCTTTGTTTTATGTGCTGTAAAGATCCTCTCCCAGTGTGCAGTTCTGAGAATGTGATGTGGAAGCACTGATACTGTCAAGATGGAGAGCAGCATTGACACCCCAGTGTATTCCCTGTGTCTCTGTAGTCAGCCTCCTCTCTGCTGACAGCTAATGGCAGGCTTGGGTCTGCTTTCTGTCCCTGACACCAGCCAAACATGACACACTGCCACGTAATGGTTTTTAGTTGTCAGGTATCAGAGTTAGTGGCTTGATTCACCATCCCAGGCTCTTACTTTTGTTTACTCATTTTCCTAAAATAATTTGAGGCTCTTTTATTCATGGTACAAGGTTCATAAGATGCCATATATGGAGCTGATTTGAGTAGTTTTGCATATAATTTCTTGCAGAGCATTCTAAAATGGAAGCGTTTGGCCTGATGGCCAGGTGTGTTTTTATGTGCTTGTGAAATATTTTCTTAATACGTTTGGATATTGATAAATAACCCATTGAGATAAAAATGAAAGTTATTATGGGAATAATTATCTTCAGCTAGCAAACTCTATACCAGGTCAGTAGTAAGTTTAAAGTTGTTTTCCATAAGGTCTCATACAGTGCTCTTCCACCTATCACTGATGCCATTCTAAGAAATGATAAAATGATAATGATAGTTGTCGGAAGCAAACATTGAACTTTAGACTCCGTTTTCATTGAATATTTTTAAAATGTTGATTAAAATCAGAAATAATTGCCCCTGGCTCAGTTCTCCTCTGACCCACACCTTTTTTTAAATGGAGTTTAATTTCACGGGAGTTATGTCTGTAATAGTCATCCTGGCAGTTGTCAGTATACACCCTACTCAAGGGGAGAGTTTCTCAATTTAAAAAGTTATTGCCTGGGTCAATAATTCACATTTCAGCCCTTCCAGTAGTTTCCCTGATGCTCCCGGCCCTGTCTGGCTCTAAAGGGAAATAATGTCAGTGTCAATCTCATTTTGTTTCCAAGCAGGGAAGATGTAAGTGGCTTGTCGTTCAAGGCCTAGCCAGTCCTCATGTTGGCTTTGGCTGGCGTCAGCACTAAGGCCCCCGCCTTCCTGTGACAGAATCACTTGTTCTCTGCTTTCTCAGTAACGCTTCACATTCCTCCAGAGTTTCTGTGGCTTGCAATGTGAGCTTAGCTAGAGGCCTTTGGTGAAGCCACAGGATTTCTTCAAGTTCATAAATGTTTCTTATATAGTGTCTCTTTGTGACTAAAATCTAAAGAATCGGAAGCTGAGGGAGGAGAATTGCAAGTTTGAGCCTAGCCTTAGCAACTTAGCAAGAGCTGCCTCAAAATAAAAAGGGGCCGGAGATATAGGTCATTGTGAAGGCCCTGGGTTCAGTTCCCAGCCCCACACAATCAATACAAAACAGAAAACTGAGAGTCAAGGACGATTGGATAAAAACTTAAGATTGGCTAATCCCATCAGAAGGGATAAATTATAGTGTTTTGCATATAGAGCAAAGGAATGGGTTTCATGAATGTACACCTTGGAGAACAGGCCTGTGCCAGTTATTTAAGAGATGAATGTGTAGCACCTGAGGCTGACCTACCAGCTGCTCTGCATGAATCACTGATATGAAGCTGCTAGAAATAGGCACATTTTCAAGGGTACATTAATAAGCACATAGGTAATTGCTCCTCCATTTTATATGGTTGGACTACAGCTGGGGTGTTATGTTAAATTGGGGCTATTTCTGAGGAAACAGAGTTTGGAAGTTGTAATGAAGTACCCTTGATGACTTCCAGTGGGCTCACTACGTGGAAGCTGTATATGGTCCCTGGGGGCTTGCCCAGCGTACTGAGTTTAGTTCCACGAAGAGGCTCTGACTAGGACTTTTGTGTCAGGAGCAGGGGTTACTCTGGAACATTCTCCACATCCTCACTACTGAGCAGTGCTAGCACACTGCAGTTGCATGTCCAAGTGGGAGACTAATGATCACCCTTTAGGCACATGGCCTGGAGGCTCCATGCTCAGTGGATGGGAAGCCTCAGGTCCGTTCCTGCTGTGGGATTTTGTGACTCTAGATTGCTCTCAAGGAGGAGGGACTATGGGAATAAAATGTCTACCTAACACCTAGGCAAGTAAACGACACAATTTGTAGATGGAAATTGACCTTGGCTGCCTAATGACCCTTTCTGTGTTTCCTTCTGCTGGATTTTGCCTTAAACCTGAGATATTTGTATAACAGTGTGATAAGGGGTACTGATGGCCAGGATTACTCTGGCTGGTCTGAGTGGTTCCCTGAGAAACGTCTGATAGCCTCATCAAGTCCATGGGGCTATTCTGGGGGACAAGGAGCTGACTTCATGCTGATTCTATGAGGAGCTATGTGCCTCTCTTGACAATGTCTGAAAGAAATGACAGATACTCTTCCCAATGGCACTGTCTACAAAACAGCAAAGTCACAACTTTGGGATGAGGAGTCTTCTGCTACTCTGAACTAGCAAGAAGCAGGAAGAAAGAGAAAATGAAATGATGTGAGGATGGAACAGTAAAGCCTGAACTGGAAACCAGAAAATTCAATCAAATATGTGTTGGGATCATGGTGCGTGTGCTGCACAAGCTGGGAGATGTCCATTCTGCTGTTTGGTGCTTTCTTTCTCATGCCTCTGTTCTCTTGCATTCTAGAACACCAAAACTACTTTGGGATAGATGAAAACCTCGGCCCTGTGGCAGTCAGTATCCGCAGGGAGAAGGTGGAAGACGTGAAGGAGAAAGAAGGGTCCCAGTTCAACTACAGAGTGGCTTTCAGGACGAGCGAGGTAAAGCGACTGTCTGCTGTAATGGTTCAGGGCAAAAGTCAGGGCCGCGATGGGCAGTACCACTTTGGTGTGTGTTAGACAGGGCATTGAATTTACTTCCTTAATGATGACAACATTTAAGGTAATTGGAAAGGAGATCACAGGACTTTATTCCAAGTGAAAAGTTTAGAAACTTGTAATGAATGTGTCAGCCTATGTGCTAGAAAAGGGCTGTGGGATAAAGACCAGGTTTAGGAGCTGAGATACCAAAGATACAACATGAACTACCATTCATACCTGCTTTGAGAATGATCTTGAAATCTAATGCAGAAAATCAGGTAGTTGCAGGAGGTGAGAATTTAATGACTTTTTTGTCAGCCTAGAGTAGCAGCACTGCCTCCCGACACCTCACTGTGTAGAGGACCTAGCTTAGCTCCTGGCCTGTGTCCTTTTCCTGAAGATCAAGACGATTACATAGGGTGTAGTGTGGGGAACTAAGTGGGCATAATGCTAGCTTCAGTAAAGAATTAGATCTGCTCTGCAGTGTAGGTTTTATTCTAATTGTCCACTATAATTAGAGTGATGTACTATATGTTTGGCAAATATGGGACATATGGATACAGCTATAATTGTAGCTATTTGAAAGACTGAGGAGGAAGATCACAAGATCTAGGCCAGGAGAAAATGCTGGGTTTATAGCTCAGTAGTAGAACCCTTGCCTGGCATGCACAAGGTCTTGGGTTTGATTCTCCAGCACTGTGGAAAAAAGTTGTAGAATGTGTTTTAGTTTACTCTTGGCGGATCAGGCAGGAAAAACAAAAGAGCCTTTCTAGGTTTCTAGAGTGTGTGTGTGAGCACATACAACCCTGTGCCTCTCATCTGGTGTGTGTGGGTCCCAGTGACCCAAGCATTGGGCTGGGTGTGCACAACTGTTCTCAAAGCAGCATGGTTCAAATACAAGATTTGTACCATGCAGTTCAATAATCCCAAGCCACAGGTGAGGCTTGAGCAAGCTCAGAGCATTCTCATCAAGCAGGCAGTCTGTTGGCCTGTGTTAGGAGTGTTCTGCAAATGCTAGGAGTCCTTGAGATAACATTCAGTTCCCAGAAGCAGCCAGGTAAGCTCAGAACCAGGTCTTGGGTTATTTTTTGTTTATTTGGGTTTTTTCCTGTCTTTTTGGAGGTAGGGTCTCGCTATGCATTTCAGGCTGGCCTTGAGCTCATTTTGTAGTCCAGGCTGGTCCTGAACTTGGCCCGAGCCTCCTGAGTGCTGGAATTACAGTCATGAGTCACCATGCCTGGCTAGAACCAGGTCTTGGGCTGCAGTGCAGGGCTTCTCAGCATCATAGTCCTGAGACAGCGCTCAAAATGATAACCCTACACCTCCATGATGTGGTCGAGGTCACGTCACAGCCGTAGGACACACTCCCATGGTTGTCTTTTCAGTCCTGAATCTTCTGGGATGAGTGCCACTAGCTGTCCACCATCAACCTCAGGGAGCTCAGCGTGGAAATTAAGTAGAAAGTAAGAGAGGGAGTAGGAGAGAAGTACAGAAATGGGGAGGCGAGAGAATGGGGTGACGAAGAGAGGCGGTAGAGGGGCCAGGGTCGTAGTGCTGTCTCTCCTTGGAGGGGCTTCCCACGCGCCAGGGGTGCTAAAAGGGCTTAGTTTTCATGGCACTGCTCTGTTTCACTTCTCCGCCTTCTTAGCTATACAGCTGATTATTTCAGCTTCTCTAGCTTCTTTATCTCTTAATATCATTCCTGTTTGAAAAGGTAAAATACTGACTTTGCACCTTCAAATGCAGTACTGTAGTCCCATTTGCCCCACTCAGAAGAACCTTATTTCTCTTCTTCCATTTTCAAGGCAATAACTAGGACCTGATACTGACTGGTGGCCTGTGTTTTCTGGGCTCCATGTAGGTGGCCAAGACTAAGAACTGACTGCAGCCTTATGTTTCCTGCAGCTTACAACCCTGAGAGGAGCCATCCTGGAGGATGCTGTTCCCTCCACAGCCCGGCATGGCACCGCCCGTGGACTTCCCCTCAAAGAAGTTCTGGAGTATGTCATTCCAGAGCTGAGTATCCAGTGCCTGCGGCAGGCTTCCAGCTCCCCCAAGGTCCCAGAGCAGCTGCTCAAGCTTGATGAGCAAGGGGTGTGTACCACCTGTGGGCCGGGTGTGCGTGTGTTTGTGTGTACTTGTGCCTGTGTTTCTAAAAGTTTGGGAGTTCCTTCCCATCCTTCTTTTAAGGCCTTGAGGTATTTTCTTCCTAGTTTTTCCTCAATACAGTAGCACCTCGGTCATGCAAACAAAGCATTTGGCAAAATTTTGCTTTTGTTTATGAATTCTGCATTGGGTGACGAACACGAGTACAGCAGTCTTTACCACAGACATGAACATGGCTGCCCTTTCCAGAACTGTGGAACAAATCAAGGTCATGGACCGAGGTGCCATTGTATGTGTTCATGCTAGTTTACAAGTGTGATGGCTATGTAGTATACTATACCTTCTGCTGAGTAGTGTCTTACGTTATTTTTAACCTAGTTTGGTATGTCCTAGCTAGCAAGAGGACATCTGGTCACATGATCAGTAGAGTTCTGTAGTGCTTTTTATCCAGGGTTTAAAAATCTCATGTTTGTCTCTTACATTTTAAGGATTGCAAGTTTGAGTCTACCCTGGGCAATTTAGTGAAATCTTGTCTCAAAATTAAAACAAAACAAAAGCATAAAAATGGGCCGGGGGTGTAGCTCAGTGTCGAGGCCCTGGGTTTAATTCCTAGTACTGGAAAAATAAGAGGGGAGGCTAGAGGAATTATACAGATTTTTAACATCTCAGTTTTTAAAAGACCCTGACAAATCACCACTCACCAAGTCATGATAAATTTGTCACAGGTAGTGCTGTTTATTCATTTAGAGATGGTAAATTTGCCTGAGGAGATAGGCCAGTGCTGTGTCACTGTTCTATTATAAGCTAGAAAAAAAGTTTAGATATTTCACATACATAATTGTGAACCCTGCTGGCTATTGCTTTCTCGGGATCTGACATCGTCAGCCAGTGAGCATCTCTTCTCAGGACATGCCTGAGCACGAGTGACACTCCTGTATGGTGTCCACTCCTGCGCTCAATAAGTTGTTTCCAATGAAAGGAGTGTACTGTAAGTGTGAAGCTGAACTTGATGCTTTAGTTACATAATTTACATAATTTCACTTAACTTCATTGTTTCTTCTTTAAGGAGACTGTCCTACTTTATATAATAATCAACCGGGTAAATTCATGAAATTATATAGGTTAATACCTAAAAACTAGTATTTAGTTTTATCATGACAGAGACCCTAGGACTAGCAGAAGCATTGATTTGCCCCAGGGCAGTGCCCCTCCTTCCTGGCTGTGTACATCAGGGTTACTCCTGATAAGGTCTTCTCAGGGACTGCATGTCCAGAGCCAGGAGATAAGTCAAGACACTCTCAACTTGTTTTCAAGACCATTTTGAAGCTGATTTTGACACCTTCATTTTAATTTAAGTTTTCTTGTAATCACAAAGACTGGTGGAGCAGCCAGTGTCCCTAGAAGGAGAGGAGAGGCACAGGTGCTCTGGAGGCTGTGTGGCCATCAGCTCATTGCACTGAAGCTCTAAGGGGCTCTAATGGGCATGTGCTTTGATTTGCAGCCATGCTCATGCCCTGTACCACCCCAGTTTCACCCCAGGACTGTGGACTGGCTGCAGGTTACACCTGATGCTTAAATACAGTCAGCCTGAGGTTCCATGGGGCTAGAAATTCCATAGGGTCTCCACTGTCTGAGAGAAGCAGGGACCTCTGCTCATGGGGAGCTGAAGTCTGCTGTATAATGATACACAGCAGAGCGTACTGCTAGCTTTCAGGTAGATGCAGAAGAGGATCATACAGCACTTGGATCATTTTTGAGATTTCTAAGACACTCAAGTGATGGAGGGCTCTTCCTGAATATCATCATGTGTCTATTTTAGTGGAATCAATACTCTTCTAGTAAGTAAGCCATGATTGTTTATTCTGAATATCCTAAGTTTCATTTTTTTGAGTTGCTCACCTGGCCAGCCATCAGAGGTGTGGCAATGCGGGCCTCTGATAGGGGTCTACATCGTGTCCTGCTGTGTATGTAGCTGGTGCCTCACTGTGCAGGGTCCGGCAGCTGCCTTCACACACCTATGGGCATTGACATCAGTTTTATTCCTTATTCCACTGAGCTTGATGGTCCACAACCTCTTAACTGGAAACACAAAGCCTATTTGCAGTTAGAACACAGGTGAGGCTAGTGTCTGTGCAGGGCTGACCATGCAGCACTAAGTAGAGAGAGCCCACAGGATTCAGTTCTCCAAGTATCTGATCTGCACCCCAGCGAGAAATGTCCAGGCCACCAGACCTGGGGAATCAGAAGTATGCCAGGCGGGAGGTGTATGTGAGGATCTTCTCTGCCAGACCCAGCCCGGACTGCTCTACTCTTTCCCTTCTCCCCCAGAGAGGTGGGCATGAGCAGAGGAAGGAGTCCTATCCCAGAGATGCCAAGGCAAACCATGCAAGCTGTCCATATGGTCACGGGTCACTGAGTGAGGGCTAAGTTGTTTCTCCTGATCATCCTGTACCCCACACTCGAGGTCAGAACCACCATCTTTCCCTTCCTGTGTGATAGAGAGCATATGTTTCCCAGGCACCACGGCACCTACAAACATGGGTGGCAGGCTCTGTCCGTTTGTGAACAGAGGATATTTCCTTTTATGTTCTCCCAGTGTACTCCGGCAAAGGGATATTTCCCATGGGCCTGCAGAGGTCACCCAGGCCATGACATACCTTCCTTGCTGTTTGCTGTCATTAGGTATTGATACTGTTTTGCTGCTCAAGGGAAATGAATATCATTTTGCCTTATTTTGGTGCTATAGACAGCTATGAATTTTGATTAAAGGCTGTATTTTACATCTCAGTAATAAAAGTGAACAGAGTTATAGATTGATTTCTTCAGGGAATCCATGGTGTCTGATAATCTGTCAGTCCTGTAGTTCAAGTTGCTGGTAGTAAGATAAAGAGCTGTGACTGTGGGAAGGAGAAGCAGTTCTTCTTTGGGCAAAATGAGAAAGCTGTAAAAATGGAACCTGTTTCTCCCTGTCTGCCAGAGAATGTCCCATGGCCTCCAGCAGGACGTGGAATTGACTGTTACATAGGAGTACAGCAGGGACTGTTCCATTTTGATTATAATTCTTTATGATGTGTTGTATCTTTAGCAAATGTTTTCTTTTCAAGACAGTAAAAAATGTGAGAAATGACTGTAATTCTATGACTAAAGTTACTTTTATGGAAACAATATTTTTCTATGTATACACATATATCACAATTTCCTGTGGGATTCTTTCCTTACCTGAACTTAATTTGATTTGTGTTTCCTTACGGTCTTACATATTTCCAAGAATTTTGAGATAAATCAAAGAAGAAAAAGGCATTAGAACCAAAGAAGGAAAACTTTAGGGTTCGTGGCCTTTTCTTCTTCCCAACTTAGAAGATAGTTCCATTTACTGTGTGTAGCTATAATATGCAACGGTTGCATTTTTTAAGCAGATGCCTGCACCCGAGAACCCACCCTTTTGGAAACCTAGCAAATCCTACATGGCTGTGGCTGTGTATTTTATTTCTTAGGGTTTCTGATTCTTTTCCAGCTATATTTTGGGGTTTCTGGGCCGCTTCTTTATAGCACTTCATACAGTGATGCTCACCCACTTCTTTGCTTATTTGCTTATGGGAATTGGTCTGGCATGCTTTCCTGAGAACAGAGTTCTAAGCTTCTATACTTTTAATTTTACTGGAAGTTAGCTTGTCTGTATGCTTTGCCAAGTAATTACATTTTCTCCCCTTTTCAGCTAAGCTTTCAGCACAAGATTGGGATCCTTTATTGCAAAGCAGGCCAGAGCACAGAGGAAGAAATGTATAACAATGAGACAGCAGGACCAGCTTTTGAAGAATTCCTTGATCTTCTGGGCCAGAGAGTACGGCTGAAAGGATTCAGTAAATACCGCGCCCAGCTGGACAATAAAAGTAAGCTTCACACACACAAGTTTACGTCTCTAGAGGCGGGCATACCATGTAAGTCTGTGCAGGTGCCCACATGCCTTCCTTATCCTGACAAGGAAGCAGCCCAGTGGCTTACATGAAAATAGGTGTGAATGTCCTCAAGTAAGCAAAGGAAGCACATTTCCTAAGAACTGTGTGCTTTTGTCATTAGCTCAAGAGCGCCATGCTTTTTCTTTTTTAACTTCAGCAGAGATTCCCTGGTGTTTCTAGAAAACCTTTTAGTATGTTCCTCCTTTTTTTAGCTTCCCCTGTTCTGGTGACCCTTGTTCCAGTGTACCCAGGACAAGCCTTATATTCATTCCTAAGAGACCCAGTGATAACCTACTCCGGCATGCATACTGGGCTCATTTTGTTTCTTTCTCAATTCACAGTGATAACTAGGGGGTTGGAATGAATTGGAAGCTGACACATCCTTGTCACCAGGGACCTGAGTCAGGCCTCTTGAGTGGCGCATACATTAACTCTCAGATGTCAGATTGATGGCCCAATTCAAAACGTGGCCATCCCTGGGCTATGCAAGTTGCAACAGCTTCCCCATTCACGTAATTGTGTTCTTCTTCTTCATAGTGCTCATAAATTCTGTATCCTTTTGTGCTATCATTTAGTTGTTGTTAGCACCTAAAATAGCAAGGCAGCATAATTTTGAGAATTTGGGGGAAATTCTACTGTTTACCAAGCAATTAATTCCTGTTCTTTCAATGAACAGAGAATGTCTGAGAGAACTGGTCATCTAAGAGGTGAAGTAGGTTTCCATGTGGGAGCAGTCGGTGCCGCCCAGCCAGCACTGCAGTGGAGTGGTCTGCTGCCCTGAAGCTCCTGCCTGTGGGCTGTCACTGATGCTCTGTCCTGCAGAGAGTGATGCTTACAGTCAGTCCTGTCTTTTGAAAGCTAATATTCACTCACAAGGCCAGGCAGTGGTGTTGACTCACCCACTGAGTCCATCACATTGGATATTTATTGCTTGTGTCACAAACGTGTAAAGACCATAGGGAAAGAACTCATGGGTCCCACCCAGTATCTGAATATTCACTTTAGGAAGGCTCCATGAGACCTTTCCTGGCTTTCCTTCTTTTTTTCTTTTTCACATTCCCTTTTGCTACAAACCACAATTCACCTGCCAGGGTTGCAGCACTGCTTGGCAGCCTTGCTCTGGAGAGCAGCTGAGGACTTGCGCTCCTGCTGCTGAGTATATCTCCTCTCTCCCCGGTGCATTGCGCTGAGAAGACAGCTTAGGGACTTCTGGTCTGTAGGGTCTAAAAAACTGTAGCACAGATAATCCAAGTACTCTCCTCAGTATGGGTCGACATCAGCTTCAGGTTGTGACTGGGAACATGTCCTTGACACATTGCACTCAAGGAGACAGGAGCCTAAGAAACCAGATTTGGATAGGATTTGGATAGGTTAACTCTGATGAGCCACAGATCTTTAATTTTAGGGGCAAGGCATTTGTGAGATACAAAGAAGTCTGGCATTTCTTTAAAGAGAGGGGCTTAAGAGTTAAGTATTTTGAAATAGTCAAATAGAAGTTATGTCTTTCGTGGATTTGACATGTGAAAATCTTCCTCTGAAATTCAGAATAGTTGGGTTCTAATTCTAATTTTGGGATGCGGGTCAAATGTAGACCTCAGGTACCTCAAAAGAAATACCTGGAATCACCCTGCTAGCTCTGAAAAAGGCCTGTTTCCTTCTTGAGCACAAAGTGAATAGAATAGGAGCAGAGGACTTTGCCACTAAGATGCTGTTCTCATCAGCGGCATGGAGCCCACCCAGGAGCAGAGAGTGACCAGACTGATGCCCAGCCCAGCGTCTGTTTCTAAGTAGGAATGTTCACAGCAGCCCTGGGATGTTACCGTGTCCATTGCCATTTTGATATTTGAGATAAAAACCTTAACCTTTAGAATATTTACTTTTCAGAAAGTCACCTTTTAGCCCTGCTCAGGATTGACAGCTTAGGACCACAGCTTGAAAAGTGCCTCCAGCACATACACAGTGTATTTTTCTTCTTTCATTGCATTTTCTTAATGTGAAAGATGTTTCTGGTCAGCATTTCTCTTCCCAGACCCTAACCACTGTGGTGCAAGATGTGGAGTGGGTCTCAGGTATTGTAGCGATTTTGTCACCAACCCTCTATTTGGTGGCCAGTGAGCCAGGTGCTCCTGGCCAGGCTGTGAGGTATTCATTGTTCCCTAAGACTATGATTCAGTCCCTTACCACATTTATTCCAAACTCCAAGTCAAGAGAATTAGAATATTGTTTTCTAAAGAGTCTTATGAAAAATAACAGATATATCTTTAGTGAATACTCGAAAGGGAGAACTCCTTTATTTTGGGACTGATTGGTATACTGCTTAGTAGATGAATATCCTATCTGACCATGTTTGAGATCATTTGTGCATATCTGTATGTAACCACTTCAGGTACTCTTGCTACTGTGAAATTGCTGCCCAGAAGTGCCTTTCCAGAGCACAGGAAAACTGCAATATTTCTTTTACATAATGTTTAACACTCTGAATCACAAATTTTACAGAGAAAGACATACAACAGGATTCAAAAGGAGAATAATAAAGGTCTGTGAAAGTTAAATAAATCCTTTAAAATAAACATTAAAAATTTTAGACTAAAAACATCCCAACTTACTCAAAATGGCTACTCAGAGATTTCTCCAGCACCCAGTAGAATAAATTATGGTGTACCCCGCTGTTTTTTGCTGCTTTAAAACATGGAAAAGTAAGCCTTTGTATAGACCAAGAACTGAGAAGGGCAATTCCAAATTCCTTGCATGTCTTAAATTTCTTTCTATTTACTTCATTTATCCTATGCAAAGTGGTTTGAAACTTTATTCCAGATTTATTACTGAATTACTTTATAGTCATCAAGTTGATGTGTCAGATTCACAAAGGCAGCTTCATGGATGGCACAGATTTTGAATTTGCAAAGAGTTAGTTTGCTTTCAGAAGATGGACAGCTCAGTAGTCAACAGTGCTGAGATGTCGCTGCATGGAAAACATGTGTCAGTGCAGAAGATGCAGTGTGAAGCCACAGTTAGTCCTCTTCCTAATTTGCCAGGTGTCTCGCCACTGCATCTTTCTGCTGAGAGAGGTGAAAAACTTACACCCTTCAGTAAAACATTTTAAAATAACATTTTTCATCCCTATTTCCATATTGAATCAGTTCTCTTCCACTTTTCTGTATCCTGAAAGATCATAGGCCACAAAATAGGCCACAAAATGACTGAAAACCAGTTGCGAACACACACACAGGTCTTCTCTCCTCTGCTTGCCTATGTGCCGGGGGCAAGAGTGGGTTTTGAGTCTACACTGCAAGGTGAAAAATAGAAGAAAGCTAGGAAGAACCTACACATTCTAACCATATGGGGAGCAGAGAACCTTGCCCACAGCCTTGGGTGGAAGTGGGTAGAAGCTGAGTCTAGGCGAGCAGGAGGGGCCCCTTCAGACTGCAAGGTCACAGTGGGTGTGTGTGTTTTGCAGCTGACTCGCCTTTTATAGAAATAACTTTCTGTTTCCTAATGTGCTTTTGTAATTTTTGTTTTCAGCTGATTCCACAGGAACTCATTCTCTTTACACCACATACAAAGACTATGAGCTCATGTTCCACGTGTCAACCCTGCTTCCTTACATGCCAAACAACAGGCAGCAGGTAGGTCTTCCCTGCCCCGCACTACCCCAGTGACGGTGTGTTTTGTTGAATTACACTCTTTTATCATTTGGGCTTTCAATAAGGTATTACTGCAGTTTTTTCCTTAATATAAAGCCTGGTAGCATTTCTGTGCTTACCCTTAATGCTTGCCAGGCAAAATCTTAAGACAAATCCATGTCAACTGTGCTAATTATAAAAGCCTAAGTGCATTGATCCAGCTGAAATTTCTGCATGTAGATAATAAATGACTTATTTATAGGCAGTACTATTTACAATTGTCACTGGGGCTTTTCTCAGCTTCTTTCTCGTTTGGTTTTCATTAGATTTATTAACAATTATCGACCTTTTGGGGGGGAAAGAATCAAGTGTCTCCTACTTTGAATGCAGCCTCTCACTAAAAGTTAAGGGCATTTGAAAGCTTGAGTATGCATAAAATATAAGCTGAAAGATTACTTAGTAGTCCATGTTTGCTGTACGTAAGAATTACATTCAACATGGGGAGCTGGTGCATGTGTATAATATCCCAGTTCTTTTTTTTCCCATTTCCCCCTTTTTTCCCACTCCCTTCAAATGAGATAAGCAAGTTGTTCCCCAAAATTGTCAGTAATTATTCTGCTGGAGGTATTTGCAGTGTCATGCACAGGTTCTGTGAGCTTGAGAGCACTTTGAGGACTGTTGGGGATACAGATGATCTGATGAGGGGTGGGGTAAGGAGGATCAGGGGGTGGGAAGGCTCCACACTGTCTTGCTTAGAATCCGTGGGCTCTGCAGTGTTCAAGCGGCAGACTGAAAGGTGAGGGTGGCCTGAGTTCCTGAAGATCCCCAACAGGCAGGCTTGCCATGTATGGGGATCTGATTTGGGGCATGCCTTAACTTGAGGGCTATCGTTGTATTTGGATAAAAACAGAGTTAAGACCAAATTTACTGAGGTCTCCTGATACTGCTTCCCTGCTTCTCATTTGCTCTAAATATATCAGAGTACCAGGGACAGCAGAGGAATTGCCTGATAGAAATTTGTCCAATGAATAAAAACTAATTGTTTCAGAGAATTTTCTCATTTCTTTTCTTAAAAACACATGTGAAATTTTGTCATCAAAGTTAGCATTTTTCCTAAAGAAGAAAGAGGCTACCTGCCTCCTCTTCTCTGTCACTAGTTGAAGGAAGCACCATGGATCTTCTAGCTGGGATGAGAGAGATCTCAGGCTGATGCCTCAGAAACAGTGGCACCTCTCATACTGTAACTGCCAGCTGGGTTGTCTTGTTATTTTCTACCTAATGTTTACCTCAATCCCTTGTCCTTCCTAAACTTCTTCTCTTTTTTTCTACTAAGCATGGTTCTTAAACATCTTCAGAAGGTATATCTCTAGATTCCACATCTATGTACTTTTTATGAGACAAAACTACAATCTGTAGATCAAACACTTGTGTATGTTTAAACTTAAAAGAATTTTTAACACTTAAAAAATGTATTTGGAATAATGCTGAACAGATTCATTGGATATTAAGGAGCTTGATTTAGTCCAGACCAGCTGTCCAGTTGTAAATTGTTGAGTAATTAAACTCTGGGAGCTGATTCTCAGAAACAGGGCCTACTTAGGCCAAGAGAATCTGTCAGCCTAGTGACAGAAGCGCAGCCAGCAACTCCTGACCCAGCCCTCAAGTACTGTAACCACACAGCATCAGGTTCCCTAGGTACTGCAGCTAGTGGACTGCAATCTGCACTGGCCCCAGATTTCTGCTTGTGGTAAAGTCTTCACTGTTTCCAGAACTCCAAACTGGCTTCTCTTCCCTCTTTCACTCTATGGTAATTCTGTGTGCTTTGGAGTTCTCTGTGCCTGATCTTATTTCACTGACACTGTTCTTGAAAAATCCTGCACACAAAAACCTGAAAAGCCCAGAAGTGGAATGGAAGTGGCCGGTGGGGATGGGGGGTATTTCAGCTTCCCAAATGGGCAATCATAAGAAAAAATCCTGCAAGTTGATGTTTGTAAATGACAAAGTGTATAGCCCAATGCCTTGTTTAGTTAACCTCTTTTGTTTCTGATTGAGAGTCCATGGCAGTGTAAATTCAGCAGACAGACTAGAGGCCATTTGTGTTTTTTCTTGTGGAAGCAGGAATGATCCTGTGTGGATCCTTGGGAGAGTTGTATAGCAGACGCACTGTGGGCAAGTCCACTCAAGAGAAAGAGGCTGGGAGAAGAGCATGAGACTAGTCTGCAGACTTGGTCTATACCTGGTGTAGTTTTCTTGTCTGTGGCCTGGCTGAAGCCTTTAGTCTCTGGAGTTATTGGATGGTTACAGGATAAGAGTGTGGTCCAAGGGCCTTAGGAAGTGCTTACAGCACTACAGTGAGAAGGGTTCTTGGGTGGCCAGCTCAGAGGGAGGAGCACTGTGCCCGAGATGTCGCCCATGGATCTGCAGTGGGGAATGCTTAGGGTCTCCCTGGAAATGTCACAGTTCCACATTCAGGAACCATTTTTGAGGCATCCTTCTTCAAGTTCAAGAAAAGCTTCAGCAGAGTATAGCAGATGTAAGGCAAGGACTGTGGAACCAGACTCTGGATTTGAGACCCAGCAACTAGCTTGGTGGCCTAGGGAAGGCCTCACTAAGCTTCTGTCTCCTTTTCCTCTGTTCACCAAGTGCCCATGTCCAGAAGTATGCCTAGCACATGGTGGGCCATCAGTCCTCACTTGTTGAATGACATACAGATAAGCAATGGATCGCTAAGTGGTCCACATTCTCACCCATGTGTTTTCATTCACAATTATTAACTCCCAAAGTTCTCACAAAGGACTGCTGACCCTTGTCAGGACCACCTTTCTTGGTAGTCAGTTGTGAGATTTGTGAGAGTAAGTGTGAATCACAGTGCTAGGCACAAAGTGTACTTGATCCATTTTAGATGTTATTTTATAATTCATTACTTGTAGAGCACCAGTATTTTAGATAATTTAATTTGCATCTTATTTTCCTGTTCCTATTCCTAAATACTTATAAAAGCTAAGGCTTCAATGGTTAAGAAAGTAGAACTAAATTTATGAGTAATTCCAGGAAATTTTTACCCTGAGATTTAATAAATCATTTTACAGATAGTGAGTTGTTACCAGGATGTTCTGGTAACAACTTTATAGTCTGCCACTTTCTAGTCTTAGACATGTACTTGCCAAATTTATTATGGGTCGTACTGACTATCTGATTCTTTCACCAGCCCCACCCATGCCCACACATTCATACAAGGGCCCAAATATCCAGTGATGAGCTGGGGTCATGGGTGCGGTTTGAGGCCAAAGACTTAGCACCTGTCACTGGCTGACACACAAGACAAGGGGGGCCTCTACCCTTGGCCTCATTAGCGCCACTGTGTTTTTGACTACTTAACTGGCCTAGACTTGTCCACATTGGGTCTGATTTCTGGTGTTTGTTTTTGTAATAAGATGAGCACTGATTCCCAGATGCATTAAAAGTTGAGGGCCCTTTCCCTAACTGTTGCAAAACAGTTTAATCTGCAGGATGCCTTTGCCTTAGGAAGAAGCCCAGCCTACAGAGGGGATAGAAGGCCTGCTCTGGGAGTGTTGCCACTCTGCATAGTCAGGCCCAGACTTGTCCTGTGGTCTTTCCACTTCTAGGTGATCTCCTGTTGCACTGCCCTTCTGTAGATGGAATCATAGTTCAGCCATCATGGGTTTTTATCCAGGAAAGACCTTCACAGGACAACTTCAAACTTGACTTTGGCTGAGACACCCTTTCTTCAGACTAAACATAGAAAAGAAGGGGAGGTGCTGTGGTACCTGGCACACAGTAACCTTTTTTTTTTATATGTAAGCTGCTCTGCTTAGAAAGGGCGTGGAGGACCTCAGGAGTGAGACTAGGTCCAGGTTCCTGAGATGCTGCTCCTGTGGACTTGATCCTGCAGTGTGCACAGCTTCTTAGGCCTTTCTCTGTGAAGCCCTTTCTCTGTGTCAGTAAGACCAATCAGAAGTCCTGCCTGGAGGGACTTATGTATATCCCTGGCTCCTTGGATACGATACTGCTAAGGAACTGTGCATAGTATGGCTTACTAAGTGCTGTTTGAATTTAAGCAGATCCTGCCATGTTTGGGTTCATCTATGAAGAATACTGTGAAATATTTTGTCAAGGTAAATCATTTATTGGGCTTTCAGTGATGAGCTTTAAACCCAGACCTTAGGTAGGAAAGTGTATTTATACCCAATCATGAGGAATGCTCCTTTTAATTGGTATTGCTCAGAGCCAAGACACAGATAACTATACTATACTTTATCTCCTAAGTCTTTCTCTTCCCTTTGCATGCCACTGAAAATCTGCCTTCTTGGTTTATTTCTATTTTTACATTTGTAAAATGCTCAGCATTGGTTAGCCTGTTTGTACATTTCCATGGTAAATTATTATAGCTGTATAAAATGGTAAATGAGTGATCTTTGAAACAATAATGAGTTTGATGTGATCTTGCTGATTTGTGATAAGAACCATTAACTAACATTTATTCTTTTTGCGGAGAGTAGGTAAGCTTTTCCTTCCATGATTGTAGATCTTTTGTATTTAGATAGGGTTGCATGTAGGCTGCCCCTTCTTTTCTACATTCACTTTGTCCATAGAAGACTTTCAAGAATCAAGGCAGAATTCTAACCACAGGTACAGATTCTTAAGTATAGGTACATGAGGGTGTGTGTGAGTGTCTGCATGCATACACATGTACCCATGAACATGTATAAGGGTACAAAGTTGGAATGACATCCCTAAAAGAGGAGAAGCTGCCCTCCGTGTGACCAGGTAGGACCAACTGCTCATTGGAAGGTCAAGTGGCTGTCTACAAGGTTAGGGGTGGGTGATGAGGTCACAGAACAGAAGGAAACATTCCTGCACCTATTGATGGGCTTGGATCTGAACCCAAGAATCAGTATGGAGAACTTGTAGTTGCTTTTTGTGGGCTGTACATCCCCTTCCACCTGAGGCTATGGTCAGGTACCCGCCTTCCTTGGCCCCAGATAGCTTCTCCTCTGTCACTCTCAAAAGCTGCTTTTCATGCACTATGCAGCCTGCCCTCCCCTAGAATGAGTTGCAAAATGGCCGGTTCCCTCCTTGCCATGATTAAAACAAAAAAATAATTTCGTGATTATTGTGCTGAGTTCACAATGGTCTTAGGAGCCCTGAGGTTTGTGTGAGGAATTGAGTCTCAGCCTCAGGGTTGCTATTTATGTAGCGTGTATGCCTCTGCCGCAGATCTGGGTGAAGACGTGGTTTCCCTTTCTTTGTCCCAAGAACTCATTCTTTTGAACCAAGTGTTGTAGATTTGGTAGAACTGCCTGTAAATCTATCAAATACAATTTTATTAACTCACTATTGCAGTTGAAGACACTACATTAGTTCTGTTTGCAACATACAGAAAGTATTATCTGCTTCACATGTCTAGGAAGAAGTGAGCCCAAGAAAACACCATTCATTCAATCTCCAAAACCAATAGCACCACACATTGTGCTGGGCTGTGTCTTTTTGTGGCTGGCTGCTCCTCTCTTTTGGCCTTCAGACTGATTCCATAGGATCTCACTAACCGGGGAGACAGACATGGAAACTAATTACTAAAGAAAACATTCACAAAGTTCATGAAATTAACTGTTTCTTTTTTGATAAACTCTTAAAAACAACAGTAACAAAAGAATATTTGTTAACTTTTAAGATGTTTTATTTCTTTATTCACTAAGCAAGCTTAAGAATCTTGCTTAACAGAACTTATTTTCATTATTTTATAGTTCTTCAAAAAACTTAGGAACTTACTCTTTATATCTCTCTATTGCTTTATACTTTTCTCCACAATGTAGTGCATTGTATGGCCATTGTGAAAGTAGCTAGACTTTTAAAAAATACTTTTTCTTTTTTACTCATTTTACAAAGCAAAATATGCTGAGAAAGCTACCAAAGTATTGTAGTCTGTAGTCATGGTAACTGACCTTAAAGTTTTCTTCAGATGAAGTACAAAGCCCATCCAGCAGGAGGAAGGGAAATCAGGTGGGAGCAGCTGTCCAGTTGACAGTTGCAGTGATTACACCCCCAGGACCTTGGCTTTGTGGGTTCCCTGTACCCGATGTTAAATTAAAGGGAAGGCTGCTGGGCCCCAGCAAAGGAGTACTGTCTACCTGGAAGGCTTGTGAAGACCCCCTGCTGGGCTCCGCCTCCCGAGCCCCATCCATCTTCTAGTGGTCACTCTGAGAAATCCTGTGTCTGGAAGACACTGAAGGACTGGCTGCTTGGGCAATTTGCGTGCATGCTCTGCACGAACAGTGAACACATTGGGCATGTTTTTAGTGTAACTGCTCATTGGTTCTTGGATTTTCCTTTTGCTGGTACAGGACGTATGAATCATAGATTTGTTACTGAAAAATGACAGAGGAACGTCTTTGCCAACTACAGTTTTCATTAATCTCTTTACATTCATTTTACCAGGTACATTTTAAAGATCTAGCAAGGTTTTTTTAAAACCACATATGTAAATGAGGTAGCTCATTGGATCAGTATTGTTACATATATTAATGTTTCAGAACTTCACTTAGACACTACAGGCACTTTAATGTGTTCATAACTTTAACCATGGGGATTTAAATAGGTGTTGTCCATGATGTGAATCAGCAATTTCACTGGCCTATGGAAAGCTCGGAAGGAACATTTTATACTCACTGTCCGAGGCCTTTTATCATGCCAAATCACAAGTCAGGGGCCTGACAGTGAAATCCTTTTTGTATTTGGATTTAAAAGGTTTTAAAATGAACTTGATGCTCTTTACAGTGAAATATGCTCTGTGGTGCCAGACAGATTTAAAGGCCTGCTCATTGTCTTTGTTGTTGCTAATAAAGAGATTTATTGTCTGAGATAGTTCCCTCCCTACAGTGACATCACCAACTCCTGTGAATGTGACTGTGTCTGTTGAAACTGAAATTCAGTTTTAAGTCTTCTGGAACACGAATCCCCTTCCTTCACCTGTGGGAGCTTACAGAGCTCTTGCCTGTGAATTGATGTACAGGAGAGAAGTATTCACAGTTTTGAGGTGTAGTACCACATATTAGTAAATGAGAGCTTGTCTCATCCTTTCATTCATTTACAAAGGTACACTGAGTGCAGCTCTGTGCTGAGTATGCAGTTGGGAGCCAAGAAACCAACATCAAGGGCCAGGCGGGGTGGTGCACACCTGTAATCCCAATACTTGGTAGGCTGGGGCAGGAGGATTGATTGGTGGTGTTCAAGACAAGCCTGGGCTACAAAGTGAGTTCTGGGGTAGCCTGAACTGCATAGTGAAACCCCATCTCAAAAAGACTAAACCTCCCCACCCAAATTAAAAACAAACAAACAAACAAACAAAAAAAACCCACATCAATATCCCTGCCCTTGGAGGCTATGGCCTAGAAGTAATGAGCTACCTGTCAGAAGAGCAAAGGACAACTAGGATAATAGAAATAGGCCTGGGCATGGTGTGGAGCAGGACACGATCTTGATGAGGAAGTTTCTTCAGCTAAAGTGGATCTCTGCCGATGTCTGAGTTGTCGCCATTGAGCTTGGGGTGGGGGGAGGTTGACAGAAGTAATATGAAAGATAGAGGTGTTTGTGAATGTTTACAGCAATATTTACAGTAACCGTAATACAGAATCAACCAAGGTGTCTCTCAGCAGATGAATGGACAAGAAAATGTGGAATAAATATATAATAGAGTATTACTCACCCATAAAGGAGAGTGAAATTCTGTCATTTGCAGAAAAATGGATGAAAATGGAGCACATAAATTAAGCAAACAGAGAAAGACAAATAGCACACATTTTCTTTCAGATACTGAATTCAAAAAGTTAATCTGAAAGCAGAAGAGTAATTGGTAGATTTTAGGAAGGGTGAGTTGAGGGGAGGGGAGGGGTACAAAAAGGATATTGGGTTTTTTGTTTTATGTGTTGTACTAGAGATTGAACCCTACATCCCCAGTGGTTTTGTTTTGTTGACAGTGTCTAAGTAAATTGCCCAGGCTGGGCTCAGACTTGCAGTCCTCCAGCCTCAGTCTCCCAGAGTGCTGGGATTATAGGTGTATGCTACCACACCCTGTGAGAGGTTGGATTTGATACGTTCATGCTGTATGCATGTATGGAGATATCACTGAAACCCATTAATAATGTACCAATCAGCACATGTTACTAAAAACACAAAGACATTCTTGAAGATCTCCTGTCTGACTTCAGTTTATACGGCTGCAAACCATTGAGTTTTCTGACCATTAACCTGATTGAATTCTGTTTCTGGACTGTATTGGAAGGCCAGGTTAATTAGTTTGAGTGTCTTGTCCACCCAGATGACAGTACCTGTTCTTGCCACAGACATGTATGTCACTATGGGAATATGGTGCTGTACGACAGGCAGGACCTTTGGCATATCCAAACCCTCTGAGCTCTGCTTCCTCCTTTAATGAAAAGCTGCAACAATTAAATTTCTTATTGTGTTTTATTTTAGAGGTGAAGAAGAAGGAACTCTATAAAGATGAAAGGGAGGAAGAATACACATTAAATTTTGAAGTAAAAGAGATAAACTTGGATATTTTGATTTTTCTTCCCAGGGGTCTTCTGGATACAGCCCATTTTGCCTTTTTAAAGAATTTTCTCCCACATTGAGCAGCACTAGCTCCTGGAGAGTAGCTTTACTTTCCTAAATGTCCCCTTACACACAAAGTAGGTGGGTTGTATCTAGTCCGTGTCTTTTGTGTGGGAGAAATTTGTCACTGGTGTGTGCTTACCTCCCCAACGCAGCTCTTGAGGAAGAGGCACATCGGAAATGATATCGTCACTGTAGTCTTCCAGGAGCCTGGAGCACTCCCATTCACCCCCAGGAGTATCCGTTCACACTTCCAGCATGTCTTTGTCATTGTGCAGGTACACAACCCCTGCACAGAGAATGTCTGCTACAGGTGAGTCCTGCCCGCTGACCACCTCCCACCCAGCCGATCCTCCAGGAAGCCCTTGTCTTTCAAGTATCCTTTCTCACCCTGTAATGTTCTAATTAATCCCCCACCTAGTCGCTCAGAAATGCCTGGCAGTTGGAAGGGGTAGATTATCCCTTTCCTCTAGGAAAACCCCAGGAAAACCAAACCTTGCCCAGCCTGTTGCACAGTATCTTCTGTCTTCCCAGACTGGCCAAGGGGGCCCTTAGTATGGTCCTTCTCTGGGAGAAGCCAGTACAATGGTAATAAAGCATTCACGCTCACCAGTGGTCCTGGAGTACTCCCTGCTCAGGCCTGCTGAGACCAAGGTGGACACTTGCTTCTCATGTCACAGGCCTCATGTGCTCCTTGGCAAACTGAGCCATTCTTGCTGTTAGTCTTTACCCCGTTTCAGCTCTGCTTCAGCAAGAACTACTGAGTATGCATTGCCACATGGGTGTTGGCAACAGCCCACCTTAGATCCAAGACTGAATCCAGATTTATTGCTGGCTAATGGGCTTTGTGGGAGGTTTTTTTGTTTTGTTTTGTTTTGCCTTTAGTTTCTTGTCTTGAAATTTAGGATTATAGTACATACTTCAGAATGTGATTGTTAAGCTGGGTGTGGTGGCACACATGTGTAACCCCAGTCCTCTGGGAGGCTGAGGCAAGAGGATCACAAGTTCATGACCAGTGTGGACAACAGAGTGACTTAGCAAGACCTTGTCACAAAGTAAAACATAAAAAAGGGCATAGATCCTGAATTCAGTCTTCAGTACCAACCAACCAGCAAAAAAGTTGCTTTCCTATAGCCTCATCTTAAAACAGTCATTGCCAATCCAGCTGTCTACAGGCCCAGGCAGCAACCACAAGGGTCTTTGTGGGGACCATGGTCTGTGAGGACTGCAGAACACACCCTGCATGCTGAGAGATCAGCCCAAGTGTCATGTGGTGCAGGTTTCCACCCATCTGAAACTGGGAGTGTCCCCTCCGGTCTAGGTGTCCATACAGTGAGTCCCTGGCCCCGTGGTGGTCCCTCTGTAGTAGGCCCGGAGTCACAGGGGCAGCTGAGCTGCATGGTCTCCTCCAAAGTGATTCTTGTATACCACTTTGTGCTTAGGACACTGGCCTAAGTGCTCAGGACTACGATAAGAAAAAGACATTTGGAAAAATAGAGTATCCCTGCCAGTGATGGTGAAACTTTTAGAGCTTTCAGTGATAACAAACAGCCTGCTGCGGCATGCATGTTACAGGTTCACCCCCCTATACAGGCAGGTGCAAACACAGTAAGTTGCTTTTTCTTCTGGGATCTTACCTAACGAGTAGTAGTTAATCGAAGATTAACCTTTTCAGTAGATTGGAAACCAAGACCTAGAGTTTTATTATATTTAGTATTTTAATAGCTGTTAGTTCTAGGCCAAAACAAGTATTTTTGATTGATTTCTACCTTTATGCTTATATCGTGAGGTGAGCCATTAGCACAAAAAATGTACCTTAAAGATGTTTACTTTTATTGCTTTTAAATTTTCTGGTTTTATTTGAAACTACTGGGAGAAGAATTTTTTGAAACCAGTATAAATCTTAGGTACTTTGTATTCTTTTTCCTGTATAAAAATAGCATATGCAAATCTTCAGAGATGGAGCCCCTGGATTTTAAGAATTATGGTCACTAACTTAATATTTAGTAATGAGACAAATGAAATTGCCAATAGATTTCCTCCAGTTTTTGGAACTGCCTCATACGTAGTGTTCAAGATCAGGAAAGAGGAGCCTAAGTGTAGATGGGCTCTATCTAAGAGCCGTGGCCTATCTCATCGTGTCTTTTCTCTTCCTCAGTGTTGGCGTTTCCAGATCAAAGGATGTGCCACCGTTTGGTCCCCCAATTCCCAAAGGTGTAACTTTTCCAAAGTCAGCAGTGTTTCGGGACTTCTTATTAGCCAAAGTAATCAATGCAGAGAATGCAGCCCACAAATCAGAAAAATTTAGAGCAATGGCCACTCGAACAAGGCAAGAATACTTGAAAGACCTGGCAGAGAATTTCGTCACAACTGCCACCGTGGACACCTCTGCAAAATTCAGCTTCATCACCCTGGGTGCAAAGAAGAAGGAGAGAGTGAAGCCCAGGAAGGATGCCCATCTATTCAGCATTGGGGCCATCATGTGGCATGTGGTGGCACGGGACTTCAGCCAGTCTGCTGACATCGAGTGTCTTCTTGGGATTTCCAATGAGTTCATAATGTTGATTGAAAAGGAGTCCAAGAATGTTGTATTTAACTGTTCTTGCAGAGATGTTATTGGGTGGACATCTGGATTAATGAGTATCAAAGTATTTTACGAAAGAGGAGAATGTATCCTCCTATCTTCAGTGGATAACTGTGCTGAAGACATACGGGAAATTGTGCAACGACTGGTAGTAAGTACATGTTTTGTGTTTTCAATCCCAGATGCCTAGCAAGTTCCACCAGGGAAATCCTAACAGGGGTCTAGCACTTAGAGAATGAATTACTATGCCTCATGGATACAAAGGTTAATTTTAAATGCTGAGTTCTTTGGAGAGTTGCTGTATACAAAAATGATGGAGAAGCACCCACCATAAAGTGATTGGAAAAGTTAAGCAAACTTTCAAATGGAAGCATTAGGATCTACGTTGATAGTGTTTGAAGGAAAATTGTATGGATTATTGCTTATGGTAACTGATTATTGTTTATGGCACATCTTCCCAGTGGGTAATTAACAGGCACAGAATGACTGCTAGAGTCCTGTTTACACCTTCAACTGTTTACAGTAATAGAGCAAGTGTTTTTTCTTAAGTATCTTGATTAGATTAAATATTTTATTAATCTTCCTTCAAGTTTCTTGTGGAGGTTTTAAAGAATTAGCCATTCAGTTTGCAAAAACCTGAAAAACAAGAAGTTAGTCTTAAAAAGAGATTTCTTTAGATCCCTAAGTTATATCCATGGTATTTAACACCTTATTTTTGCTCCCAATTTTAACAAAGTAAGAATCAGGTTTTAGCTTGAATACATGTAATAGAGTAATGTGAACAAGTCAAACTATTCCTAATTTTGACTGTTTTGTTTATGTCATGTGAGAAAAAAAACATGCTTTGACCATAGAACATCTCAGGTATAAATCATCTCCTGAAGAGATTATATTATTTTTGTTAGAAAAGATTCTAGTTAACTTTGAATCATAAAAAAGGGAGAAAGTATATTCATTTCTTATCTCCTCTCCTCCCACAGAATATAATTTTTATTGAATTTATTAAAGACTTAATGGAAGAGAGAAAAATCAGATCCATGTCTATTAGCCCTGGAGAAATAGCTCGATTTCTGCAGACACAGTTGGTAGTAACGGGCCTCAGCAGGTTCAGGCAGGTACATGTGCAGGACCAGCCGCGAACGTGGGGACAATTAGGAAGGATGTGATTAACTCATATGCCTAGGGAATTGATTCTTGAGTTATACTTCTGAGTCTCAAGCTATGCTGTGCTTTTGCAAATTGCAAATACCTCTTTTTAGCATGGCCACTGAGTCATCATAAAGTATGCACAAAACCAAGTTACCCGCCACCAAAATGTATCTTCCAAAGGTGTTTACACCTGGATTCTTCCACATTTGCTACTTCATGGACTCCATCCTGCCATTTTCTTAGAAAGTTGACTAGGCTGCCTAATATCAGGAATATGTTTTAGAGACATGTTCAGTGTCTAGAATGATTTGTATCATGAGATACTGGAAACAGACTAACTTCACAGACCATGGAAGAGGGTCAAGCATCAGGGTAGAATGGTGGTCACCAGGGAGTAAAAGGGTCAGATGCCACCAGAGCAGAGGTGCTGGGGATGACTTCATCCTGCTTTTTCCTGTCTGGCTGGTGATCACAGTGTCCCTTCTGTGGTGATGAAGATGCCATGTTGTGTGTGTCATACAGGTGAAGATACAGGTAGGTAATGAAAGCTTAATATCTAGAGTGACCTTATGAGTCACATAGAGCTATCTCAGAATAATCCATGCTGGGTCGCAAGCTTTGCTGTTGTCAGCTTGAAATCATGACTAGTTTTTGAACAAGGAGCCCTGCATTGGACCTATGAATTACGTAGCCTTTCCTGGGTACCTGAAAGGAGGCCACTGTTTCCATTAGGTAATTGAGTCTGTGTCAGTATGTGAGGACTCTAGATACATAGAGAGCACAGTCCTTCAGACTTTGAAGTTGCTAAGAGGCAAGGAACAGAGGGATAAAGAAATAACAAAAACCAAAGCAGGGGAGATGGCCAGTGGGTCGTGGAAATCAGTGGAAGAGGCAGAGCCTGTAGGACTCTAGAAAAGCCTGGTTGGTTGCTCTTGAGTTTAATATATGAATGCTAAATTTGAGTTGACATTTTATTTTAGGTGTCTTTTGGTGAGGTTGCTTAATACATAGTTGAAGAAGTAGTGAAGGAAAAATGTACCAGCTTGTACATATACAAAAGTGCTCCTTCACGTTTTAAAGGAGTTCATTTCATGACTTTGAAAACTTAAGTCTTTCAAAACTTCACCCCTGACAAATACTGGCAAATTCTTTTTCCCTTTTTGCTATTCCCAAACATCATGCTTGTCTGGGACAAGCTGATGGGTTTCCATGGAAACATACAGTACTGATACACAGGACTAGACCTAGTCCCACAGCTGTACTTGTAGGTGGAGGTCTCATTAAATAGGTATCTGTGTATTCAGAGTGTGTTTCATGGAAATGAACATTTATTAAACTGAAACTTCATACATTGCCTCTGGGCTTTGGGGGATAGGATATGATACCTCCCAACTTGAAATTTCCCACAAAAAAGTGATGTCATAGTCATCAAATGATGTTTAATGAGCCTGTGTTTTCCTTTCATTGCATGGAAGTTACACTCAGTAAGCACTTTTGTGGGTTGCAGGAACTAATTACTGGTGCTTAGTGTGCCGAGTGGGCTGAAACCACCTCCTTCCTTTCATGTCCCTTTTTGTGGGACTGCGTAGACTCCCACTCTGGAAGGGACATGCACTGGAACTGCTACTTCCTGGGTTTTCCAGGGAGGATGAGGTGACCCACAGGCACAGATGGCCCCTCTGCTGCCCACAAGAGTACCATTCCACACACATCCCTGTTAACAGATGGCCCAGGAGCCTGGCTTGGGAGCCCCTGTTGATCTGAAGGGTCCTCATCACCAAGCATGCACAGATGGTCACTTCAGAAGAGGGATCCTGGGGGAGAGATCAAGATATCTCTGACTGCTGCTGTGCCCCTTCATGAGCTGAGGGGCTACCTCTCAGCATGAGCTCAGAAATGCCGTGGCTACATATTTTTGAATTGAATGAAGTTTTCTGATAGGGTTTAATACTTTGTGATTGAGACGTGTCGTGGTTTTGGAAATCTTCACCTTTTTCCATTGCTGTTATGCATCTAGAACAATGGACTATGTATGCCTGTAGGCCAAGTCTAGTAACTTAAGAAGGGAACAGAGGGCAATGTGAGAGTCCACACTGCCTGTAAGATCTAGGCCATTAAAGCTGCACTGAGTCAGTATTTCCCTGAAAAAGAAAATGGAAACTACTGATGCTTTTGTACTTTCTTTGCGCCTATTACCAGGGTTACTTATAGAGATCTCTGGATTTCAGCATCCCTACGGCTTGGACAGTGTGTAGGAAGGGCAGAGCCATGTGATACTCCCTGAGCTAGGAGGGCTAAGCGACAGAGATACCTGCAGGTGCTAAAATAGGCCCAGCATCTCTGACCATCTCCCTCCCCCCAGATAGTGACTAGAGGCTGCGAGACTGTGGAGATGACCCTGAGGAGGAATGGGCTGGGCCAGCTCGGCTTCCATGTGAACTTTGAAGGCATTGTTGCAGATGTGGAGCCTTTTGGCTTTGCCTGGAAGGCTGGCCTCCGCCAAGGCAGTCGACTGGTGGAAATCTGCAAAGTGGCTGTGGCCACACTGACCCACGAGCAGATGATCGACCTGCTCCGGACCTCTGTGACTGTGAAGGTGGTTATCATCCAGCCCCATGATGATGGCTCTCCCAGGAGGTAAGTGCTCAGGCCCGGGCAGTGCTCACCCTACCTGTCCTGCAGGGTCCTCAGAAAGTGTGTTTGAGGTTTACATGGACTGTGTGTTAGAATGTTAGAGCCATGCAAAGAGGGCTTCAGAAAGGTAGATGTATGACACATGACAAATTGCAACTGTCTAAGCAATTTGACCGGATTCTCACTGACTTCAAGAAGTGACCTAAGAGCCCAAGGGGAGGGGACCTGACTGATGTCCTTGACCCAGTGATTTGCGGTCTGGAAGAAATGGTCATTATCTAGTATGGCCTTTAGTTGGTGGCATCTGCATAGCCAGGCTGCCTTCTGTCATGTGAAGTCACTGGGGACTAGCAAGACTCTTAAAGGTCAGAGCTGTGTGTCTAAGGCAAAGCAGGACACCAGCTGTCCTCTGTGGCCACCCACTATTCCATACATGATGCTTCAGAGAGCGTGAGCTGGCTTGGGCATTGTTGTCACCTATCGGGAGAAATAGTAAAACGTGGCTATGCCGGGGAGCTCAGAGTGCAGGTGAAGGGAGGGAATGAGGGGTTTGGTGGGAAAACAGTTGTTATTAACCAAAAATAATCATAACGTTAAGAATCATGAAGAGGAGTCAAAAGTTAAAGGAAGCTGGGTACATCATGCTACTCTATAGGCCGGCTAGAATCTACACTGCGGCACAGGGTCTGGCGGTGGCGGCCCATCTCTGGTGGTTCCTGCGGGCAGCTCCAGGTCTCTGGCCTGGGAGAAGAGGAGGAGGCCTGGCACCCAGGCTTTCTCTGCATGGTCTCAGAGCTTTCCTCATAGTAATCTTGAGTCAGAGTATGTAAAGCCTACTACATGTGGTTTTATGAAAGTTGATGATCAAAAAAGAGAATGTCTTAAAGCACTTAGAACATTTTAGCATAATCATCAATACCCACATTACTACAGTTTAGGGAAAAAAAACTGTAGAGTGTTTATTTTCATTTTCTTCCATTCAAAAACAGCAGGATTACTGTCCCACATTGCCGACTTCTGCCTGAGGTTACTCTTTCTCCTTTCTTTGTCTTGTTCTTCAGCCTTCAAACTGGTACTCTCCGGTGTCACATTCTGTTCATAAGCCACATGGCTGACACACATGGTGAAAGGTGGCTGGTGTGTTTTCCACTTTAATTAATTTAGACCTAATTAGCTGAGTATAGAGAGCTAGATCAGTTTTAACCTGTGATCTGTTAGAAAACAAACTGATCCTATACCATCTTACTCTGTGGGTAATGTGCAGTTTTGAGGAAGTCAGTTTCTGTTAATCTTATCATTTGGTCCGGGCCTGATTTTCTGTGGCTATGCTTTTCAGTATTTAACCAATATGTTTCTAAAGTAATGAACTAAAATTCTTCTAGTATCAGTTTTATGTCATGTGAAATTCCAAGGTGTTCCTCAGCACCCTGCTGTGGTTCTTCTGTTAAATCCATCCGCTCTCCAAGGACCCATGAATCATACCTATAAGTACAAGTAACGTACAGATAAAAAACTATTTCATTAACAATGAGACTTGGAAATAACAGAATTATTGTAGGACTTTCAAGCTGAACTATTATGTGAATGAAAATCTTTTACAGTAAAATTTAAGCCAGTTGTTAGAATTTTTTTCATATAGTAAGTTTGTGCTTCCTTTGTAGAAATGTAGATTTATAACTCAGGGTGAATAGCAAATCTTTTGGTCTGTTAGAGCATGATTGTAAGGTATCAAAATGCAGTGAATATTTAATTTTCTAAGAAATTTCTTACAGTAAAAGAGACACACCATTAGCCGCAGCGCCCCCCCCCGCCCCCCCTCCCCCGCACGCCAGCTCTGAACACGTTCACCCCCCAACCCCACCTTGCCACTTTCTGAGTGGCGCAGCGGTCCTTCTTATCCTCAGTCGCATGGTCCAGGCCCCTCTGATGTCCTGAATCAATTCAAAATGTTGCCTTTCATGATCGTTTTTTTCTTTGTAGAAAAGTCAGGAGTTGAATAGTGCCAGATGTGGTGAATAAGGTAGATGAGGACACCACTTCATATTTTTATTTGACAGAAATTGTTGTAAACATTTTCAATCAATTTAGGATAGCGAGGCATCCACAAAAGACTTCAGAACTGCTTCAAAAAGTTCCAAGTATAATGGAATAAATGTGTTAGAAGTGTGTATATATGCCGGGGGGGGGGTTGAGGAGAATTAATTGCAATGTGTGTTTTACTGCAATAATTTTTTTTTAAACATTCATTGTATTTTGTGATCATCTACTATGGAATTGAACAAAAATGTTACATGTTCTTCTTTGGGTTAAAAAATAATATTTCTTGCCTGTTCTTTAGATTTATACTTAGTAAGAAATTTTTTAAGCTTTCAGCAGATGTAGGTAATAGCAATGGTATAGTTACTATGTATGGTATGTAGAACATGTAATTTAGAAGAATGTAATTTCTTAAATGCCGTGTTGTTTTTCAGCTGAAACAAGTAAACAAAAGCTATAATTTTAAAGTTCTAGCTATTATCTTTTTACCCAAGAACAAGGTTTGGTTTTGTTGTTGTTGTTGTTGTTGGGTTTTTTAAAAGAGAACCACTTATCTCACTTCGTCTTCTCACAATTCTTTGTTTTAAATGCAAATTCTCATACTGAAAATAACCAAGATATTTATTTAGGGATTTTCCTTTGTTTGGTAAAAATCTCATGTATGTCATTCCCTTAGTATAATAAGTTTCTTCCTTTTGATTAACCTGAAATAACTGTTTCTGTGTTTTACTCTTACACAGAAGGATTGGAATTAGCTGTTTGTTTAGTGGAAACACTCTAGGAATGACATGCCTGTGACCCATATTTCTGCAAGTCAGATAGGTTTTAAGCCTAGCGTGTATCATTTAAAACTCTTGCAGTTCACTTTCCAATTTTCTGTGAATCTGAATTTGCAAAATTTTATAAACCATACTTTCGTCAGTTTGGAGTTCATCTTCTGCCTGTGACTGTGTGAGAGCCCCTGATAACTGTACCTACAGTGGCTACACAGTGTCCCCAGCAGGCCTGCCTTGTGTACTCTGCTATGGTGTGTGGGTGAAGGGCAGTTTCTAGTTGTCCTCTTGTTCTCACCTTGCAGCTGTCTGCATGGCTAGACCTCTTAAAAAAGGGTACCTGAGTACTCATTTTTAAAATTAAGAAGCATTTTTTTTAAAGGAAACATCCTTTAGTTCCAGTATCCATGTAACCAAAAAAACCTCAAAAAATGAACAAACAAAAAAATCCCAAAGATTTGCCTCAGGCTGTAACTATACATCTGATTTATGATGTGGAAAATTACTTTTACAAATTGGTCCTTAGTGTTTGTTGGGGGAATAATTTATGGAAACGGGCAGGTTTGTGTGTGCACACGCTCAGTTTTTTCTATTACAGCTATCCTTAATGTAAGTGCCATGAAGACTACAAAAATGGCCAGATTAATTAGCTGAAAGGTAGTTTAATTGTTATAAACATCATGGGAAAATGCTTCAGTTCATTTTTGCCATTTACCAGCTCCATATTGGCCTTGCAGGGTGTCATTGAGGAGATAATTTGACCCGGAGCCCAGCTGTCCCATGAGAGGCCTGTCATTTAATAGCAGGCTTCTGGCCTTTCACAGGTCAGAGGTGTCTGCTTATGACTTGGAAGCTGCTGCATTAAATGAAGTCTTTCCTGGGGCAAGTGTTTGAGTCAAAAGCTACCTATATTTTAAAGTCCTCCTCTGCAGCCCAGGGTGAGGATAGAGCAGCTGTCTCAGCTTGAAAGGAAGGCAGAGCCATTTTTAGCTTCTCTGGTGTTGAGTTCCACAGGGCACCAGGCAGGGAGGACCCTTGGGAATGCTTATTAAGGGATCTCTTGCTGGAAGTTAGATCCCATAGTAAATTCATGTACATTAGGAATGAGTGGCTAGGAGTAACTTGGGAATAGCCCTCTTCAGGTGGAAATGAGGTTCTGAAGGAGGCAACCCAGGAGGCTTCCCAGATGCCAGCTGTCTGTGGCAGACATGAGGAAGATCCGCCATGGCCCAAGATGCTTAATTAAGGTCCTTCTTGTTTTTGCAAGGAGTGGTTCATAGCCACTGGTGTAGAAAAGCCTCTGCCCTCAGAGGTGACTAGTGTTCTGTACTTGTCATTTGAAGGGAAGCACATCATTAAAAGACTGATATATAAAGGAAGTAACACCTCATCAGAATTATGCATGACTTGTTACACCATGTGAGTGAATTTAGTAAATATGTCCAATAAAAATGGAAATGAAATTCCTTGCTGTGGTGCATCTGTTTTGCGTGATTTTCCACACTTCGTTGACATATTATTCAAGACATATTTTTCTATATAGTATGAGACAGTAAAAATTGTCTTTATGCTATCATGAAGCTAAATTATTATTCACTCATAAGTCTGTACATTAGAATGTCAAGTTCTTGTGTTCTTTTTTGCGGCCTAGTGCCTGTTCTAAAGAATAGGAAGAAAAGGCAGATTAGAACTAGGAAGGAAAACACACTTTTGTCTGTTCAGCACTTGGTATATACATGTGTGCGTGCACATGTGTCTGTAACGTGGTGAGTAGAAAACTGAACTTGAGAGATTTTAGATTACAGTTCCACTTTACTTGTATAGATAGTAAAGGTTTCATCATAGCTAACATTGTCTCAGGGAGCCTTCCAGTAATGAATTTAATGGGAAATGTGAAAACAACACACAACTGGAGGCCATAAAGGTAACTGCCCTGTTGTACTCACTATTCTGAGTTCTCTGCCCACCTCCTCCAGAATGATGCCCTGTGATCATGGTCTCCCTCCCTAAAGTAAGAAGGTGGGATTGCAGAACCTAAGGTGGATTGCATTTGGTTCCCTCGTTCATTTGTTCACTAACTAGTTTGTTTCAGAAACTGTGCTGGCCGCTGGGCCCATGAACAGGACAGACATAATCTTTACTTTCAGGGACTCTTAATTCTTACCTGGCATTCTAACGTACAGTACTGTACTTTCTGTTCACATCCTGGCTTTTAAAAAATCTCAAACGAACACAATGACTTACTACTTACTAATCAGGCTCTCAAACCAGTGCAGAAAGCTCCAGCACCCTATTCAGGTACTCAGTTGTACCTCAACACTGTATGTTTTGTACTGTAAATGTTTTACTGTCTCCATAGGTGGCAGGAGTGCAGAGGGTGAGTGGAAGCCGGGCATTCCATTAAGTGAACAATGTCTCATGTTGGCAGGGTTGCAACAGGTTTTGCTAATGGATAGCTGCCAGGTATTCCCCTCTTGACCTGATTCATTAAATGTCAGGTGTCAAATAGCTATCAGGGGTCTTCTCTGAATAAACCTGAAATGCTGTACATGGTATGATTTTTTAAAAAACAAGATTTTAAAATTATTACAGTAAAAGACTATTGTCACTAATCCCCTCAGAATACCCCCTCATGTTGAATGCACTTATCCTATCCTTTCTGCCACCTTCTGTGCTGCTCCAGAAGTCCTGTTTTGTATCTGTCATTGAACTGTCATGGCTGCCTTGATGTCCTGAATCAATCCGAAATGTTTACCTTTCCTGGCCATTTTCACTTGGGCAAGAGCCAGAAAAAGGTGTACAGGGCCAGCTCCAGTGAATAAGGTTGATGAGGACACACCATAATGTTTTTGACAGCAATTGTTATAAACTTAAACTGTAAAGTGCTTCAGAAAGTGGTAAGAATAGTGGGATAAGTGAGTTGAAGCAGCAGAGTATTTGGAGGGTAATTAATGGCACTGTTTAAACATTCATCATACTGTTTTTTTTGGTCACACTGCCTATAATGCAATAAAATGTTACTCCTGCTCTCAAGCTTTCTAAGAAAAGAAAAAGGAATTGGTTTCACCAGGGACTTTCTGAGCCTCCCGAGCACTTTGCTAGGTCCTGGCATACAGGGTCTGCTGTGCCTTCCTAGATGAGAGGGAGGGCGCTGATGAGCAAATGGGGTCCAGATGGTCTCCTGCCCCTTCACAGTGATACTTGCCTTATGAATTCAAGACGTTTTCCCAGAAGGCTCAGTTCAGTGGGTTTGTCATTTAGATGTGTCCTTTGCTACCTGTAGTCGAGGTGTCTCTTTTTCTATGTGAAACAGGAAATGTGTTGCAGCGCATTAATATTTTATCTGGTGCGTATCATAGATCTGAACACAGGCCTCACCTTTGCTGTGAGTTCTACCTGTGGTTCTCTTCTTGTCTGATGCTTTTGATTTTTTTTTTTTCTAATGTACCAGAATGTGTGACTAAAGCAAATGAGCATCACTTCCCCTTGTCACCTTGTTGGATGACTCGGAAAGACTCTTTTAGCTATTAGGAGGCTATTAGCATAATAGACATTAAAATGATTAAAATATCAGCGATTGCTTTCATCCCTAGGGCTATAAAAGGGTTCTTTTACAAAGTGCATAATATAAAAGCAGGTAATTTACTTGAGGGGATCTTCTTTGTTTCCAAAGATTCTTTTAGTAACTCATAGGAAAATGATACAGTGTGGGCTACATAAACTGCTCTTTGATGGGTTTCTAAAAAACAAGAAATGGTGATTGTTTTGGAAAGAGCACTGAACTGGAATCAGGACTTGCTCCATCTCCTTGAGTGCCCCTCTGACCCCTTTTTTGAACAGTAGAGATTTCCTTTGTCCAGTACAACTGCTCCTGAGAACCAGCTGTTGTGGGTGGAAACTGAGGTGCAGGTGGGGTGGTGGATTGGAATTGAGGAGGACCTGGCAGCCTGCATGAGACGAGACTCCCTGTTGGATGATCAGGTTCCATTTGGTGTCCTCCAATGCAGCCACAGGAAGTAAAGCCAGCTGGCAGTTTCTGGGACAGTAAATCCAAGGTATGATCTTATGATTAAATGCAGCCCAGGCTTAACTGGTTCAGCTAATTTGTCCATTTGGCTTTCTTTTTTTTTTTTGTAAGAATGTACATTCTTCCTTTGAACTGTCTCAGTTCTCTAGGTTTTTAATTTTGTTTTGCTACTGATCCTTCCCCCAGGACTTTTTCTCTTTCTTATTTTTTTCAGTAGCATAATACAAAGTTATGTGTCCTACTTTTATGTAAGATCAAAAGAATAAAATAATAGGATAATGATACATGGTTCTTTAGGTGAATATAGATGAAGATGATTTTGCACCTCTATTAAGGTTAAACTTTAAAGTTCCAAAACTCTGTAAATGTCTGTTATCCATAACTTCCATGGAAGTTTAAACTTTTGCTGTTTAATATTGATTTCCTCTTTTTTGTGGAAGCAAAAATTAATGTCTATTTGTAATGAACTTTTTTCTCATGTAACTTACACTTCCAGAGTTTGTGTATTTTGTTTTGTTTAATCTTGACTTGCCCTCATCTGTTACTTTCTGTATTCAGGAGCAGGGTCTGAAGTGGTTGTGACATCTCTAAGCAGCCTCTTGGTCTGGGTTCCCAGCACAAGCCCAGGTGGTCTTTTCAGTGGAGAACAGTTTAACTGGTACTGAGCGTTCCTGTCTGATGGGAACAGATGGAGAAAGCTGTGTGACCTAGCTGGGCACCAGTGGGCAGGCTGTGGAGGTGGGAGCTGTTCTTCAAACTCTATAATCTACAGCCTCGCCCACAGTGACTCTGCTTTCAGTCGTCAAATTATAGGTGGTGAATGGTGAACGCAAGAGGTGCCGTTGGAAAGGAGTGGCCTGTGTGGGTGATAGCGTCCTGTTAGCTTCCGGGGTGTCTCCACCTTCAGTGTTTGGCAGTGAGTATGGGTGTTCAATAACTAGGAGTGAGAGCAGACACTCCCCAAAACCAGGAAGTGGGCAGTTATCAACCAAAACGTGTTCCTGTGGGAACTAGGAGGGAAGCCCAGGAACTGTATGTGGACCAGTTCATGGGTTTATTGGGTGCAGGATGAAACCATCTGAGGAAGCCCACTATGGTGAGTTCAGAAGGACATGTAATGTATTTTTCAGAATCAGCAATAAAACAGAAGATACTCTCAGGCTCCAGCTCTCTGAACCCTTGTCAGCTAATAGCTTTGCAGTGTTATCTTTTTGACTGTCACATCATGTGTGACCTTCATGGTCTACAAAACCTGGAAAGTTTGCCTCTCAGAAAATACAAGTGAGGGAGATTAAACTCGGAAAACTTACTGGCTAGACAAGAAATGCTTATATTTTTTTTTACCTTGAAGCTAAGTTTCTAATGATTCCTACCTAGCAGAATAATTAGAAGTTTAAGTCAATGAATGCACTTGTGAAGCAAAGAGGAAATCAGTATGCTCACATGCATGTGACCCCACCACCTCTTCTGATGTTTTTCTAGTGTCTCCTTTGGTAAGCAAACTGTAAAAAATGCACCTGAAGTTAGCAGTACAGTTCCATCCCTGAACTACATTTGTATGTCAAAAGGAAGCCACATCTGTAGATCAGTGAGATCTGAATTTTTATACTGCTGTAGGAAAACAAAAGGCCTTAGGTATGTTCTTAAAAAATGTTTGTTACACACAAGATTAGTGGCTCAGTTTTCTCAGAAATCTATTTTTTTGTGAGGTCTTTTTTAATCTGTTTGGGTCTCTGCTGGTCTGTACATGCTGGCCAGAGATACTTGGTATAGGCCCATCCCTGACAGCCTAGGTCAGCCACTGCAGAGGAGCTGGGGTATTATCTGTGGACCCCTGGGCAAGAACCACCCAGGGAGAGAGGGGGTAAGTGCAAGGGTGGATGCAAATCTACCTCTGTGGTGCTACATCAGGAGGACTTATGCAGGTTCATTTATAAGTCTTTACACCTCTGCCCATTTCCTGGAGATTGGCTGATATCAACTCCTTGAAGGAATTTTTCATGCATATGGAGCAAAACTACATTTGACTAGATCTGGAACTTACGTTGCAGTCAGTGGTATTTCACATCTTGGAGAAATAAAGCAAATATAGTTCATGAGACCAGTGCTATGAAAGTGTCATGTTTTAACAAAATTAATGTTGATTTTAAGACACAATACAGCCATTCTTTGAGAGCAGTCACTTTTTACTTGGGCAAAAGAATGCTAGTTTTTAATATTTAAAAGAGGAAACAAAATAATTCCATTGTGAGCTGTTCTTCAATCTAATGCATGCACAGGTTTTACCATCACTCTCACAAATATTAGTCATGATTATGCATTTATATAATGTTTTCCTTCTGAGATTCAAGTTAAATTATAGTGCCTTATTAAATGCAGTCTACAGAATGGTCTGTGGGCATGAATCAAGTAGACCACACTGCTCAGCCATCTGCCTTTCCCTTTCCTTCGTACTCAGAAGAAACAGTCAAATCAACTTGAAGCCCAGACAAGCACAGGCAATGCTGGCTGCCTCTTGGTCCATAGGATTTGAGGTTCACATTGTTCCCATTCAGACTATAACTCCAAGACCTTAACTTTGGTGGTAGTCAGGTTTTCCAGCTTGTACTCAGGCAGTGATAGTATTAGACACCTGTCTTGGGTTACTTTTGTTGCTGAGATAAAATACCTGGTGCCCGAAATTAAGGAGGAAAAGGTTTATTTAGCTCACCTTTGTGAAAGTTTCAATCCATAATCAGCTGACTCCAAGGCAGGGTGGTGGCACAGGGCAACACTTTAAGGCAGCAAGAGCAAAGGCGGGGGGGGGCAAGCCTCTTTTCCTCCCTTATGTTGTATGCAAGCTACCCCCTCCAGGGCGAGTACTTTACACCTACACAGTCTCTGCCCTCTTGCACAGGCTCAGGATGTTTACAAAGTAAGGACTCTGGCCCCCTGCTGAGTTAAACGTCAAAACTTCTCAAGTTGACACAATGTATCAACGATTACAACACCACAGAGCTCAGGGTCACCTTCAAGTGTAGTGACTGTTTAGGGTGGAGCAATTATTAATACATGCACAGTGTTTGCATGCATCTTTAGGGTGGAGACAGTCAGCTCTCTGGATGTTTGGGTGTTATCCTACTAAACTATTCCACTTCTGTGATTTCCAGTTATGTTGTTGACCATACAGAAGAATCAGTAGTCCCCTGGGAGATGGTATCAAGTTGAAGAGAAAACACCAGGAAACAACACACCCATGCATAAAAATGGTAGTGCTTTGTCAGCATTTAAAAAAAATAATGCAAGAGAATATAAATCTGGACTACTGACTTCGACCAATAAGTGTCAAAACTCAGAAAATCCAGAGAAATTTAAAGTAGATAAAAGAAATGAATTTTGCTTCGAGGGGAGGAAATAGAGGTAAAACAAAAGCTATGCACTGGCATTTACTGATGTAGAGTTCCCTGTGGGGCAGACCAAGGGTCTCCAGCACGATCTATTCCGTCCTTTCTCCCTGGCTTTACAGAGGGCAGCATTGTTTTGTTTTCTTCCCTCTGTGTCTCTTTCTCTCCCAAGCTCCAAGGTTTATTAATTGAGCAGAATTTTCAAATAAAGAATTTTTATCCAAAATTTTGTGTGTTACTTTTCGTACATTTTGCACCTTCTAGTTTGCTATAGAGAACAGCAGAGCTTCCCTGCTTAGTCCTTCATAGGGTCTCTTACGTCTTGAGATCGTGTCTTTGACCAGGAGTTCACCACAGTGTGTCTTCCAGAATCTGTGAGCCTTTTAATCTGCTTTTACCTATATTTCAGCTCTGAGGATTTATTTGGTGATATTTCATACTGATTTCCTTCCCATCCTTTCTCTTGTATAAGTCAGTGTTTACTAGAGGAACAGATTTCATATGAGATAGAGATATTTGGATTTCATGTGAGATCCAGATATATAAAATAAGATGTGGAAGAATGCAAAAGGGCTATGTGTACCCTGGAGATCCAAAGGATCTAGTTGAAAGTTGAAGGCCTGGAGCTCACTGCAGAGTCCCACCTGCACTAGAAACCTAGAGACTGACGTCCAAAGAGGATGATGAAGGCTCCTCCAAAGAAATGGAAATGAGACTTCCTTCTTTCCTTTTTTATTCTCATCTGGGCTGCAAGCTCAGTGGTTGGTGCCACCTACAGCCAGAGTGGGTCTTCCCTCTTCAGTAAATTCATTATCCACACCCAAAACTATGCTAACCAATCAGCAGGGTGTGTCTTAATCTGACACCACAATTAATTATCATACTCTTCCTTCTTTGCAGTACTTCTGCTTGGTAGAAGCTGGACTCTTTGGGTTGAACTTTAAATTTTCTGGTTTTCCCTCCTGTTATTTTTGGAGAGTTCCTCAGTTTACCTTTCAATTGTCTTAATAGATTTTTTACTTTCAAGGTTAGCTATCATTTTTTTTTCTTTTGGGAGGTATTTTGTTGATTTATATTCTCTTGCAAAGTACTGCCATTTTTATGCGTGGATGTGTGTTGTTTCCTGGTATTTTCTCTTCAACTTGATACCACCTCCCATGGGACTACTCATTCTTCTGTATGGTCAACAACATAATTGGAAATCACAGTGGGATATTACAGTAATGGAATGAGTTATTTACAAGAGCAATACCTTACTGTAGCATATGTCAAAAGGGCAAACTTAAGCAGTGTTTATGTTGAGCTAGAATGTCTGGCTTGGGTGCCAAGTGCTTCACCAACATGGCTTACTGATGTGTCCCAGGGCTCCCGGTTGGGACTTACCTATTCTTGTGTGCTGCTGGGCTACACCAGGTGTTCTTGTGGGCTCAGAGCAGAGGGATGTGCCCTTTGCGCTATGAGGTTAGTGGGAGACTCAGGGACATCTGACTTAAATACTGTTTTCCCAGCTGAAGTGTCTTAAGTGCCTGATAGGTCACATGAGCAGATTTTTCCAGGGGGTAACCTTGGGGACCATGATGTGGTGATTTAAATAACATATTTAGCTTAACATGTCCAAAATATCACCATTTTAACACCCAGTAAGTATTAAACAATAGTGAGGTAGTTTGCATTTTTAACATTTATTATAATATGTCTCCATTCAAATGTTAATTTTTCATCTTAAATACTGTGTTGAGATTTTATCAAATTTATCTGAAAAAGTAAATTCACATACACTGGTTATTCCCAACACACTTCAAGAAAGTGAATCAGTTTTCAAATTTCAGTTGATAAAAGAAGAAAATACGGTCCTTCTGTCACACTTGCCTGTTTCTCTGGAGCTCTGGTGACTGTGTAGCCACTGACCCTGGAGGCCCATGGGGAAGTCAGTGCCACACAGAAGCTACGGAGTGTGACCTGGGTCTCTCAGAGGTGCTGAAGCTGTCAGGAGGGTGAATGTGCTGGGGTTTTATAGGGAAGGCCTGCAGTTAGGGAAAGACAGGCAAAGCAGTTGGGGTCCGCCAAGCCCACATGCTGACACTAATGCTCTGGTCACTTGACCTGGTCCAGGTAGACTGACCACTGTCATGTGGTGCCTAACCCACGGTTTCCTTGCATCATGAAGCAACAAGACAGACGAAGCTTTTCACTTTGTCTAGTAAGGTTTTTCTTACAGTTGGATGGAGGTGTGATGGCTCAATAGTGAACTGCACACATGCAGTGTTCAGATTGATGAGTTTAGGCATGCATGTGACACTCGACACAAACCAGAAAGTTGGTATTTACATCCTTTCTGTATGTATGTGCCCCATGCTGCCATGAGGCATCCCGTTTCTGGCTCCGAAAGCTGGACTGTACAGTCCAGCAGGGTCCTGCTATGTGACTGAGCAAGAGTTCAGCATCTCTGGGCTTCCATTTCTCCTTAGAGAGGACACCACTTGTTTTCTCCACAGGTGTATTTAAAATAGGTTAACTAATCTACAGTGCCCGAAAGGCTGTTGGGAGCACTTGGGACTGCACAGTCTTGCCAGTAAGTGCCCGACTCCTTATAGCCCAGTGAAGCCTTAGCCCCTTGGCAGCCAGATGGAATCCCAGCTGCCTACCTTAATCCCTGAACTCTGCTTGCTGGCCAAAAAGAAAACAAATCCTGGGAAAACACACACAGGGAGCAGTACATTACTGTAGGTTAGGTGCTGCTCAGAGTGGGTGGCTTCGCACCATCAAGGTGACCCCCAAAAGTATACACTGTGCCGTGTTCACGGGTGGGCACAGCCCTGATAAGCCAGGCCCCTCCTTCTCACCATCTCTTCTCGGCCCCACAGAGGGTGCTCAGAGCTCTGCCGTGTTCCCCTGGTGGAGTACAAGCTAGACAGCGAGGGTGCGCCCTGCGAATACAAGACCCCCTTCAGAAGGAACAACGCATGGCATCGTGTGCCCACCCCTGCTCTGCAGCCCCTCTCTCGAGCCTCACCTGTGCCTGGCACACCCGACCGCCTGCAGTGCCAGCAGCTGCTCCAGCAGGCCCAGGCTGCCATTCCCCGCAGCACCTCATTCGACCGGAAGCTGCCTGATGGCACCAGGTAAAGCTACTGCCTGTTAGAAATGGGCCAGAATGGCAAAATGTCAATAAGGTCTTAGCACGTGGTAAGACCACTTCTGCATTAGCTTGCTTGAGCCCCTGGCAGGTAGGGGGTGGGAACCTCAAATGTAGTAGTGTTCAAAATCCAGCCCTCTGATGCTCCTACTTGGTGTTGATGCAGTACTGCCCTGCTTACCGAGACCACAGGCTGCCCTCTTCATTGGTACCTGCCCTCCAAGTCAATTGGCTCTCCAAACCACCTTGGGGAATGTGCCGCAGAACTCCTCTGCCTATGCTGTTAGAAAGACGTACACATGGTTGAGCAAAATAAAGCAAAACCAAAGCATGAATGATGAAGTTTCATCATCTCAGTGCAAGTGGTGCATTAAGAGATACCAGGAATATTAGCACTTTGCTTTCGCCCTCATCCCAAGCAAAGTGAGTTGAGTGGATCTAAGAATGATCTTTTTCCCTATGAAATTTAACATAAATACTGATATTGCTGGTTAACTTCTGTAGTTTGCTTCCATTCTATGGTTTTATATTTTTATCTCATAAGGGGGCTGATTCTCAAAGTTTGGGTTTTAAACACCCAAAGATTTTTCGAATAAGGAGTAATCCCAGCATGCTTAGCTGATATATGGCAGGCAGAGTGGTCCCCAAAGATTTCTACATCTTAATCCCTGGAGCCCATGAATATGTCTGGTTACATGGCAGGGGGAATTGTAGAAAGAAAGTTAATCAGTTAGTGTTTTGGTTTTGGGTTTTTTTTGTTATTTGTTTGTTTATTGGTACTTGAGATTTAACTCAAGGCCTTCCCATTGAACTACACCAGCTCTTTGTTTTTGAGACAGTCTCACTTGCCCAACTGTGATTCAAAGTCACAATCCTCTAGCCTCACCCTCCCAGAGTGCTGGGATTATAGGCATGTTGAGATTCACTTTTCGGTGAACAAAATACACTTGTTTAACATTAAGTCCAATAACACTAGAAGCTGGTGAGAATTTGGGGTTACTAATTTGCATAGGTCATGTCAAGGGAGAAAACTGAAATTTTCATTTTAACATACATCTGTCTGTGGAGGAACATGAGTTTCCTTAGGACAGTGTATCAGGTCCTGCTTTGATAAGTTGTCATCGCACACCAGGAGCCAGGCTGCTCAGTGTCCTCATCTGGCACAGAAATAGTAGCGATCAGATCTTACAGAACATTCTGAGGACTGAGTGTATCATTAAAGATGAAATGCCTAGAAGCAGGTGTGACACACAGAAAGCTCTGCAAGGATGAACTGGAATTAGTGAGACTGAAACATGTGATCCATATGATCGTGCTCTGCCTGCTCCATGCATCCTTCCAGACTGGACACAAAAGTACTTTAATTTGATGTGAAGTTGACTTAGCTCTGGGTCTCCTTACTCGACGGTTGCTGAGTCCTGAGCTCCCCACATTCAGAACTGTGCATAGTAGCTGTGGTGAGAGCAGCAGCTGCAGCAAGCAGCCCTGGAGGCGCCTCCTGCGCTTACCAGGTAGAGCTTAGGAAGTTGTAGCGAAAACCAGGCGTCCAGCAGCCAGAGAGAAGCTGGCAAGCACATCTCATCGAATTCTTACGAATATCCCTCTGTGTGTGTGTGTGTGTGTGTGTGTCTAAAAAAGGATAAATAGTATTGTATTTAAATATTCTGCTATTCTAAATAGTAGAGGTTTGAAAATAAGTGCTGCCAAGTTTCTGCATAGCGTTAAGGTATAGAGCCAACATACGACTTGGGTTAAGTTTTGGGAAAGTTGAGTTAGTGATGTCTTCATAATTCTGTGTTCTGTGGGGTGTATTCCTGATTTTCCATATTGCCCTGGAGAGGTGGCTGTCTGCTTTAATCTTCAGACGAAGATCTGCTCCACCGTATCTCTTTCTTGGGATTAATTGCCAAACATAAACCACCTGAAGCCCTGGGGCATCACAGATTTTTTAGTTTATTTATCCGTGATTTACTCTTCTTTTGTATTGCAATGTTTCTCTTCGTCCTTCGTTTATAGAACAGTGCTGGTGGGTCAAAGAGCCTGGCAGGTGCTTGGTGCCCTGGTAATGACTGTGTCTTCCTTTCAGAAGTTCTCCCAGCAACCAGTCCTCCTCCAGCGACCCAGGACCTGGCGGGAGTGGACCGTGGAGGCCACAAGTGGGCTATGACGGGTACTGCTCATTTCTACCTTTCTAGCTGTCTCCTTGGGAGGAATGTGTGTCTGTGACTTGTTCTAGAGCATTTACTGTGCATGCCCAGGAGGCCATTTGGGGAACATGAAAATCTCCGATGTGCTTTCACTAAGTGGCAGGTGCCAGTCAGGAAATTCATTGTCTCCATATAGGCGGAGCTCACTAAGCTGTCTTCTGAGCCTGGTTTTTCCTTCTGAGAAGGAAGGTTTTCTGAATATGAAAGTTAACGTATTTGGGGATTCTACAACAGAACCCCTTGAGTGTTTCCTCCTCATATGAATTGCCGAGGAGGAAGCATCAGTCTAAACCAGAAAAACAGGGTCAGTGTTGGGGTGCCTTTGCTTCCTATTGAAGCCTGGAGGTCCAGGGAGTCTTGAGGACAGAAATAGTGAAGTCACCCAAAGGTGGGGGCGGACAGGCAGCTGTGGTGTGGACCTGGGGAGTGGTATCTGCCTGGCAGCAGTGACCCAGCCAAGCCTGGTGATGGAGGGATGGAAGTATGGAGCTGGTCGCCAGCATGAACAGAGGGCGCAGGTACACGGGAGGTCATTGGCAGCAAGGGCACCTCAGGGCAGAACTCATCCCCGGGAACCCAGTTCTTCTGGTTTGGGCTTGGAAGTAGTTATTTACGTAGTCCAAGTTACCTTAGTCAACACAGCTCTTAAAATTGGTATATCAAGTAATTTTTCCTAATCAGTTGCATATTAAACATAGAGGGGATATTTTTTATTTTTCTTGTATAGATTGAGTTTTTCTGTGTTTTTTCTATAATCTGGATTCTGTAAATAAGAATCCCATTTTAATGTGAGTACATTTTCCTTGATTTACATATTCCTTTTCTAACATGGTATTTTTTTATTTTGAGTGTACCCAATCAGAGACCACTTCGATATAATCTAGGATTAAGCATTTTTTTCTTTACTTTAAAAAAATCAAATAGGGCTGGGGATATAGCTCAGTGGAATAAGCGCCTGCCTAGCAAGCACAGGGTCCTAAGTTCAATCTCTAGTACCGCCAAAAAAAAAATAAAAAATAAATAAATCAATCAAATAACACGGATGTATCAGTGCTGTGTGTATTAGGCACAAAGAAAACAAAATCCAGAACAGTGAGCCTTTCCTTAGCTGGCAGAGATGATGTCTGACCCTGGTGGCCATTTCAAATACCTGTGAAAAGTGTCATCCAGGTACTTCTGTCCACCCCATGGTAGAGCTCTAACTCCTGATGCCCCAACTTCTCTGCTGGATTGGGCCAAGGACACTGCATGTCCACATGCCAGAAGGTAGCTTCATGTGAGGGCTTCTACTGCGTGGTCTCTGTAGAAGCCAACATACCTGTCCCCTACTGGCAGGTGACTTAGCAAGGACAGGCTGAGGTCTGCATTCTTTCCAGGTGCCAATCTCCTCTGCTGCTTGAGCACCAGGGTCCAGGCGTTCTGGAGTGTGAGAGGGGCAGGGAGCGCGAGGATGCCACAGAAGGAAGCGGGCTTACAGGTAACCTGGGATCCTGAGGCAGTGCTGACCCACCGCCCCTCCCTCACAGCCCTTTCTGTGCTGCCGCACAGTTGTCCATTCATTCATTTTCTTAATTCATGTTTGGGAAGCACATCTGTGCACCGGACTGAATGATTGGCTGGATCTCCCAGTGAAGAAAGGATGTGGCTGTGTGTAGTTGTGACATAGTTCTGGGTATTTGTGATATGGTTATGGTGTTGCAGTAAGCAGCTGTGGTATGGCTTTGAGTAGCCATGGTGTGGCTGTGGTTGACTGTGGTGTCGCTGTGGATGGCAGTGATTGGCTGCAGCATGGTTGTGGTATGGCTATGGGTTGCCCTAGGCTGTGGTGTGGCTGTGGTAGTCTACGAATGGCAGTGATTGGCCGTAAGTAGCAGTGGTTGACTGTACTGTGGCTGTGGTTCAGTGGCAGTGGTTGGCTGTTTTTGTGGTATTCTTGGAAATGAAAGATTCACACTGTGCTTATTTTGTACACTCTTGGGGCATATCCCCTGGCAAGAACTGGAAGTCCTAGATGCACAGGACCATTTGATTCCTGTTTTTTGCTACTCTTCTGCTACCACCAGAAGTTGGAAATTAAACTCTTCTCTCTTTATGTGACAGAATCCAAATGGCATGGCCCACCTTCCAAAGTCCTCAGCACCTACAAAGAAAGGGCCCTGCAGAAAGATGGAAGTTGCAAAGATTCTCCCAATAAGCTTTCTCACGTAAGTCTTATTCATGGTAGTTTCCCTCTTTGTCAGGACTGTGCACAGCAGGACAGCATGTGTACCTCAACACATAGTAGGGCAGCATACTTCCTGGCAGTGCCCAGGGTACATAGCATTTCCTAGCACATAGTAGGGTACTGTGCATGGCTGCAGTGCTGAGAACATGCTGTTTACCACTTGGCTCTTAGAGGAAAGGTGATAAAGGGAAAAAAAAATTTTGGGTCCCATTATTTATAAAAGAATTCAAAGAAAAGACTTAAATTATTAGAAAAGCCAGGATTATACCTCAACCTTTTCAACCTCGATGTCCAGGCTGTTGTTTAGGGATTTCTGTCCCCACATTTGTTGTGCTAATAACTACTCATGCAGTGAACACTATGGGGGCAGAAGAGACACTGCAGGGCACATGTGGGCAGAGACTGTCCACAGAGAACCCTCACATGCATCTCCAGTGACCACTGATAAACACATGTGCCACTGCCACTCCACAGGGCACCCCCTGTCACTTATATTTGCAGCCTTGTCCACCTTTACAAATTGTGTGAAGGCCTCATGGGAACTGTGCCTCCTTGAAAGGAAGCTTCCAGTTAAATAGGAAAAAGGCATTGTTCATTAGTTCTTGCCAAAGAAAGCCAATGTTCTGAAGTGATTTCTTTTGAAAATGTGCAGGTAAACAGACTTTATTGGCTCTTGGTGTTTCAGCCATCATCAGTAAGCTTTGCGAGTGTCATAGCAGAGTTAGACACCATTTCTTCTTGGAGCCTTGGCCACAGCCTGTCCTGAGTCAGCCTTAGCCCTAGCTGTGCCCACTCACATCCATTTCTGCAGTTCTCACATGGGGCTCTGGCAGGTTACAGGCATGGGCTTTAGGAAATCAGGGTATGACTGAAATGACAGGGTTGTACTTACAGACTTGATAGGACAGAATGAGAGGAGAAAAGGCCAAGCCACTTTGAAACCACCTAGGTTTGGCTTATCCTCAGCTCCCACCTTATTGAGGTCCCATTAAACTTTGCAGGCTATGCCAAAGGCTGTGTCTGCCCAAGTACAGTGGACACATAAGGACCTGTTTTGTTTGCTTTTGTCATTTTGGAATCCAAGCTGAGCCTTTTCCAGATCTCTTTACTCCAAAGAGAGTCCCATCTCTAGCCTGTGGGGCAGAACTTGGCTGGGGCTCCTGGGCGGGCATGCTCCAGCTTCCATGGTGCTTTGTGGCTGCAAAGTGCTTCTTGGATGCAATCCTTTGTTTTGTCTGAACAGGAGCCATGTCAGCTCAGTACTGTAAGTGCAGAAAGGCTACATGCCCGGCCCTAAGTTGAACAGTTCTGGTCAAACCTGGGTCTCCTGCCCCATACTTGGGGCTGGCACTGTAACTGTGGTCAAAACACTTTCTTGATACATGCTGCCCTTCTTTGGTTAATCTGTCGTGTCCCTTCCCAGCCTGTATAACCATCGTTGGTTACGTTCTTGTTAATGAGGCTGTGGCCCTTGTGTTTCATGCACCAGTAGTTAAACAAAGGCCTAAAACAAAGGTGCCCATTAACTCAAATTACAGCAGGAGTGCTGAGCAGCGACTAGTGTGCTGTTTTAGAGAAAAGAAATTGTCACTGTGCATATAGGAGTTAGTAGAGGGAGCTGGGTGTGGCGCACGCCTGTAATCCGAGCGCTCAGGAGGCTAAGGCAGGAGGATCGTTGCGAGTTCGAGGCCAGCCTGGGCTACAAAGTGAGCTCAAGGCCAGCCTGCAGTGCATCACAAGACCCTGTCTCAGAAACGACAAAAAAAAAAAAAGTCAGTAGAGGGGTTGGGTGAGGCTTCAGGCTGTAGGTCTGCGTTAGAGCAAGCAGCCTTGAGTCAGGATTCACTTCAGCACATGTCTGTCCTTCTCTCCTTTCAAGATTGGAGACAAGAGCTGCTCCAGTCACTCCAGCAGTAATACGCTGTCCAGTAACACGTCCAGCAACAGTGATGACAAGCACTTTGGGTCCGGGGACTTGATGGACCCAGAGCTACTGGGTCTGACCTACATCAAAGGGGCATCCACAGACAGCGGCATCGACACAGCCCCGTGCATGCCAGCCACCATCCTTGGCCCCGTGCACCTGGCGGGCAGCAGGTCTCTCATCCACAGTCGGGCCGAACAGTGGGCTGATGGGACTGAAGTCTCAGGGCCTGACGATGACCCAGCCAAGATGTATGCTGTGCATGGTTATGCCTCTGCCATCTCCACCAGTGGGGCTGCTGATGGCAGCATGGGTGACCTCAGCGAGATCTCATCTCACTCCAGGTGAGCTGCATATGCCAAGCTGTACCTGCTGGTGCTTTGGGCCCTCCCTTCTCGGTGCTGAGGAGTGGGTCTGACGCCAGTTGTCACTATTTGCCCCACTGTCTGCAAAGGAAGTGTTTGTTTCCAAAATCTGATTGTCATTTGTGCATGTTGAGTCATGTGTTGGTGATTTTATTTTCCCTTGTCTTTTAAATTTGAGGGAAAAGTCCATAGAAAGATTAGTTGCTCCAGCTGGGCTGCTGACACCTCGCAATAGTGTTACACCCGCCTCTTCTGGAGAGGAGGCACAAACTCTTGAGGGGGGGCAGGTTTGAAGTACCACCCGCTGGGGCTCCCCCCGTGTGCATGCCCTGTCCACAGCCCTGCTTGCCCGTGAGGTCACGTCCCTTATTGTGACTGAGCCTCTGTTCAGTGGGGCAGCTGGGGCTTTTTAAATGGAGTAGTTAGATGTAAAGGGCCTGTACTTAAGTGTGGATGTTTCATACTTGTCTCTGAGCGGTTTTAAATTCCCATTTGACATAAGCTCTCACATTTTTTTATTAAGTGTATTGCTACCATGTAGATATATATAATGATCATGTTCGTCATAGGGAATTTGTACTTGTACATGATACATCTCGAGGCCTCTTTTTTCCCGTTCCCTTTCCCTCCCTTCAACCACTCTTCCCTTCCTTATTTACAGAGCTTGGTTTTCATTTTATCTATTTTTTCTCATTCTTTTCTTTCCCTTCCTTCCTTTTCCCCTCCACTTCCCTAGTTCTCCTTTGCTTAGAATAGTTTCTTCATATTTCACAATATCTATTATACATTTTGGTTTTTATTTACACTTGCAGTTTCTCACACCAGAAATGTGATATTTACACATTTATACAATTTATTTCACTTAAGAATATGGTCTCAAGGTCCATTCATTTAAATGTCTCAAGTTTATCCTTCTTTATGGCTGAGTAGCACTCCATTGTATAAAAAATAATCACATCTTTTTAATCCATTCATCAGTTGATAGACATTTGGGTTGTTTCCAACATTTAGCTGTTACAAACTGTGCTGCTATAGACATGGTGCACATTGGTTGTAAAACTCATAATTTGTGTTTATAACCTTCACTTTCAAAGATGAGGTGAAGAAATAACACTCAGCTTGTCTGTGGGCAGGATTTTACTATGCACAAAATCTTGCACTGTCAATCTCCATCTTGTTTCCAAGACCTTCCCTGTTTGTCTCTGTACCTCTGTCTGACTTACCAGAACTGTTCTGAGTGCTGGGCGGAGTTGGACAACCTCATAGAAGCACAGTTCTTTAGGCCCTACAGCCACGTGGGCATTTCTCTAGGGGACATTCCCAGTGGCCCATAGAGTTCATGGGGACAGGTATCTTCAGCTCCTGCCTATAGAGACCTCCCTAGGACATTCTCCCGGTCTTCTCCAGGCCCCTGGGGAATAAATGTCATTCAGGGATGTGTATGTTGCCAGAGAAAACTCCACACTAACTGATCACACATCGTGAAACTTTGGCTCATGGGTCAGTGTTTCACTTGGCCCAGCAGCTCCAGTGGTATCGCCTAGGACTGAGTCCCCTATCCCTAGGCTCCTCGCTTTGGCCCTCCAAAACCTCCACTTCCCCAGGCTAACTGCTGCGCCACCTGCAAAGTCTATGTTTAGCCTCCCCTGTCCCTAGGCAGAAAGTGGCTCTTCTCTGGTTTCTGCAGAAGAAACAAGTCCTACTTCTTTAATTGCTATGGCTGGCAGAGGCATTGCATGGGGCATTTGAGGTCTCTGCTGGGCTGGGGTCTTCTGTCTCAGCAAGCCAGGCAGTTGAGCAATGGTGACCAATGACAGTGGATTCTTCACTATACACCAGGACCTGTCTTCTGTCCAGGCAGAGGCAGGAGTGTAGGCTGTGGACATTATTTTCAAAGTGTTCCTCTTCCTCCTATTTACTAGTTTGTTTAGTAATTTCACTTAAAGTATAAGTTTGGTACTAAATCAGTAAACTTGATTACCTGAATTTTTCTTTTCTGAATTTAACAGAGTTAAAAATGGGACACTTGTAGTGTTTTGCAACCTTCTGACATCTTATTCAAAGCTTAGAAATAAGACAACTATTTCATGATTTTTTTGTAGACTAATGTATCTGGTGTTGCAGATAGCTTTGTATTGCTAATAAATAAAAGTTCTGTGGAAACTGTCTTCAGAACATAGAAATTAAAGAAGAGATATTTACGGACATTTAAAATAATTTTCTTGATTACTTTAAGCATTCACTAATTTAATGTGTTAGGAGGTGATTACAAAGCTCATGAAAGTGCCAGGTTGGATTTCTCATCGACCTGCCTTCCTCCCACTTCAGAACAGGTGCATGCACAGCTGTGATGAAAATGATGGGCCTTGAGTAAGATGCCATTTCACTGCCTTTTACTCACACTTGTTAGGTGATGATGATGGTAACTTTGAAGCCACACTTCAACTTGGAATATGGGCTTCTGCTCAGGGTGGAATTCAGTCATTGTGGAGAATCTTTTTAGTACTTCCTGTCTGCAGGATGTGGGGCTTGGGGCTTGGGGGGAAGATTTACAGTCCTGCCTTGCTATCTGTGTGTGCTTCGCTCATTGAGCGCAGGGAACCACATTTGCAGTCCTATAGAAATTCTGCAGACTACAGTGCCAGGTCAGCCAAGGCAGGCATGTCCAGTTCACGCACTTCGGGCTGATATGTGGTCACCTCAGGGTGGAGGGCTCCTGCCTAAGGGTCTAGGTTATCACTGGGAATAGCCCAAGTAGCAAAATAATCTCTCGGGAATGAGGCAGATGTCCCACCTGGCTAAAGTCACCTCCAGTGCCTAGCACTGTATCCCCAGCACAAGTTCTCATTTCACACCACTGTGTGCTTACTGATTAACACCTGCCCCCAGGTGCTCATTGATACCTTCCCCTCAACAAGTATAGTGTGCGGGTGCAGATGGGGACATGACCTCTCTTGTCCACCTATGTCTGCGGCAGTTAGTGTACGTAGGCACCATGCCTGGTAGGTATCTGCATACCTCTTTAAGTGAAGGAAGGAACCAGAATGTGTACTGCATACTTACTGGTAGAGTTAATAAACTGATGGGGTGGGGGTCAAAGAGCGTGGGGTCAGCTTTCGAAGCTCACAGTCCTCGGAAGAGGTGGGAGGAGCACAGTGTCAGAAGAGGTGAGAGGACCGTGGGGTTGGCCTTCCTGGGGAACAGTGGCAGAGCGCTGGCAGCACCAGGAACCCTCCTGATTCTCTTAATTCTGGGTTTTCATCCTCAGCCCCCACTTCCCACCCCAACACAGTGTTCTCTGTAGCAGTCATCAGGAATGCAGTGTGCACAGAACCGTGTGTATGATGTGATTCCATAACCCCAGTGGGAGGGAAGCAGAACCAGCTCTGCGGTGTGAGGAAAAGCAGGAGAGGCAGGACTCCCCCTGGAAGCAGGCAAGCATGTGTCTAGCCTGTTTTCTCCCAGTGCTCAGCCCTGTAATTCACCAAGCACAATTTTTTCATCCTTTAGGGGCAGGGCATGTAGATAAAGGCACAGTATACAGAGCAGTACTCGTGTTAGTCTAACCAAGGTGTTGGAAAGTGCAGTAAATCAACTGTAGAGAAAAAGAGAGTCCATGTTGTGGATTCTGCGGTAAAGGGCTCACATGCTTTTCTGCTGCTTACCATTATTCATGTCACTGTGCCCCTCCGTACAAATGAGTGGAGAAACTAGCCTTGTAACTGAGAACGTAGGAATATTTGCCAGGGTCACAGAAAGCTTTTATAATGTGGCTACTGCTACTAAACAAATTTGTGCTGTCTTACTGATCAGACAAGCTCAATTGGGTTTGTTCACAGAGTTAACTTGAAAAAAAATTTACTAGTGAGATAAAAGACCATTTTAATGAAGTCTAAAAAAACATCTTTTTTAAAGCAAATGAAAAAAACATACAGTTCATACTATCATATACATGTTTTCAAGATTGTGCAAGTGGGTGATTCCAGGGGCACTAACCTACACAAATGGTGAAGCCTGTTAAGTCTGCTGTGACTTTGGGTACCCACTGTTGACTAGCTGTGGCCCCTGGGGACTTGAGCAGTTTCCTGTCCACATATGCATGCTCTCACTTGCACCTGAGCCAGGTGCATGGTGCGTGCATACTGGAGTGCAGAGTCACTGGGTCATGGGCCCTGCAATTGTGCATTTCCACAGGTAACACCAAGATTCTCTGCACACATGCCACCCTACTCACAGTAGAGGCCACCTGCAGCTCTGGGTCCAGGCTGACTTCAGATTGGTGGGTGCTGTCTCACACTCACCTTGTTGCCTCTCTTGTGGTGTGCATTGTCCCATCCTTGGTGACAGGTGAAGCTGAATGCCTTTCCTTATATTTGCCCCCTGGTTGGATGTTCTCTCTCTCGAAATGCCTCTTAAGTATGTGTTACCCCAACCCTCACGTGAACAGCCACAGCCTCTATAGAATGCAGCCATCTGACATGCTGGGGGTTGGAAAGAAGGCTGGTCCACCCCACTGAGTCCCACATGCCCAGAGGAGGACTGAGGACAGCCTTGCAGCCAACTGCAGGCTGCACATTGCAGAGCATGACAGCATCGCCCCTTCTGCCTATCTCTCCTCAGTGGCTCTCACCATTCAGGAAGCCCTTCAGCACACTGTTCCAAGAACAGCGGATCTCTGGATACATCCAAAGTCTACATTGTATCACACAGCAGCGGTCAACAGGTTCCTGGGTCCAAGTCCTACCACAGACAAGGGGCAGCAAACAAATATGTGATCGGCTGGAAGAAGTCAGAAGACAGTCCTCCTCCTGAGGAGCCAGAAGTGACTGAGTGTACCCGGTAAGATGGCTGGCTGTCCTCTGGGCAGTGTCTTGCCTTTTTAGGACTGACTGAACAATGTATTTCCCCTAAAAAATAATCTAGAAATGTCTTTTTTAAACTCTTTAAATGGTGGGATTTGTATTTCTTTTAACATCTTCATTTTTCTTTTTACATAATAGAAAAATATGGGCTGTTATATTCAAATAGCTGACTATAGTAGAAAAGTTGTGGTGATGTGTTATTGATGGTATAAGGATAGCTTCTGCCATTACACAAGGTCAGGACAGTGGTTTTGTGTTTTGTTTTGTTTCGTTTTGTTTTGTTTTGTGGTAGTACTGGGGATTGAAGCCAGGATCTTCTCCCTGAGCTGTATCTTCATCCCCTACCCCCCCCCGCCGCCCCCCCATTTTTTTATTTTAAGCCACAGTCTTGTTAAGTTACCTAGGCAGGGCGCACACTTGGGATCCTCCTACCATGCCTCCCAGGGTGGCAGAATTGCAGGCCTGTGCCCCTATCCCTGGCTGGTCAAGAGCAGTTTGAATTGCAGGGTTAGGGTCTGCCCAGTGTGGTTTTGTAAGTGACAGCAAAGAAGAAAAAGCATTGCCTGACTTCTGTCTGAGGTGTAAGGTTTTGTGGAGCAGGTATTGAAGGATGCTTTTTATCTGGGTGATGATGTGAGACCCGTGCTGACACCTCTGCACAGAGCCAGGCAGGGAAGCCATATTTCAGGAGTGCAAAGCCAATCTAGTTCCATTCACTAGATGGTAGTTTGCTTGTTACTATGGGAGCCCAAGAGCCACGTGCGCTCAGTGGCTGGGTCACTGCTTTGCTATGCACGCTGACGGGTGTCCTCAGTTGTGGAGAGTGCTGGGTGTGCCCAGCTGCAGGGGTGTGCTGTGGCTTCCCAGGGAGACCCTGGAGAGTTTAAATTTGATCAGTGAACTAGTAGGTTTCTTTTGACTTAAAAATGAATGCAAATGAGCTATTTAGAAAGGAATTTTATGTTGCACCTTTTTATTATAAACATGAATGTTAGAAAAATGTATATATCCTTCTAATAGGTTTCTGAGTGCTTTACAGTAATTTATCCTAAGCCTTTTTTAAGTTCTGTGAAGTACTTTCGAAGCCTTTTAAGCATCGTGGTGAGCACTGCATTTAGGTGAGGGGCTCCCTAGGAGACCTGTGTAAAAGCCCTGCAGGGTCCCAGGTCCTTCGTGGCGGCCCCACCTTGATGCCATGCCATCCTTCAAAGCAGCCACCTCTACAGAAAATCTGTGCTGCGGGGTTTGAGAGCTGCCTTCGTGGCTGCTGTCTGCTCATGTTGTCAGTGTTGCCTGTGCTTCCACGTCTGAGGAGCACGGGCTGACCCGTCGCACCACGGGAACAGTGCAGAAGTTAGAGATGTCCAGATAAACCCTTCTTAGCTTTGATCTTCTCGTTCTGATAACTCCCTAGACAGCTATCAGACTGCAACAAGGTGGTCTTGCTTTTGAAATAGAGGCATCTTGAGGGCATGTGACAGTGACATGTGGGTCATTCACTGCAGCTCACTCCACAACTATGACCTCCTGAAGGCTTACATTTGAAGTTGTATGGCGCAGACCTCACACCTGTGCCGACAGTCTAGCCTCTGGCTACCCCATGTTGTCAGCACTGTTTGGATGCTTGGATTGCATTTGCACAGCGAACCTTTTCATAGTGACTCCTAAGCTTTCTCCTAGGAAGGGTCTGGGAACAGTAATTCAGCTTGACAGCCTTTCGTTGTCCTTAAATACATCTTTATAGCCTAATAATCATGGGAGACAGCTGCCTTACTTATCTAAACAGCTTTGTGAAATTACTGATAATAAGACATGCTTGGCACAGGCCTGGACTGATTATTCTTACTCTCCAGGCTCCTCAGTGCCCTCTTTCTGCATCCTGAGAGTGTCAGGGCTGCTATCCAGGCCTCGAGAGAAGAGGGCTCGAGTCACTAGAGCATAGTGCTACTCAAAAGACATGATCGTCCCTGCTGAATTACTGAGATTGTTCTCTAGCACAGTTTAGGAAAAAGCATGAACTGGTTTTAAGAATTGGTATATTTTTTTGTCTCCACTGGGCTTTGAGGATTTGATTTATTCCTGCGATATTCAGGAGTCTACCTCAGCAGTCAAGCTCATCTCACAGATGTGAGATGGTGTGGGGACAAATGTCTGTGTGGTCACAGTGAGCTGACTTGGTGAGTAAGGATTGTGTATCTGCTTATGCACTGGTGAAACTGGTTGTGAATTTTTATTCTTAGTGCCACGGACCACACACAGGCCACCACCCCTGAGTTCCCACTCTGATTTGTCCCACCAGGATGTACAGTGAGATGGATGTCATGGCCACAGCCGCTCAGTGTCAGACCACCGTGGGAGATGCCATTTCAGAAACTCAACATGTCCTGTCCAAAGAAGACTTTCTGAAATTGATGCTTCCTGACAGCCCCTTAGTGGAGGAAGGGAGAAGAAAGGTTAGTTACCAGGAACACTAAATTAAGCAACTCTAAAACAACTAAGAAGTGTGCAGGTCTGTCAGGCATCCCCCTGGTATTCCCAGTAGCTCTGAGCAGGCTTGGTCATTTCTGGGGTTGCCTCTGTGAGCAAGCTTTGGGAGGCAGCATCCTGTCTCAGGCAGAGCTGAAAGCCAGGCAGCCACACCTCCCTCAAATCCTAGCTCCAGTATGGTTAGCTACATGACTAAGGTGGGCCCAGTGTCCCCATCTCACAGAGGAGATAATAGTCACTGTGTTCTAGAGTTGAGGGGCAACAAGATGTGACATGTGGTGAAACTAGCACAGTGCCTGGATGGAACTGCCATTGAAATGCACACCACATGATCTTTGTTCCAAAGTGCCAGCCTGGGACATCTCCCAATGTCCCCTGTTCCTGAATGGAGCAGAGTCCATCCTGACCCTACCTCCTTGGCCTCACACAGAGGACAGGGCCTTGTGCTCTGCGGAACAGAGATACGTGGAGACCATGGGAAGGCGGGATTTCCTCCTGGCCCACTGGTGCTCAGCAGCAAACCCTTATTGTAGCTCAGCAATTGCTGGGTGCTGTTTGTTATTGTTAAATGCAATTATTTACAGCTTTTGCTATTTCAGTTCCTTAAGCCAGTTTTTTAAATAAGGCAAAGTAGTAGAAGGGACTTTGGTAATTTAGTCCAGTCACCCCTTCTTGCAAGTATTTCAGATGGTGAGATAGGAAGCCACATAAGCATCTGGTGTGGGAGTAAGGAGTGAATCCCTCGCACATGTAGCACAATTCTCCTCTCGCTCAAGGGGGAAGGAAACGAGAGCCACAGTGTTACCTTGCTGTCTGTGTGGTGTGGACAGAGAGTCTGCTCCTGGGTCCCATGCATAAAACAGCGTCACCATTAACCATGCTGTGCTTCTGGAGTAGCCTTCTCAGGTGCTGCTGGTGCATGCTTTCGTCAGCACCCCCACTCCAAGCAGCTTGCTCATGAGTGTGAAGGAATCCCCTAAGAGTCCACCACCTTGAGTTGTTTTGATAACTTCTATGTACCAAGTCATAGATGGGGTACTGTATAAGCCTGGGTGCAAGCTGGGTGCAAGACAGGCCATTGTGCAGAGTGCAAATAGCTTTCCTTTCAGTACGAACAACTTCTTGACATGTTGTTCTTTCAAGACAAATCACCTCCTTTTCCTAGTACAGATGTAACTGCAGTGCGCACACATTGCAGTTACTGTTCACCGGCTGGAAAGGCCTTACAGAATGGAAGGGACCCATACAATAGGAATATTTTTAGCCTTCTTGTCCCATTTGCAAATGTAAATAGCTATTTCTATATTTGTCTGATGTGAACATTCCGGCCTTTACTATTGTTTGTGTAAAAGGAATGTGGTCCAATATGCAGAGGAAGTAGCTGGAATTTCAGATTTGATGTAACCTTTCTTATTTGCTTATTTCTTTAGTCAGGATTTTCCTTACCCTATTCAGGATTTAACACACAGTAATTTTATGGTTCCTTTAAATCTGATTATAATCCATTACTATAACTCAATCTCTAGAGATTATAATAGAGACATTTGTATGTAATACTTTTAAATGGACAGCTGCTTTTCACCAGACTAAAACCATTTTTCCTGAGCATGTTCATGTGACTTAGAAAGCGTAAGTGTTCAAAATCAGTTTTGTTATTTAGATTAGATTGAACCTCACACATGGTTGACTGATACAGAAACTGCCTAACATTAAAAAGCAGTCATTTTCAATTAAAATCAAGCTGGCACTGTAGGGTGTTTGAATACATAGTGTCTGAAACGGCAGCCTTACGCACTGCTAGAAGCCCCCGCCTCTGTAAGGTTATGGGACTCCATTTAACATTTCAGAATTAATAAAGCTGTGCCTGTCTAATTCATGATAATATTTCATAGAATGTCGAAAGAAGAGAACATTAAAATCAAATACATGTCCCATCGAAATGATATATTTGCTGTGATGGCCAAAGCTCTTGGCTCAGCTTTCCAGGGGAAACGCCAAGAAGCTGTCTCAAGAGCTAAAGATAGGTGTCCTCCATGCCTTCAGTTTTTTAAACATTTCCCCCCTCCCTCTCTTGTTTAACTAGTTTTCTTTCTATGGGAACCTGTCTCCAAGGAGGTCATTATACCGCACCCTCTCTGATGAGAGCGTGTGCAGCACCCGGAGGGGGTCCTCCTTCGGCAGTTCCCGTAGCTCCATCCTTGACCAGGCGCTGCCCAACGACATCCTGTTCAGCACCACCCCACCCTACCGCAGCACCCTGCCTCCAAGGACCCACCCTGCCCCCAGCATGGGCAGCCTGCGAAGTAAGTAAAGGCCAGCATCCTGCAGCTGTGGTGGGCTAGTGGGTGCTTCGGGTTGTGTCCCCAGTGCAGTATGGGACCTGTTTGTGTTTTAAATACGTATCATTAATATTCTGGTTTCTCTTCAGATCATATAAATCTTTTGCCTTTTAAATATATATTATTTAGTGGTGTGTTTTCTTTTTCTTTTCTTTTTTAGTAGTAATTTTCAAATGCAAAAGCCCCAGGATGGACATCATGGGAATGTTGATTAGATAGTACTACATTATTTGGAAGGGAGTAGAAAAATTTGCATGATCACACTTTTTTCAAGTCAAGCAGTGATTTCTGTTTTATCTCAGCTATTTTATCTTAAAGGAAAAAAAGTGCGTAAGACCTGATCTTTAAAAAGGGAAACTGCAGCAAAGGACGTGGGTTTCTTAGACAGTGGACAAGAAGGAAGTTTGGGTTTGCTGTCCCAGCTCTCCATAAAGTTCAGCCTTGGTGATAGGGAAGGTGCCAGGTGGTTGTTGGAACATGTAAGTGCATCTCTGTGATCTAATGCATATCACCTGTGTTTCATGTGTCCCTGTTACTCCAGTGCCAGTCAGTCTGATGATTTTCCTTCAAATTCTAAAAATTGTGATTTAACATTTATTTTCTGTTTTGTAGATTTTAGTTTATAGGAAAGCATAGGAATTTAATAAGAAAAGAATTTATTTTCAGGTTTTTAAATTTCACCATGGAAATGATTAGAGTGAATTTTAACTTCCATAATGCATGTAGATTTCTAAGTCCGAATGAAATAAAAGTTCTTACAATGTTTAACATAACTGGAAATGACGCTTGTCTCATGCAGTCCCTAACCTATTCCTGTAAATAATATAATGCACTTCTGTAAAGGGTCCATTCATTAATCTAAAGACACCTTTAAAACTCCTCGACACAACATGAAAGGTCAGATAGCTACATTCTAATCCCCCAGCACTTCCCCAAGTACCTTCTCCTTTTGTAAATAGAAGACTTCAGTAGGTACGTCTTAGAAACTTCTTCAAAACCGCTAAAGTTATGTTCCCATGCCCATGTTTTCTGGTTTGTAGCAGTAATAGCATGATTGCATACCAAGTGGTAAACCTGTCAGTACACTCTTAAACCCACCCTTTGCAGTGCTTACCATGAAAGATACATTTTTTTAAGCTTCTCTTTTAAAAAAATAAATTGTAATTTTTAGAGCAATTTTAAGTTCACAGCAAAACTGAGCAAGAAGTACTGTAATTTCCCATGCTCCCAGTCCTACCTCCATCCCACCCCCCAGCCACAGGCTCCCCACTGTCAGCAGAGCTCACCAGAGCGATGCATGGGGTACAGTCAGTGGAACTGCACTGACACGTCACTGTAAGCCACAGTCCACATTAGGCTACATTCTGGGTGTTGTGAGTTCCCTAAGTTTGGGCGAATGAGCCAGGACGTGTCTTCAGCACTACCGAATCATGCAGCATAGTGCTTGTGCCTGGAAAATTCTCAGTGTCCCCCATATCATCCCCCCAACTCCAGCCTTTAGCAGTCAGTGATCTTAGTACTATCCCTACAGTTTTGCTTTTTCAATAATGTTGTACAATTGGGACGTAGCACTTTACACTGGCCTCTTTCATTAGGAATAAGTGTTTAAGGATCTTCTGTGTCTTTTCATCACTTGGTAGCTCATTTCTTTTTAATGCTGAATAATATGCCATTGTCTGGAGATAGAATAGTTTGCCATGTAAAAGACTGTCCTTTTTTAGTGTATTCAAAGATACATTTGTTCTCTTTCCTAGTTAAAGATTATCTTACTTGTCTTGACCATGTGTTTGTTGAAGAGCAGCAGTTAGGACCCTGGCTGCTTTTTGCTCTCTGACAAGCTTCCTATTTGGCAATGTGTCTTCTCCAGTCTATATCCGTTAGAAACTACTTGGACAATGCTTTAGCTTTGATGTGTGCACTGACCAAATGTGAATTAAGGGGCTTTGAGTAACTTTTAGTTAATATCTGTTCCCCTCCAAACTTCTGGCCATGTAGGGACACTGGTTCCTGGACCCCTGCCCCCACAGGCGCCCTTGTGACTTGCTTTTCTGTCTGCTCCATCGTTTCTGGTTACCCCACAGTCTCTCAGAACAAAAGCAGAGCCTTTTAGTTGAGAGTAGGTCAGCAGTCTGAGGTGCCAAGCACAGACAGTGAGGAGCATTTGCTTCTCCCAGTTTCTCAGAGAGATGCAAACATCACATGAAACCTCAGTGGAGGCTGGTTCTGTTCAGCCTTCTAGCACTGTGAAATTTCAAACAGCTGTACAGGTAGTGTCAGAGATGCAGGAAGTACACAATTCTTCTGAAGTTTAGTGCCTGCCCCCTGGGAGCATCTGTTTCACAGACTCTTCAGATCTTGCTTGTGATTTGGAGGGAGGGCTAGTCATCCATCTCCTCATGGTGAAGGTGGAAGACCTAGTCTCTGTGCCTTGTCAGCTTGTAACTACTATGATCACAGGCTTTTCTTTCAGATTGTTTTAGCCTTTAAAAGTCTTAGATTTGAACCTGTCTGAGTCCTGTGAGACCAGGATCTGCATTCATGCTGGGAGACAGACCTTCACTGACCCACTGGGCTGTGCTTTATGCCATGACTCACACAGATGTCCTGTGAAGCTACTGACAGATGCTCTCTTCACCTCTTCCACCTAAAAATGCTTTGAGATATCCCTGCATCGCTTTTGGGCCTTTACTTTCATCATTGGCTGATTGTAGATGAAAATTTTTAATGGCCCAAGTAGCGAGTGGCCATTTGGACACACTACTTCGAGACCAGATACTAGTAGCGGTCCTGGTATCTCTGACCTCCTGGACAGTGTTACAGCACAGCCCATTCTGTGTAGCTCCAAGTGCTGGCAGGTTTGCAAGTTTAGAGAGAATTCCTGATTGTTTATGGAATGAAAATCAAAACTGTCCAAGGAATGGTGATATCTTTCTGCTAAGAGTTCATAATTTTCAAAACTGAAAGTATTAGCTTATATATGTTCCCAAATCCTACATGGTTCTGACCTAGATACCCCTCACAATGTGCCCCTTAAGCTTTAAAAAAAGTATGAATAATAGAAACAAGTATTTTACAAATAATACAGTGCTTATACCTATTGCTGCAGACCCCAGCTGTATACTTGGCAGTGTTAAGTCACAGGCAGTGAGGGCCATAACCACGGTTGGCACTGCAGAAGGTGTGAGGGACCATGAGAGACAGGGTGGGGTTTGCCAGGGAACCTCCATCTCTGTCTTCATGTTCCTTATCTTGCCTGTAACAGCTGTCTCCTGGCTTCTGGAGAGTAACTGGGAAACTTCTGATGTCTGACCACTGAAAATGTTGTCAGGAAGGCTCCTCAGTCAGACTCAGTATAGATGATGACTGTTATTTGGGGGTAAACAAAGAGCCACAAGATCAGTGCTGTGGGCTGCAAACCAGGTCGCCACACAGCAGGGCCCCTGAACCTCCTTATGAGCCAAGATTAGGTCCACATGTGATATGGCAGTGAAAAGGCAGAGAAGTGGTGTCATCCTCTCCAGGTGGAGCAGGGGGATGTGTGTCCATTTGTATCTCAGAAGTGCTTTAGGAAGTGTCCTCTTAACTCTACCTGCTCTCTGATCCCCACCTCTACGCCCACGCCAAGCTCTAGGAAGTTTTCCAGGTATAAAGCAACATTAGTTCTTGTTCTCGCTGCTCACTGGAGGTTATCATCTTACTTGACACAAGGACAAAGTAGTAGAGGTGACACTGCCCCAGATTTCTAGTCAGAAGGCTCTGAACAGCCTAATGTTCACCTGGCATCACCATGCTTCCTCTAGGAGAGCCCCAAACATGCCTTCAGAGCTGTGCCCTCATTTGCCTGGCAGGGTCAGGGGAGTATTGGGTTGATCCCTCCAGTTAGGTGTTTTCTCCTCTGAATTAGCCAGAAGAGCCATGTGTACTTCTGAAAAATCTCTGGGGACTTAGGGGACCTAGATTAGAAAGAATCAGCTTCACTGTAGAACCACACAGTCTGGAAATGGTACCATGCCATAACATCACAGGACATGAGAGATACTCCATGGAAACTGGTAGCAAGAGCAGTTACCACCTTGTTGCAGAATTCTTTGTTTGGTGCAGAAATCTTGCTTTGAGCAAAGTGGCGTATAGTATATTGGACAGACAGAAGGAAGTGATTTGTCTCTGAAGGTCCCTGGGCTTCTGTACCTCTCTTCTTGAGAGTGGCCCTTAAGCTGATTAAAGAAGGGGTCTGAAAGCTAGTCTACCCAGCCTCTTTTCTGCATGGCAGGGGCTGACCTGGGCCTCCCTCCTGCCCAGAGAAGTCCTCAAGAAGGAATCTGCAAATGCTGAGGTTTCTGCTGCTCACTTTGTCCTTTAGCTTTGGGAAGAACCTAGCATATCCCATGTAGGACAAAGGTGACCTATTGTTATTTCAAAGATGGATAGATTGACAAAGTATCCACTCCTGGACCCCCTCAGAATGGAGGCTGGGTATATGCTGGTAGAACTTCTAAATACAGCTTAAAAATTGGTTTGCTGTGCTGGTGAGAGGTCCACTAAGGTTGCATTTGTCAAGAGTGTGAAAATACTGTTGTCCTTCAAAGCCAAATTTACAAGCACTGTGTGTCTTAGTCCAGATGCCAGAAATCCACAGCCTCCCAGAAGAATGCAGGAACGAAAATTACAGGTGCATTTGGTTAATTATGTCCTTGACTTAGCTTAATTGCAGGCACAAACAGCCAGGAGGCCAGGGTTTTGATTGGTCTCATTAGTCTGATACCTCTGTAAGCAGCTGCACCATGTGCTTGGAATGGGCTCAGAAAAGGCCCGTTGAAGACATCCATGGTCCTTTCAGAACGCACCTCAGATACAGAGTGAGCTCTTCACAACAAGCACTGTTAATGACAGGAACGCTTGAAAGACCATGATGAGAGTTCAGAGAAAAAGCGAAAGGGGAGAGACCTACACTCCCTGCCAAAGGAAACCATCCAGTAATGCATGAGATGTTCAGGTGACGCCTGTTCTATCAGGAAAAGCAGCCCAGCCATCATTTTTGTGGTATAAATCTATGTGTATAAAACAATGTCTTATTTCCTTCTGGTTTGTTAATAAAAATGAAGCTAGTCTCACTGCATTTGTCTAATAAATTGGCAGTGGAGACACTTGAAATTTGTATCACTGGGCTCCAGACACTTGTTTTTCACTAAAGCTTTAGAATCATCAGGAAAGGGAGAGATTGCTTTCCAAAGCAGTGTCGGCCCTCAGCACTGTCCTGGGAGTCACCTGAAGGAGACGCAAGTTACTCTCAGTCAGTCTGACTCAGTGCTCAGGGAAGTTTTCCGAGGAGGGGACACTGTGAGGTAACACAGGGTGACTGCGGCTAAATTGTGTCCTTTTGCCTCAGGGAGTAGTAGGTGTCTCACAGAAAGTTTCCATAGCCACTTTGGGAAGGGACAGCAGTACCTGTGCTTCAGCTTACCTGATTCTCTCTGACAGTAGCAGGGCCCGTTAGTGACTGACTGAGTCTGTAGGTGATAGCAGTAACTGCTTTCACTGTGTAGGGACGGGGTGTCTGTGCTTTGACTGACTCTCGCACTCAGGTACTCACTCTGTGAAGACAGCAGTACACGTTGCTGTGATAGGCTGTGAGTAGAGACAGCATTACCTGTGCACTGGCTGGTTAAGACAGCAGTCTCTGTGCTATGACTGACTCTGAGTGGGGGTTGGCATTGCCCACAGTGTGACTGACTGTGAGGATGATGGTGCTGGGTGGGGACAGTGGTATCTGGCCTGTGGTTATCTGACACTGTGAAGAGGATGGTGCCCATGCTGGGACTGTGATGTGGGGATGGCAGTTTGCAGCCGTGACTCAGTGGAGGTGATAATGGTACAGACCTTGGGACTGACTGGGGCAGTGGTGTCCGGCTGTGACTGACTGACTGATGGGGGAAGGCAGTATAACCCTGTGGTGGCTGACTGATGCTGTTTTCTGTCTCTTTAGATGAGTTCTGGTTCTCCGATGGGTCCTTATCAGACAAGTCCAAGTGCGCAGACCCTGGCCTCATGCCCCTCCCAGACACAGCCATGGGCCTTGACTGGTCCCACCTGGTGGATGCCGCACGGGCATTTGAAGGTAACGTCTCCCCAGCCCTTGGTCCCTGAGATCGCTGTCTGCAGGCTTGTGCAGTGACTTGGGGGTTGGATCTCTTCATTGGGTTGGCTGCTTCACCCATCTTTGAAGATGAACACAAAGGGATGCCTGGACTCTGGGTAACCCATGCCCCTTAGTGTGTCCTGAGACCTGAATGCTAGGCAGACACCAGCTGCTGCCTGGCTGGGACCAACTGTGTCTCCTCTCTGCCTCTGTTCCCGTCTGACAGGTGGAGGTGGTAATATAGGACAATGTCTTTCCTCTAAGTGAGGTTCAGTGAGATAGTGGGGCTTTGGCAGGTTGAAGCTGCCAGGGTCACAAGATGAGCAGCTGGGAAACTTAATGCTGCATAGACTTTGCCATGATCTGCCTGCGCTATGCAGGTCTCGCCATCCCAGGTTGCTACCATGCTGTTTCTTATCACCATTAGTACAGTGACTATCTACAGTCTCGGGAACAGCTTTTGCCAGCAGCCGGGTGGCCAGAGACCATGTAGACATAGGAAGACATCTGCTTCAGCCTGCTTCTTGGTGCCTTGCGTATGATAGGGTACAAACCAGGATCTGGCATCTTGACTTTTAGGACTTTATCTTTTGCTGTATTCTTCCAGTGTATTTCACAGTGATGTGTTCTGTTCCAAGGGTTCCTGGCCACTAGAACTGATGAAGGACATGGCTGGACCCAGCCCCAGCAAGTGACTGCACTGCATGTGCAGCTGAGGAAGTCAGGGAATCAAAGGCCACAGCTCTGGCCTGGGAAGCCCAGGACATTATACCTGCCTCATTGAGCCTCAAGGCCAGCCCAGGGCCAGGGCCAGGGCCAGACTCCTCCTCTCCAGGGAGCAACAGTCTTCCCTCCAGCAGCCACACAGGATACCCATAAATCAAGATAGGACTGTGTGTTTGGGATGGGAGCCGTCATTAGAATTACAATGAAAGAAATCCAAGAAACACTCTAGGAACTGAAAAGTCTTCGTATTAGTAAGGACAAAAATGGATAGAAAGCTTTATAGAAAAAAATGATTGTCTACGGCCGTACCACCCTGAACACGCCTGATCTCGTCTGATCTTGGAAGCTAAGTAGGGTCGGGCCTGGACTTGGATGGGAGGAAAAAATGATCATTTTGTAAAATTAATTTGTAGATCAGTACAGTTGCAATTCAGCTATCTAAAGATACGTTGAAGAACTTAATTGCATCCATTTGGTAAATAGATGAATGATGTTCAACAAAAAATCTATTGTAAATCAATAATGATCAAAACTGCATAATAAGGATTTTAAAATAGGATAAGTCATTTTGAGGAAAAATAGAGATCACATACAGAAAGTTGAATGTACTGAAGAGTTAACTAGAGAAGGGATTTACCAACTCCACAGCAAGCAAATGAGGTGTATGGAAGCCTTCCACCAAGGATGGAGCACAGTAAATAAGCATGGAACAATGTCTAGCCATACATGTAAATTTAAATGATAATGAGCTACCACTTCACACCTTTTGAATAGGACAAATGATGCAGCAGTCTGGGAAGCTGTGAAGAATACTCACAGCTGGTGTCATTATACAGATTATAAAGTGATCCATCTTCTTGTCAAGCGCTATGACAGTATGTAGCCAGAGCCAGAAAAACGTATCTACCTTGTGACCAGAAATCTGATGCCTGAAAATTGACTGATAGGAAACACATTGGAGTATTATTAAAAGTTAATAAGAAGATACATAGAACTTGGGAGACTGAGGCAGGAGGATTGCCATGAGTTTGAGGCCAGCCTATAAAAACAAAAAGAGAGCCGAAGATATAGCTCATTGGCATAAGCACCTGCCAGGCAAGCACAAGGTCCTGAGTTCGATTCCTGGTACCAAAAGAAAATAAATAGATAACCACATTCTACCCTGAAAGCCTAGATGTCAGAAAAATAGATAAGTCTCCCCAGTCCAGGAGAGAGAATGTGATTTGGGTGCTGATGCTGCCAGCCCAGGCCATCATCTTCCCCTGCTGTGATGGTCAGTTTTGAAAAGCTGACTGAATCACATGTCAGACTGATTTATGCAGTTCTGTCTGATGAGGTAAGCTGTGTCCTTTGGACCTCAGACCCCTGAAGTAAAATTAAAATGCTGATCTGTCTAATACAGCAAGAGCATTTAGCTACCGTGCACTGCAGTGTTTAGCATAGCTGTTCTGATGTATAGTTGGTCCTTAATTTACTCAACTAAGATTTTCCCATTTTCCAGTGGTGTAAAAGTAGTACACATTCCATAGAAACCCTACTTTGAATTTTAGATGCAGTACCGTCCTCTCTTCTGATGTTGGGCCATTCCATCAGCCTTGAGCTCACCAAGGGGAGAGAACCGGCACTGTGTTGCACCACACTGTTAAGCTATGATGTTTGCTAGGCTAGGTTGCTCCGCGTATTTTTTTATTTATGTATCTGGCTGTTACCTCCTAGTCCAGTGTATACAGGAGCCTCTCTGCCCCTCCTGTATGCTAACAGCAGCACAGCCACCTAAAAGACCTGCCTATGGGTTAGACAATGAAGCAGGGACAGGAAATAGAGTCTTTTTAAGATATAGTAGGATTTATAGTAGCTATCATGTATCACAGTACATACCACACGGAAGCACTTGGTATATTCTTGAGCATTTGTTGCATAGATGGTGCTTAAGAACAAACAGGCTTAAAAGGTAGAGTGACACACTGGCGATTGGAGAGTGGGTTCTGTGTCCCAGCAAGAGAAGGCCTGTCCTCCACTGCGTCTGCACACTTTCCCCAGGTGGTGACCGTCACCATCGCCCAAAGCAGTTAGGATGCAGCGTATGGGGGTGGGGAGCTGATGTGTGAATGTCTGTGAGTAACACACATCAGACCCTGCTATAAGAATAAGATTGCCACAGGAATATATTTCCCAAAAAGTAGTCTCTATTTTTGTGTCTCATATGCCCTTGATTTCTTAGAATAATGAGCATAAATTTTTGTGATAACTTTTTTAGTTCTAAAGTTTCAGTTTGAAATGGATAAAGTTTTTAAAGTTAATTGATACTCGATGTGCTTGTGTGTATATGAACATAAACAAAATCTGACCTACTGGCTAATGGTAACATAGTTTTGTGAAAACAGACTCCCACAAAGAAGAAAAATGCACTCAAATTTAATATAGTAAATCAATTTGAATTATCTCAAAAGTAAATTAAAATTGTTTTAAGCCAATGCACTGGTATGTCTCAAGCAACAAGTTCAGAGCTTTTATTCATTAATGCATGCCATCGTCTTTCTGCATTTGCCACTGGGCTGCCTACAGCCTAAACTAGTGGTGGAACCTATGGCAGGTATGCCATAGTGGGCTGTTTGTTATCATTGAAAGCTCTAAAAGGTTTGCCATCCTGGCATAAACCATGGTACTTCATGCTACAGTTCTCTTGTTCTTTCCTTGTGATTAGTCGGCTTCGTGCAACTGTGTAAGCACAGGTGTCAGAACCAGAACCTATAATTTTTTACATGTAGCTTTAAAACTCTAGTTTGTTTTTAGTTTGTGGTTTTAGCAAAGCTGTATTAGAATAGCTTTGTGGAAGTCAAATTAACTGATCTAGCTTCCTGCCTGCTGGTATACCCCACTCAGTGATTCCCTGGCACATGCTTTGTCATCCTGCCCCTCACCCCAGGCAGCGTTTCTTGCAAATCAGACCACCCGCCCAACCCATGCAGGCTTGTCCTGCAGTGCTCAGTGCTGCCAGCAACCAGTGGGTTTGTAGGAGTGGTTTACAGTCTGCTGTCTTTACAGAATAGCTCAGTGATTCTTTGTCCTTTTATGCAGTGTTAGATACATTCAAAATTAGGAACATGACACTGAAATAAAGTAAAAGTTATTTAAAGGCCTGGCTCGTTCCTCGTGGAAGCCATGCCTCATGTCCCTCTTTGGTCAGACCTGCTCAAAGGTATTGGAAATTGGAGGGACAGAAACAAACAGGCAGCACATGTCGGGTGCCTCACTGGGTCTGACAAGGCACCCTACAGAATTCACACTCCCTAGTTTGCAGTCTTGTTTGTATCTTGTGGTTCCAGGGCAGTAGTCACTTGTTTACTGAATACTTTTCATCACAGAAATAAGCTATAGAAGTCAAAGCTTCCACTGGAAACTGTCAGGAAGATTAGGGTTGTTACAAAGCAGTTTCCAGTCTGCTCCATCAAGTGGCTTGCGTTAGCACTCCAGCCGCCCAAGCCCTGGGCTCCCTAGGGCTCCTTCTGTTGGTGAGGCGCCTGACGAGGAGGACCTTGTTTCTCCCCGAGGAATAGTTGAACAGCTGGCCACCAAGAGCAAGGCACATGTGTGTCACATGTATGAATAATCAATTCAGGTAGAAAGATACAAAGCAAACCAGTGTTCCCATCCAGGCATGTGGACTGGACACCAGCATCAGCCAAGCATAGGAAGAAAGAAACAGGACAAAATGGTCGTGAGGTGGAATCAATAGAACTTGTTCAAAAGTGAGAAAAAGGAATTCTTCATCCACTTTTTGACATTCCTTTACTGTAAGTAGTGAAATTTACTCTGGAACAAAAACATGGCTCTCTTTTTTTTTCTTTTCTAAATCTGACATTACGCCTTCCTTGGGCCCTGGAAGAGTGGGGTTGTGTTACGATGCTGCAGTAGCTCAGTCTTCCTCCCCAACCTCTGGTGTAGACCAGGTTGTGCTGCTCATGATTAAGTTACAGATTCTTTCATCACATGCAAAACCCTGCCATTTAGCACCAGACTATGCTATGGTTGTCTCTTGGGACTGTGTAAAGTATTTATCATCTTGTAGAAGATTCCGCTTGTGAACCTTACAGAAAAATTAGTTGAAGGGTTTCACATGCTTACCAGTGGCAGGTGTTAGGAAGAGGCCAGAGGGCTGGAGAACACTCCTGTGATGGGTTGCTGGATGGCCTCAGCATGACTCTCAGAGTGTCCCGGCCTTTGTCAGGGTGACCGTGTCTTCAGCACCGTTCTAGAACCCCGCAGGCCTGCTTTCCTCAAGTGCACCCGACAGCCTCAACATCACCTTTCTAATTAGCTGCAAGTGCATGACCCTCCATAAACCAAACAAGCAGGTAGCCTCATTAGGAGGCTCATCCAACAGCTAGAGGGAGAGAGAGTGGGATAAATCAACAGCGGAGCACCTGACATAGACCCGGGTACAGTTTCTCCGCATTCATCAAGTGGCGTGAGAGCAGCCACTGCAGCACTGGCAGAGCCTCTTCCCAGGGAGGCAGGTGTGATCTCAAAAGACTAGGCCAGGACCAGGTCCTGGGGTGGGTTCAGACACAGGTGTGAGTTCAGCGATAGGGACGGGCACCAGGGCAGGGCTGGCGCTGAGGTGGATTCCTGAACCCACTTTCCCTGGGTATAGATAGGGCTTCTCCTGTGAGCTCCTCAGTGTTACTGGCCCATCACCTGGTCAGAGTTCAGGCTGAGAATGGGGGCCAGTCAGGTGCCCATTCTGAAGACCATTCTCCTTTCCTACCTGGCTTACGCTCTCCAAATGTGGAGGGCCCAGTTCCTGCAGCCACGGTGGGCGCGGCCCCGGCTGTGAGGAGACACTGTGTTGATGTGGCCATGGTGCTGCACCTCCAATCTCCAGGCCCTCTGCGCTTCCTCTGTGGCCATGAAAGATTGCTCAGCTCAGTCCTCTCCCTTCCACTCTACTTAGACACGTGTACTGAGTCATTTAACTCGACTCAGAATTGCAGTGTATCCATATGGTTCAGGGGTGTGTGTGTGTGAGAGAGACAGAGACAGAGACAGAGACAGAGACAGAGACAGAGACAGAGCGGAGAGTGTGGCATGGCAAGGGTTTTCTGTAGGACAGGTAAAACAGGAAACATGGCCTCACCACACCATTTGGTGTCATATCACACTGACCCTTGAGGTTTATCCTGTCTTTCTCACACATGTATGAGCACACACGTACACATGCATGCTCTGCTTCATGCGACCTGCTTACACGAGCCTGTGAGGGCCCCTGAGCTTTTCAAGCGCAAGGAGACATTCACGTTCATAGGAGAATCTAAATCTTATTTCAGGTCTTGACTCAGACGAAGAACTCGGGCTGTTCTGTCACCACGCGTCCTATCTAGGTGATTGTCCAGGGCTGCCCTGGGCCCAATACCATAGCCTGCTCTGTACACTCTGTGTGTCTGCACGTTTGCATGGTTGTGCACCTGCTAAGGGGCTGGGGATTCTCAGAGGATGTGGGTCCTGGCTGTGCTGTCTCAGTGCCCTCCGGGTTTGGGGGAGCTTGCAGGCAGGTCCATCTCCCTGGTTCTGTTTATTAGCTGAGTCATCATTGAACCTGTTATTCATTTACCACCCCCAGCAGCCTTGGCATTTCTTGGGTTATGGGAAGAAAGCAGATTGGCTCTGGCAAATCCAGGTCTGCCAGCTGATCACCAGGCTGTGATGTGTGTGTGCCATACAGCCAAGCAGAACAGCCAGTCTTAATGCTTTCGTCTTGTCGGCAGCTTGCCTGAGTTTTTCTTTGTTTTGTTTTAAAACGGAAATAACTGATTTGGAGGGGGAAACATTTCATTTCACTACTGAATTTCTCTCAACAAAGAAGCATTCCCCTGTTGCTGTTACTAACCCTTCTTTCCATGCCCCTGTCCTCCAGACCAGAGGGTGGCATCCTTCTGCACCCTGACGGATCTGCAGCACAGGCAGGACCTGGAAGGGGCGCCGGAGCTGCCCTTGTGTGTAGATCCAGGCAGCAGCAAAGAGTTCGTGGATGTTGCTGGGTATGTGAACCACTCCGCCACTGTCCCTGGCCAGTAGTTGACAAGGATTCAGCCATTCCCAGGCCAGGCAGGAGACCACGTTCCACTGCACTTCCCTCAGTCCTGAAGAGTCAGAGAAGGAACCAAGTGGGACTGATGCAGCGTCCTGCCCTTCTGGGGAGAGTAACACTGGGTTGCATAACCACTACACCGCCCAGTCTGCTAAGGCCACAGTGGTGAGCCACAGTGGCAAAGAGGGTAGGTGGGGCCTCGAGGTGACTGTCCATACCTGATGGGTGTGGTGGCACTGGACAGTGACATCCCAGCCTTCTCCTGCTAGGGCAGCCATGGTGTGCTCATCCACCCAGGACACGATTCTCTACAGCCAGGTCCCTAACTGGACTCCTACCCTACGTGCACACACCATACATTCATGATGCGTACGTACCCCACGAGTGTCACTCCTTCCCGATGGTAGCCTGTCTGTAATTTGAGTGATCTTGAACTTTTATGTCCTCCTCAGTACTGAACTTTGCAAGTCTGATCCCACTTTGTTTGCTAGGGAGCGCTCTCCGTCCACACTGACTGGGAAAGTCAACCAGCTGGAGCTGATCCTCCGACAACTGCAGACTGACCTTCGAAAGGTAAAGACACAGTAAGAACCCTTTCTCATGCATGATCAACCCCTTTTAACTGTTCCAAATTGAGAAGACCAGGAAAGATAATTGCCCTAAGCAGAAGGCAACAATGAATAGAAAGGAGAATCCTGTGGTCTAACCTCTCTTCTAACCTGTAGCTGGTGTCTCATTTTTGGGACACGGGGTTCTGATGGCCATAGCTCTGGATGGCCAGGACTCCAGGAGACACGGTATAGCAGGTTGGCATTTTTCACTTGCCCAAGTTGACACTTGCCATGACCTCAGAAGACTGAACTGCAGCTGGAAAGCCTGATCTATCCCAGTCAGTTCTCTCCACTCACGATGTTGGCCTTCACCTTAGCACTCTCTAGGATATATTCATGCACCACCTGTCCTCACAGGGAGTGAGATCCTCCTCCCACAGCCCCCAGTGGGCCCTCGCTGCACAGTGGGCCCTGTCACTGGTCCCTTTGCCATCCCAGGAAAGGGAGCAGAAACCATGTTGGGAGAAAGCTACTTTGGCAGCGTGATGTGGTTTTGCAAGAAGAGAGATTATAGCTGGTGTGCTGCTGATAGGGCTGGTCAAATGGGAAGGGAATGGGGAGGAGGTCAAGTCCAGATCTATACCACCAAGAGGGCGAGGCCTTGGCTGGGCGTCTGGATGGCTTCTACGGTTAGGGCGCCGTGTGTGCACGGACACGTGTGCACACTTAGACACTTGCATATTTACAGTCACAATAGACAGGTAGGTTGGCAAAGCTTTCCCTTAGTGCCATTTTTTTTTTCAGTTATGAGTGATGGGAAAGCAGTGTGAAAGGTTTAAGGATGAGGTCTTGTGGGGGGCAGGTTGTCAGGTGTATTTGGTAGAATTGCCCAGTAAGGCTAAAGGCAAATTTGAATTGTAGTCTGAGTTAAAGTAGCATCTGTTGGCAGAATGGTGTACTTTTCTCCACTTCGGTTAACTAACTGTCCAGGTGTGGGTAGAAAAATGTTTCAAGATACGGGACTTCCAAGGCATGGAGCAAAGACCCAGGCAAGGCAGAGTGGCTGGTCACCTTAGCTCCAACTGTAAGTGTGGGATAGTAGGAGATCTGAGCTTGTCCAGTATTAGCATTTAGATAGGAAACCAAAAATAGAGAGAAGACTCTGAGGTTTGTACAGGGTGGGATTAAACGAATTGAGAGCTGATTGAGAAGTAATATCACTGCAGCGAGTTAGATGACATTGGAAGTGATCCGTTAAGGGCAGCAGGTGGCAGCACATCAGGAGGTGGGAGCTTGAAGCCGTGTTAGGAAGAGGTACAGCGTGTGTGGTGTGAGGTCTGCCGTGGTAGGTGGGGGTTCAGATGGCTGGGGTTGAGGTCATGGTGACACTGAGGACTGCAGTGTCAGGAGAACATCTGAGTGGCCTCTCAAGTTTACAGCGAAGAAGGGGAGGACAGGCTCTTGAGTCTTCCGTTAAGGTTTAGAGGAACTGGGCACCAAGGAGTGCCGGCATGAGGAGGATGGTGGGGCTCACCACAGCTTCTCACAGGACCTGGGGTCTAAAGGAGGAGCAGCCCTCTCACTGAGTCTGGCTGCCACCCACTCTTCCAGCTGAGGTTTGGGGCCTGAGCTGCCCAGACCTCGCAGGGAAGCACCAGGACTGGGGGGGTGATAGAGCGGAGGCAGAGAGCTGGGTCTCGCTGCTGCCTGTGGAAGTGCCAGGTGGAATCATTCTGAGGGTCTCAGTTATTCTCACATAGCTTTGCGTGGCCAGCCACCATGGAAGTGCAGTGCAGATGGAGCCTGAGTGCTGGTCCTGTAGGGACCCCACTGACAGCTGGGTTGGCTCCAGTTCCGCATAGTGAATGAGAACTCTGGGAAGGGCCACGCGGGGCCAAGGGGCCTCTCGTTACCGTCTCCCCTCCTGGGTAGAGGGTGCTATACAAAATGAGATCAAAAACACTCCCCTGTACTTCAGACACACTTATCCCATTGTTCTTGCCACTTCCTGCAGCAGTTCTGGAAATGTTCTCTCAGAGACTTCAGGTGCACCGTTGGAGCTGTTTCACGGTCCTGAATCAGTTCAAACCATTTACCTTTTGAGGACATTTTGACTCTGGGGAAAAGCCAGAGTTGCATGGTTCCAGATCCAGTAAGTGAGGTAGATGAGGTACACCGTAACGCTTCTATGAGTCTGCCTTTCCACTGGAGGACACTCAGCAGCTGGATTCACTCCGTAAAGACACTTAGCAGAGCACACTTGCAAAACAGCTTCAGAAAGTGGCAAGAGTGATGGGATAAGTATGTTCAAAGCAAGGTGGAGTATTTTTGAGGGGGTAATGGAAGTGTGTCTTTTACTGTAATAAACTGTTACATTTAAATACTAACATATTTTTCATTCACCTCGTGTACACTGGTTAATAACTTCTGGATAGCTGAGGGGCACAATGGGAGGAGCCAAGGGGCTGTAGGATTGTCCAGCAGCAGGCAGGTCTCCTCTCAGAAAGTCCTCAAGCACAGGGAGAATTTGCGGCCCCAGTTAACCCCAGCAGGCCAGTCAGTAACTGACTCATTCTCCTTCTGCTGGTTGCAGGAGAAGCAGGACAAGGCGGTCCTGCAGGCGGAGGTGCAACATCTGCGGCAGGACAACCGGCGACTGCAAGAGGAGTCGCAGACGGCTGCGGCCCAGCTGCGCAGGTTCACAGAGTGGTTCTTCAACACTGTGGACAAGAAGTCCTAGCGCCCACCCCCGCACCTCTCTGGGGACTACTGGGGACCACCTGCCACCCCTCTCTCGTTGTGAGCCGTCCTCCTGCGTGCTGTCCACACCCTTAGATGTTTTTGCTATTCCATTCTTTGTCAGACCATTGCCCCAGCAGGACAGGAACGCACAGAGCAGCATGGCGGGAGGAGGACTGTCTGTCACTCCTGGGTGAAGGTGAATGTAGACCTGGTTGGTGGGAGGGAGCACTGCTGGGGTGGCACCTGGCCCAGCCCGCTCCGGAGAATGAGTGCAAATGTCACTTGCTGAATCAGGTGACCTGCAGAGATGTGAAGCAGTTACCGAAGCTGGGCTTTAGCATTGTAAGATAAACGTGGAGACAAATAATCAGACATATACTTTAATGTTAAAGGTGCTCTATTTTTTTGGATGTACAGTAGTTTTATTTCCACAGCCACATTATTATAGCAATAAGAAGGGAGGCATAGCAAATAGCTGGAAGACCTATGCTTGGGGGAAAGCACTGACGTGTTTAACGCTAGATCAAATGCAGTTCTTTAGAGACTTATTTATTTGCAGGAACAAATGGTGCCTGAATATTAACAGTGTTCTGACTTTTTTCTTTAAAGATACATATGCCTTGTAAATGGCTCACCAGGTCGTCTGTGGTCACCCCAATTCCCAGTTCCCTTCTGTAGAGTTGCTCTGCTGAATCCCATCTGCTTTCTTGCTGGAGCTCTGGGTGTGCTGCAAGCCAGCAAGATCATGTGCACAAGGCCAGACTTGTTTATCTTTGTACAGAAGCTTTCATGAAGTGTCTTGTATTTAACACCTTTATTTAAGCTTATTTAACCTGAAATTGTTAATTTTATAAGATTTGGTTTTACCTGCACTACAAGGATGGAAGGAGCCCAGAGCTGATGGAGCTCGCCCAGGACCACCGCGAGGCAGGGTGGGGGAGTCTAACAACTGGATGCTGCTAGTAACAAGTCGTTTGTATTGCTTTACCATTTTTAACTGTTATATTTGAGATGAACGTACATTCTGCTTTTTTAATAAATGTTTAAAAGAAGTCCACATGAGCAATGGTGTTGTCAAGTGAATATAGACTTTTATGATCTGTCAGCAATGTGAATGTAAATTTATTTCAGATCACGTGGGATCTTGACCTGTATTAAAGACCATTTAGCTGCCTTCCTCAGAGTGCAGACTGATTTAAAGTAGAGAGTAACTAGTTTTGATCAGTAGCTGCTGTGTGCCAGTGTTCCCTGCACTTCTCATTGTCCTGTTTATCCTTCACAGTGTCCTTCGGAGGCAGGATATGAAATCCCGTTGTATAGCCTAGTAAACTATGGCTCAGGTTAAATCATTCACCCAATGTTGCCTTTTTTTAAAACTACCATCTTACTCACATAACTTGATGTTACTTACAAAGTATACATAGAGTAAAACAGTAGGAATTTGAAAAAAATCAGGAAAAGGTAAACTACAAATTGAGATCCATCAAGGGACAGAACATACAGATCATGATAGTCTAGGAGATAAGGGGAACACTGTGAGGTCCTTAGCTTTCAACCTTCTGAAAACAGAGACCATATCAAGAATTATGGGAAGCAAAGTGAGGCTTAGAGTTTACCCCGAGAGTAGTTTCTCACAGGGGCTTTACAGGAGTGGATGGGACCTTGAACACTGTCCTCAACGCTCCTATGTCAATGTGGCCACAGGTGTCCTAAGGCTGTCTCTAGCCTCTGAAGACACAGGATCTCTAAAAGGCAACAGGGGTTCTGCTTTGCCCGGAATCGGCACATGGGTCAAGCAGATTGGTTCTGCCCTCCATGTGCCAGATCCAGTGGCTCACCAGGGACAGTTATCCCTGTTGTCACAGGGCATACAATCTGACATGAGGAGATGGACATGCAATTCTTGCAGAATCTGGAAGACAGAAATTACAGAGTGCGTGGGTTGTACTACAGGAATTGTTCCAAGTGCTGAACCCTTGGAATGTTCCCTGGATACCTGGCACTGTCTCCTCAGCAATGCTCTGAGGCAGGTGCCGTCATCACACCCTTACAGACATGAGGAATGAACACAGGAAGCTGAGTGGCTCAGGCAGAGTGCATAAGGGGACTCTGAAGTTACTAGGCCTTATGTGTCCAGGCCACCTCCCAGAAGTCCAGTACAGCAGAGTGGTAGGAAATGGGTGTGCATAGATCAGCCACAGTCTCATCATTGAGGAGGATTCTGTCCTAATGAAAGGAACCCATGGAAGCAAAAGCAGTATGGTGTAACCTGTATTTTAAGTGGATTATTCTCACTCACTTCTATAGGAGATTGGGTCTGTAGGCCCTCAAAACTTTTTTGTACAGGGCATATAGTATTAGGCAGTGAGAGTCACATGCTTTCTCTCATATATGACCCTTTGAAGATGGTAAGAGCCCTTGCTAGCTTGCAAGGATACACCAGAACTTAACAGCAGTTTGTCAGCCCTGGGTTGAAGGTAAAGAGAAGCTGGAAGAGCAGGCTAGGTAAGAGCTATGGAAATAGAAGCAGGCATGAAGGAGGCCTTGGAGAAGGATCCCACAGAACTGTGGTGAGTTGGAAAGGTTTGATCCAGGAGTGGGCCCTAAACTGCAGAGAAATCAGTGACCTCTATGTTCCATAAATGTTCTTGCCTTTAGTGAGAGCTTAACAACGGCTGTACTGTTGGCTGGAAAACGGCTCTCCTCTGTCATTGATCCATGGCAAGTGCATGTTCTCTGGAGAGCTTCTAACTAGGTGGAGGTGCCACATGTAGAGGAAATAACAGGGCTGAGGCAGAAGAACTGACACAAGTTGGAGGCTGGCATGGGCTGCATAGTGAGTTCGGGGGAAGCCTGAACACATAGTGAGACCCTGTCTCAAAAAAACAGGAAATAACAGAATCTGACCAAGGGCTAACTGGGGAAGCTATTCCCCCACCTTTTTGACACACCTCTGGGCAACACAAGAAGGTAATTTGGGAGAAAGGGGAACAGTTCTCAATCTACACTGGCAAAAAAAAGAATAACCTCAAGTCTGCAAAGAGCCATGCCAAAAAAGTATGTCTAAAATAGTTGTAAACTCTTCCATTAAAACTCATCTTCAAATGAATGTTTCAAGATCCAGTGAAACATCCATTAAACTCTTCAAATGGGCATTTCCAGTTAACAACCAAGTTGTTGAAAAGTCCCCTCATGTTCTCACAGTACCTATAGTTTTTAGCAGTTTACCATCGTGGTAAATACCATCGGTTACAAATTGTATCCCTGAACTGATTTGATACAAAGACCTGCTGGTGCAAACCAAACCTCGGAATATGTCTGATCAAAATAATCATTTCTATTTTAGAATAATTAAGTAGGTATTTTTTATTTTCTTCTCACTTGTGAATAGTTAAGTATCAAGGCCATTCTGGTATGTGACAATTGAAACTAATTAGCATATCAGAGGCTTTTATCCTGCTCTTCACTGTAGCAGGAAGAAGACATCAAAAATACAAGCTACAGTTGAGAGGGAAACAATACAGCCCTGCCTTGGCGGTTCACCATTATCCTTTGATATGCCACCAGTCCTCATCAGTCCCCGGAAGCTGATGCATAGCTTCTAGCCTGCAAGGCCAAGGACCAAAGTCCAAAGAGGTGGCTATGAACAGCAAGCAGAGACCTGTCGCTGTCATCAACAGTAGGATACTTGAACAGGAAGTCACTTGTTCTTGGTGCAGAATACAAGGGGATTGAAAAATATGGTGTGTGTCTAAACTTTTTTCAAAAAAATTGTTGCAGCAAAAGACACATTGCCATGAATCTCCCCTGGTAATACTCCCCCTTGCTTCAGACACACGCATGTTATTATTCTTGACGCTTTCAGAAGCAGTTCTGGAATGTCTCTTCAGTGAGTGCCTTCAATGTCTTGAATCAGTTAAAAGTGTTTGCCTCTTCTGGTCATTTTGACTTTGGGGAAGAACCGGAAGTGGTACTTTGCCATATCTGGTCAATAAGGCAGATGAGACACCCTTACATTTTTACCAGCCCTGCCTTTCTGTTAGATGACACTGCAGCAGTGCTCATCAGATCTTTTTAAGACACATAAAGACTTCCAGAACGACTTTAGAAAGTGACAGTAACAGTAGGGTAAGGGTGTCTGACACAAGGAAGAAATTTTGGGGAGGAATAATGGTAATGTGTCCTTTTTAAAAAAAGAAAAAGTTAACATTCACCATGTCATTGGCCTGAGAACCCTGAAGGTGTGGCTTCAGGAAAGAATTGATGTAAATGTTTAGAACAAGCAGCAAGTAGATTCTCTGGTGTGGAGCAGGAGGGAGAAGGACTTCTTAAAGAGCTGACTGCTCACTTCCAACCAGAGGGAAGGAGGGTTCCATGTCCCTAAAAAGAGCCTCTACAACTGCCATCACACACCACCTTGCCATGGGTACACTCAGGTGAGCTTTGTAGCGATAAAGGCCCGTCACAGTCAGCCCTCGGCTCTGGAGACCATTAGGTAGTCACAGGTCCTTGGGAGCCACAGCAGTTTGCCCCTCCGTCTCCCCAGGTGGGGTCCAAGAGGGGACAATGCAGATCTTACAGACCCTTTGTTCTTTTCAGTTACAGGCTCCTAGGAAAAGAAATTGCATTTTTTTAGTGCCTGTGAATTTTGGGTATGTAAAAGATATGTAAAGCCACCAGCCCAGTTCTAGTGCAGGCAGTTCAGCATGCTGCTCACCCCAGGAAAAGGAAGTCCAGAGGGTTGAAGGGGTTTTGGTTCAACACCTGGTTAGAGGCAGAAGGGCATAATTGGGTTTATTTATGACCTCAAGAGGGAAATGGATAAGAGACTTGGAAAAACCAAGGGATGCACAGATTTCGCACATGTAACGTACAAATTAACCCAAAGGTGAGCTTTCTGACTTACAAGAATTGGACAGAAACTGAAACAAAAAGGAAACTGTTTCCTCATCTATTTTATAAAAGATTTAAATAGGCATCACCTCCCAAATGTCACATTCTTGTGTAAAATGTGAGGACTTTGAAGTTGCTTTTAAAAAAAACAAAACAGTGCTCTAAGCCCTTCTTAATACTCAAAGATTTACTAGACTCAAATTCTTCAACCAAAACCTTTATTCACCTGCTAGCCCCTGCAGACACCGGAATCATGCTGACCTGTTTTCCGTCTCTGACAGTATAGGGACCTGCTGGAGATCCTCAGAGCAGCCCAGCTTTCTGAAGAGCAAATGAAAAATAATGAGCCCCCCTGGCATGCAAGTACCCTTTGGCTGCTGAACTGTTGCCAAGTTATTAAGGAACAGAATTAAGGGTCAAACTTACAGTGTCCTGGCCGTCAGTACCCATTGATCTGGCTGCAAAGTACTGGTGGTAGATGTTGGATTGTGGTGCCGGCCTCACCTCCAGTCCTCCCGTGTGGCTGTGAAATCCAGGAGATGCTCACAGAGGTGTCATTTGAGCAAATGCTCTAGACCAGTGAGGCTATAAATACACATCTGCAGATGGAGATTCCAGACTGGCAAAATATCTTCTACCACTGGGCACAAAATAAATTGGGCCCTGGTGGTTAGGATTCTGTCCCTCTTCCCATAGCCTTAATCGTTGATGGCAAACTGAGTGGATCTAGCTGAATGCCCAATTTAGCTGGAATAATTAAATACAGCAGTCATGTCCTCTCCTAGGGTCTGAATGGACACTTTTTGGAACCCCATCTGGCCCGGGGCTTATCAGATAGCAGGCTGCAGCCCACAGGCCCTCTCTGCACAGGTGTAGACTTCCAGGGATAGGCATTCTATATCCTTTTAAACGAAGTAACTGAAAATTCAAGTAGCACTGCTCGCAGGAAGAGGGGAGCACTCCTGTAATGGCACAGATGGCAGCAATTCCCCCTTGATCCTTTATATTGTTGCTTGTGAAGTATCTGAAAGCCAAGTTCAGCCAGCATTTATTCTGATAGTAGTGAGGAGGGGCCGCATTACAGACTACCCTGAAGAGGACTCACCCTAATTCCATCTTGTCCAGAACTCTCAAACCAACTTAGTTCCTAAGTTAGGTTCTGTCCTTCCAGAGCAGTAGCCTCTTAAGTGGTTTGTCCTGCAATGAAGACTTAAACTAAGCCTGCCTATTCTACTTGTCTACTGTCTTGTTGTTTAGGGAGTACCGCCTCCAGTGATGCTGATTTCCAAATGTGGAATTGTATTGCTTAAATATTACCCAGCAATGTAGCCATAAAAGAACAGATTGTGTAAGAATCTCACTTTCTCTTTGCAAAGAACTACAACTTTAGGTACCCAAAGTTTGGTCATCAAATTTGTGTTTATGAACTCCCATTTATTACTAGAAATAAATATTTGCCAACATATATATATATATATATATGATCATTTTCTTCGAGAGCCCTTAGCCATTATTCTTTGAGATTCTATCCTGTGCAGGCAGCCTTGCTCTGTTCTGAGAGATGGCTTTGTAACAGATTGTGTTACAAGTAAGGGTAGGGACAGGACCAGTGCTGGCAAGGCCGTGGGTGAACGGACACCCTGGCACACTCCTGGTGGGAACATAAAATGATGCAGCTGCTGTGGAAAGTAGTAGGGAGATTCCTTCGAAAACTAAACAGAATTAACCCTATGACTCAACAATTCCACTTCTGGGTGTAGACCCAAAAGAGTGAAAGCAGGGATTCACTCCAAGTGTAGCAGCATCGTTCACATCAGCCACAAAGATGGAAATAACCCAGTTCAAAAGTAGGTGAATGAATAAACAAAATGTAACATACATGTACAACAAAATTACGCAGCCTTAGAAATTCGGACATAGGCAATAACGTGGATGAAGAACCCTCAACATCATTACTGAAATAAGCTCGTGGCACCAAAATGTAGATACACAGTGGTCAGGTTCATTGAAGCAGAAAGTAGGTGACTACCATGGGCTGGAGAAGGGAGTGGGCAGAGGTTGTTCACTTGTTGCAGAGTAAGAGGTGGGCAACAGGAAGAGTTCTAGAAAGAGATGGTGATGGCAGAACAACATGCCATTGACGTGTACTTTACATGGCTGCAATAGTAAGTTTGATAATAAATAATTGAAAGTTTAAAAAACATTTAAAGAATGTTGGGGCCTGAGTGAGTGAGTGGCAGGGACCTGGGGGTAGATAAGCACAGGGAAACTGAATCTCACAAAAATCAGGACCTGTTGGAAGATAAGGAGGATACCAAGGAGACCATAGAAGTGCTATCTGGGCACCAAAGGGCTGCCACTGGATTCCGATCATTGCCATCTGCTCAGAGAAGAGCCATCATTCTCAGAAAGCTTTGCTCTGGGCCTGCAGGAGGAGCAACAGGGAAATGAGGCCTCTCTGAAGAGTGATTAATGTGGTAATTAATGCAGAGAAGAGGAAGAATGATTCGGAAATGTTTGCTCCAGGCTCTAAATTTTTACATTTAGCTCTGCAATCACAGCATCTGGTAGGAGAGTGAGTTTGGATGAACTAGAGAATGCAATCAGACACCAGGGCCTCAGGGAAGGGATGAAAGACTTGGGGTGGGGGCATCTGCCAGCTTGGTGGGGGGTGGCTCATGCCTGAGCATTTGAAAGCCTGGAAATGGGAAGAAAATGCTTCAGAAAAGGAAGGAAAGACCACTGTGAGGAGGCCCTGGTACTATGTGAAAGGAAGAAAGCACAATGTTAGCCCAGGTTACTGATTACCTTTTGGGTGGGAAATATGCAATCAAGATTTAGTTAATAACAGATGAAACCTATAAGTAGAAATAAAATAAGTTTTAGAAGGCATCTATTATGGTTTGTACCTAGATGTTCGCCCAAAGCCTCATGCTCTCGTAGGTGGGGCATTTCCAAGCCAGCTGGATCTAGGGTGTGTATGTGGATTAAGGGTGTGACTCTGGCTTTAATGATGTGTGGCACTTGGGCTGGGGATATAGCTCAGTGGAATAAGCACCTGCCTAGCAGGCGCAGGGTCCTGAGTTCAATCCCCAGTACTGCCAAAAAAAAAAAAAAAAAAATGATGTGTGGCACTAAATCAGCCCACTGATTGATTTAGCATAGTTCTGCATGTGGAAAATAGACAGCCCTACCCTGGATAGGGCACCATTCAAAAGGCTCATATTCTGAATGAGATGGAAGAAGGGAGGCTTGCTGCTTCCTGCTCACTGCTTCCCACCTGCCTTGCCATGGGCTGTTTCTCCTCTGTGATACCCCTCTGCCATGCTGCCCTGCCTTGGAGACAGCCAACTATGGACTGAAACCTTTACAAACCATAACCCAAAATAGACCTTTCCTCCTTTAACTTGTGGACTTCACGTATTTTGTCACAGCAATGAAAAAAAGTAACCAAGACAGCATTATTTGATACCTTTGAGAGGGGCTGGGGATATAGCTCAGTGGAATAAGTGCTTGCCTAGCAAGCGCAGGGTCCTGAGTTCGATCCCCAGTACCGCAAAAAAAAAAAAAAGATCAGTGTGATACCTTTGAGAGAAGAAATTAAGAAAATTGAATTTTTCAACTCACCTTTAACACAACCATGTGGACTTGTCTACAGTCTGGCTTCCATAGTATTCGCCCCCTGCCCATCCTGTCAGTGAACATCTGAGCACAGGTGTAGGACAGGTGGCACTCAAGACCCCACAGTCTCTATCACCATTTCAGAGGTGCAGAGCATCATTCAAAGAGAGGAGCCCCTACTTCATCCTGGAGCAGCTGGCAGCAGCAAGCACCAGGTGAGGTCAGTGCTGTGAAGCACATGGGGTCAGGACTGAGCCGTCTGCACATTCTCTGGAGAGGTCCCGTTCTCCAGTTCCCTTGGCAGCTTCAGAAGGCTGATCAAGTGGCCTTGGTGGGCTCATGTGAGTCCCTGCTTGCTCTCTGGGACTGGGAATATCCCTGGATCCCTGAATGCTAAGGACACAGGAGAGAGTATAGTGGATTCTTCATGGCAGTGGCCACCAGATGAAAGAGAATGTGGTTACCTGCTCATGTAGACATGACTACTCTGTGTAGCTTACCTGGCTGGGGTCACTTACCATAATGTTTGATTTCTAGGTAACTTACCTTGCTTCCTGCCATCCACTGAGGTGAAGATGGCCAGGCCTGAGGAGAAACTGGCAAACACTATAGGTTGTTCATACACCCTCTGTCCCTTTCCACCTGTTGTGGCTCTGAGAGGCAATATGGCTACCATCTGAGCTTCTTGAGGATGGCCCTGGGCCTGGATTTACTGTCAAATAACAGAAAACAAAAAATAAAAATCTCAGCTTTTTCTTGTGGTAGTCAGGGTTTATAAGAGATTGATTTAACACATAGTTTATAGAATTATTTTATAATATTCACCCAAACAGTTAAATGCAGAAGAGTGTAGATCTGTCCACATACTAGAGAACCAAAGAATCTAGTTGAGGGCCTGGATCCTATGGCAATGTCCTGTTTGAGTCCAGCTGAAGACCTAGAGCCCAGGACAATGTCCTTCAGGAGTCCACCTGGAGGTCTAGAGCCCACGACAATGTCTTACACAAGTCTGTGTGAAGGATCTGCTCTGGGAAGGCCCAAAGTTCAGTGGGGGAAGCTGGAAAGTCTGTACCAGTGGGATGAAGGATTTGTGCTTCCAGGGACCTGCACTGCAGCCAGGAAGCGATGCTCAAAGTAAGGACCCGCACTCTCCTGAAGAGAACTGCAGCCACCCTCAGTGACAGTGAGGGCCTGAGCTTCTCCAACGATGGGAACAGCTAAGTTAATATCAGGAAAGTCAGCATGACAAGCTCCTCCAGGAGAATCAACAGCACACCATCTTCCCCTCCAGTGCTCCTTTTATGCTGTTGGCAACAATCCTCTTCCTCACCCAGAACCATGCTGATTCAGTGCAGCTGGGTGTTATAAATGGACCATTAGTTAATCCACCACACTTCTCAACAGAATTGGGCTAAGCTCTGCTTTGAAGACCCTTTTCTCTTGTAAGAAGAGATTGTCTCTGGACAGTGTTCTCAAATACAATTTTAACACTCATGGACATTCTTCCTAATAGCTAAAATGGGCTCATTACCCATGGTAATGTGGTCCCTCAGCCCAAATACTAACACCCTTTCCTTCCCTTTCCCTTGCAACTCTCCTGTCCCACCCTGGGCCCTTTCCCCCAGAGGCAGTGTGATTCCCTTTTGTGGAGCACAAATTGCACTGGGCATTAGGGACACAGCACAGTAGATCCGTACAAGGGTGGCAGTGCATGGGAGTGACTCCTTAGCACAGGAGGATGGGAATTTACCACAGAGCACGAGATGGTAGGTGAGGCTGTGGAGAAGGCCACGCTGAGCCAGCTCCTGAAGGGTGAGAGCACAGGTTCCAGTTTCAAGCTGCAGCTTGGCCTTCACCTCAACCCAGTTGTATAGCTGAGGAGCATGGAAGGACCAGGCTCTCTCCCCAAGGTTACATGAAGAAGAGAGGCGGTAATGCTGTCTAACATCTTACATGTTGGGCCAAACAAAATGCTGTGTTAACTTTGTAAAGGTGGTTTTGTTTTCTGCTTGAGGGCACCAGTACCACAATGAGCTGATGCTTTGAAACCCGTGCACCATGTGCACAGTCCAGGTAGGACCATATGGACAGCAGATGGCCACAACAGGCCACATGCCTGTCTGCCAGGGCAGGTTCAGCAGCATCAGCAGAAACCAGTGCAACTGAGGAAGATGCTGGATCTTGTGTTAGGCTGGGCAGCCCAAGATTACCATATACTTTGGGGCAGAGGACAAACTCTGGCTACCACCTGAGTATCATATGTCACTCAGAGCCAGGCAGGGGAAAGCTGGGCTGAGCCTGGGGGAAGGTGCAGGGCAGATTCTGGATGGCCAGTTCTCCCTCTGCTCCTAGAGCTGGGTGGAATAGCTACAAGTTGGTCTGTGGGTCAGTCCACCTCCCACCTACTCCCACCTATTCACACCACCTTCAGCTGACAAGACCTAGTGTGGCTGCTATGGTTCGGATAAAAATGTTGACGAACAGCCTCATGTGTTCAGAGGTGGGTGATAGGATATTGGAGTCAGTAAACTCATCAGTGGATTCATCCATTGATGGGGTCATAGTTTAATGTGCTGTTAGGAGGTGGTGTCTGATTGGGAGAGGTGAGTCACCAGACGTGTGGCCTTAGAAGAGTATGTTCTTGTCCCTGCTTGCTCTCACTCTCTCTGTCTCTTTCTCTTCCTCCCCTTCCCTCTCTTGTTCTTTGTTTTCTGGCTGCTATAAAGTAAGCAAATGTTTTTTTCCTCTGTCATGCCCTTCTGCCATGATATGTCTCACTTGGACTCAGCTTACCATAGACTGAAACCCCTGGAACCATGAGCCAAAATAAACCTCTCTTTAAAGCTGTTTATGTCAGCTATTTTGTCCCAGTAACAAGAAAGCTGATTGCTACAGTGAGCATTGCATGACTGGACCTCTGTCTCTTCCCTGTTCTACTACAAATTTAGGGTCTCCAAAGCAGTGTTGTCCTTTTCTGTGTCAAAGTCTGTTCTCCATCATAATTAACAAACACCAGTTTGAACATGCTGGACCTTGGGAGGTTGTTGGTTGTTGTTCATTGGGTTTATAGCTGGCTTCCTCTGGTGGTGCAGTCACACCACTGAGGACCTGTTCTGTTGCGGCAAAAATCAGAAATCGGGTAAAACTCCACAGGGGATCCAAAAACTCATTCAGAACAAATGGAGTTTTAATTAATTTTAATTTAGGATCAATTTGGACCGGTCATTGCCCCCCATTCCCGACCAGAGAATGTGGCACTTAACTGCCTTTGTTCTCATCTTATATACATTTTTGGTTTCCATGGTAATAGATTGGAATGTCTAGGCCTGGCCATAGTTGTT
>PVLD010000392.1:0-92796 GCA_004027595.1 Dinomys branickii | reverse complement strand
TCATTACAGTTCCTTATTCTTTCCTGTCCCTGACAGGCCAGCCTTACCCTCAGGAAACTCCCTGCCTATTCCCATGTCTACCCAAAGTTCCTAGGGTGACACAACTTCATTATTGCTACAGAGAAAGAGAACAGAAAAAAATAGAAAGAAAGCTCATGTCTCTCCCCAATGCTCCAGCAGGACTCCCTAGGCTTCATGAGCCTCTCTTTGCTGACAGCATCTAGTATGGCCCACACAAAGGGACAAGTGGTGTGGGAGGAGGAGGCCTCTGTTGACCAGTGTTTCTACCCCTAATGCACCACCTCTTCACTGGCCTCCTATCTCCATGGTGCTCTAGTGACTATGACAGACACCTAGGCTGATGTTGCTGTGGAGGAGCAGACCCCAGGGTTTGGTCAAGAGTTGCAGCCCCAGAATCGAGGGACCACGCATCCTGGGCCCAGCGGGACATCCCACAAGGATCACAGCCAGCATGTGTGCCTTACACATATGTAACTATGTATGTTGTGGATGTGTGGATGTATGTGTAAGAACTGTAGAAAGCCAATGCTATACATTACACAAAGTTTTTAAAACTCAGCAAATATCTAAGTATAAAAGTTATGGCTATAAAGCTAAAAGAAAGCTTTAAGACTATAGGAACTTATAACACTAGAAGGAAATGCAGAAGAAATACCTTTATAGCCTTAACTGGAAAAATCTTTCCTTTTTTTATTAGCCCATGTTTGCAGTACGTAGTGATTGCATCATTGCAGGGAGTCAGTACATGTATGTAACACAGCCTCATTCTTTTCTTCCCTCCCTACCTCTTCTCTCCCACTCCCTTCCCTCCATCTCTTGGTCTTCTATGCTTTTGCAAGAGCTCAATCTCCCTGTTTCCTGTTATGTATTTTTTATTTTTCTCTTTAATTTATTTATACTTTGGGTTCCTCATAAGAGAAACCATGCAATATTTACACTTGTATGACTGACTTATTTCTCTTAACATTCTGAGCTCAAGATGCATCCATTTTCATAAAAATGAATCAAATGTATCTTCTTTAAGGAAGAGTAATACTCCATTATATATGAATATCACATTTTCTTTCTTTTATCTTGTTATTTACTTTTTCATACTTTGTTCTTCTCATATAAGAAAAACCATACAGTACTTAGGCTTATGTGTCTGGTTTATTCCATGTTTTCATGGTACATCAATTTCCTACAGATGGTTCAAATTCATCCTTCTTTGTAGCAGAGAAGTATTCTATAAGTGCCACATTTTATTTATCCACTCCTTTGTTGATGGATGTATAGGCTGCTTCCAAGATGTAGTTATTATGAATTGTGCTGCTAAAAACATTAGTATGCACGTGTCACTCTATTAAGGTGTTTTAAACTTATAGTTAAAATACCTACAAGGGGAATAGTTGGGTCAAATGGAATTTCTATTTTTAGTCTTTTGAGGACTCTCTCTACTGATTTCCATAATGGTTGTGCTTGTTTATATTCCCACCAACAATGTAAGAGGGTTCATTTTTTACTACAGACTCATCAGCATTTGTTATTTGATTTCTTGATTTTGCCATTCTTTCTGCAATGAGGTGAAATCTCAGTGTTGTTTTACTTTGCATTTCTCTAATCATCAGTGATATGGAACATTTTTTGTGTATTTATGAGCCATTTGTCTACTTTTGAGAAGTGTCTCTTCACTTCAGTTGCCCATTTGTTCATTGAATCTTTTATTTTGAGGGGGTTTTGTTTTAGTTTTTTTATATGTTCCAGATATTAGTCTTCTGTCCAACATGCATCTGGCAAATTTCTTTCCCATTCAGATTGTCTCTTTACTCTGTTGATCATTTCCTTCACAGTGTATAAGCTTTTTAAATTTGATACGATCCCATTTGTTAACTATTGTTACTTCCTGTACAACTGGAGTTGTATTAAAAAAAAAAAAAAAACCTTGCCTATGCCTATGACTTTAAGAGTTTTACCTACCTTATTTTCCAGCAGGTTAAGTGTTTCTGTTTTAGTATTTAGATATTTGATCCATTTTCATTTTAGTTGAGTGCATGGTGAGAGATATGAATGTAGCTTCAGTCTTCTGTATGTGGACAGCCAGTTTTCCCTATACCACTTCCTCAAGAGGCTATCTTTCCTCTAGCTTATATTTATGGCCCTGCTGTCAAAGATCAGGTGGCTGAATGTGCCTGGGTTGTTTCTGTATCTTCTGTTATGTTCCATTAATGCATATGTCTGCTTTTATGCCCATACCATGCTGGTTTTTTTCACTGTAGCTTTGCAGTTTAAATTGAAATTTGGGATTGTGGTGCCTCCTGCTTTGCTCTTGTTACCCAGGATTGCTTTGGCTATTTTGGGTCTCTTCTGGTTGCATATGAATTTTAGGATTGTTTGCTCTAAATCTGTGAAGTATGCTGTTGCTATTTGACTAGGATTGCATCAAATCTGTATATAGGTTCTGGAAGTATGACCATTTTGATAATATTGGTTCTGCCTATCTGGAAATAGGGTATATTTTCCATTTGCTGATTTTTTTTATTTCCTTTTTCAGAATTACTGTAGTTTTTATTGTAGAAGTCTTTCATTTTCTTGGTTAATTTGTGAATATTTAACTTTGCATGATGCTATTGCGAATGATATTGTTTTCCTAATTTCTTTCTCCGTGTGTTCATTATTGTATACAAAAATGCTATTGATTTTTGTGTGTTGCTTTTGTAACTTCCTAAACTCGGTTATTAATTCTAGGAGTCTTTTGGGGTCTTCTATATAAAGAATCATGTCATCTGCAAATATTGATAGTGTGATTTCTTCCTTTCCTGTACATATCTCTTTTATTTCTTTCTCTTGCCTGATTGCTCTGGCTAATGTTTAAAGTACTGTATTGAACAGGAGTGCTGATAGTGAGTGTCCTTATCTTATTTCTGATTTTAGAGGGAAAGCTGTCTGCTTCTCCCACTGTCTTATGATACTGGCTGCTGGTTTGTCATAAATGGCTTTAATTAGATTGAGATGAGGTCCTTCTATCCATTTTCTTTAGGACTTTTTATCATGAATGTGTATTGGGTTTTGCTGAAAGCTAATGTTCAACATTATTGATCATTCAAGAAATGTAAATTAAAACTAAAATTCCAGCTCACCGCAGGAAGAATGGCTATCATCAAAAAATCAACCAGTAACAAATGCTGGAGAGGCTGTGGGAGAAAAGGAACCCTTCTCCACGGCTGGTGGGGATGTAGACTGGTGAAAACATTATGCAAATCAGTGTGGAGATTCCTCAAAAAACTAGGATTAGCGGTTTCATTCAACCCAGCTATTCTCCTTCTGGGTATTTTTTTCAGAAGAATTTAAAAACATCCCACCACAGCAATATATGCACACCCATGTTTGTAGAAGCACAATTTATAATAGCTAAATCTTGGAAACAACCCAAATGCCTATCAACCAAGGAATGGATAAAAAAGATGAGGTATTTTCATACAATGGAGTACTACTCAGCCATAAAGAAGGAATATTGGTGGTATAACCTCCCTGAAGTTCTTGTATAAATCAGCAGTGAATCCATTAGATCCTAGGATTTTCTTGGCTTTTTCTTAGTAGGCTTTTTTTTTATTATGGCCTCAATTTAATTTGTTCTTATTGGATTGCTCAGAATGTTTATGTCTTCTTGGCTCAGTTGTGATAATTCATATATGTCTTGGAATGTCCATTTCTTCAAGATTCTCCAGTCTGGTGGATTACAGTTTTTCATAGTGCTTACTAACAATCTTCTGGGTCTCAGCAGTGTCCATTGTGATTTCACCTTATTCATTTCTAATTACACTGGTGTGAGTCTTTTCTCTCCTTTGTTTGGTAAGTTTGGCTAATTCTTTATCTATTTTGTCTATTCTTTTAAAGAACCAGCTCTTTGATTCATTAATTATTTGTATTTTTTATTTAGCCTAAATTTTATTAATTTCCACTCTAATCTTTATGATTCCCATCCTGAAACTAGATTTGGATTTGGACTGTTGGATTTTTTTCCAAGTATTTTGAGGTTCATTATTAAGTTATTTGAGTTGTTTGTTTTTCTAATGTGAGCATTGACCGCATTAAATGTCCCCCTTAGGGCTGCTTTCATTTTGCTCCATAGGTTCTGATGTATTATATGACATTTTCCTTTGATTCTAGGAACTATTTTATTTCTTCCTTGATTTCTTTTGTGAGCTATTGAGTGTTCAGGAGTGTGTTCTTAACTCTTCAGGTGTTTATAAATTTTCTGTGGTTTCTTTTGTGATTGATTTCTAGTTCCAGTGCACAATGATCTGATATAGTATACAAAGGGTGATTTCAATTCTTTTGCATTTATTTAAGCGGACTGGACTATTTTGTAGTCTGGGAAAATCATTTTTTGAAAAATAAAAAAAATATATATATACACAAAAAGGGCAAAATATAATTAACTGCACCAATTCACCAGTCCAGATTTCTGTCAATGACTGACTAGCATCAGAGATTAAGGTGACAAATAAATGAAAATGTTTCCTGAGAGAAGATACCCATTTTCTACACCTCACAAAGACTGGTATCTGATTGAGTGAAAATTAGTTACCCAATCTAACAGGACGCAGAGGAGGAGAGAGATATAAACAGCAAGAGATAAAAGTTTAATGCGGGCATGGAGGGAGTCAGCACCCAGACAGCTGTGCTGGCTCTCTGAAGACAAAGGACAGGGTTGGAGCTGATATGCACTCTGAGGGGAGGGCACAGGGTTGCTGACGTAGGCTGCTCAGCATAACTTGCTGAAAGGGGATTGGATCATTGTTGGCCACATGGGCTTTGACAAAGGCAGCTGGGAAGAAGAAACTACAGGGGTCTCTGGGAAGAAGGAGCTAGGCACCATTATAACTCAGCATTGGACCATCGCCATGAGGACTGGTCAGGTCTCGGGTGGGAAACCTATCAGTATCCAGAATGTATAAACTGGTAAAGAGAAGAAAAGTACAACAAAAAAACAACCAACATGTCTGAGTAGGCAGATCACAAACGTGGACACTCAGAAGCCAATGAGTAAATACAGAAGGTCACTCTCCACTTTACCAGGGACCAGAGTGTAAGGTTTTTTTGGTACAAATGAGACACAGGACAGAGGTAAAAGAAGCCTTTATTGCAGGTGTGGGAGCCCTGCAGGAGAACATAAGAACCCTCTGAGTAGAAGGCAGGGGAACAGTATATTTATTGGGCTGAGCTAGGAGTGAAGTTTACATGGGCGGTTAAGGTGTCCTATCAAGAGCTTATTGGGAAATTGTTCGTGTATGTGACAAGGAAACAGGGAGTTAAGGTTAGACTGGGAGAAGAAGAAGACGGAAGTTAGTCTTGGAGTGACACATTGTTGATTTGGTCCCTATGACATGTTGATCACCGCCATTATGACTTGGCAGATTTTTACATGGGCGGAAACCCATCACAGAGCAGTACAGGTCAAACTCATAAAGAAACACAATTGACCACATCCACTGGCCAGAACTGGAGAGGTGGGGATCCGCCCTGGTGTGGGATATGGGTGGAAACTACAGTGTGGGCAGCTGCAGGGGTGAAGAGGACAGCACTCTTGGATCTTCCAGTGTCCAGGAAAAGCAATGGTCATCTGCATAATGAATCCTCTCTCCCCTGGTGATACTGGCAGTACCTGTAGAGCTGAGGCTCCTGGGGCATGCCCTGGGCACAGCTCACGTCACCCACTTCTCTTCCAGTTCCTTGCCAAGCTATGCCATTTTATTAGTTCATTGTTCACAGACATTGAGCAAGGTGCTCTGTTTATAGTTATAAATGTGTGTCTGCAGTCAGTGGCCAGTTTATCCTCAGCTTTACCCAAGTAGCTCTCCTTTCCTTACAGCAGTTTCTTTCCAGGGTCACGTCTATTGGCCTGAAGACAAAAGCACATGCTGGCCTCTTGGACAGACGTGTGTGGCCAAGTCTGAGAATGGTAACAGCCTCTGTAAAGCAAAGTTCACAGGAGCAATTTGAGCAGTTTCCAAGCCCCCAGCCACCCAGAAGCTCAGCTGTTCCCAGGGGCCTCTCATGGGCAGCCAGCCTGGGTCAGTTGTGGGGAGAGGGCACTGATCACAGTGACTATCCCCCAGATACAAGCTGTTCAGCCCACATCCCTCCCCCCTGGGTGCTCATTCCCAGGCTGGTGACTGGCTTACTGTTGTCAAGGTCCCTGAAGAGCCCTGGGGTCATGGGAACAGCTTCATGGAGGGGAGGAGAAAGGGTGAAGTTCTGTGTGGGCAGGCACAGAGCAGCTGAAACTTCAGACTCAGTAAGATGGTTTGACAACAGACTGACAGTTCCCCTGCCCTGGTTAATTTCTTGGATTGAGACCCTGGCTCAGATTTCCTGTCCTGTTGCCCCAAAACATGATGAGATTAGCTGCTATTTGTTCTAGAAAGCAGCTCCCTGGGAAGGACTGAATGATGGGAAATGCCTGAGAGAAGAGCAACTGTACAGACACTGTTGCCCTCCCCACTAAGCTCTGGCAGGGGCAACAGCAGTCTGTTCATACCCAGGTGGACCGCTTTCTAGGGGATCCAGTGGTTCTCTAGGGGAGGGGGCTGTGACAGGAGCTAGATGTCACTCTCAGCTAGAGCCCCAGGGAGGCAAGAGCAAACCAGCTATGTAGACGTTGCAGCCCAGATCTCAGAGGCCACAGGCTTCACACTTGGCCCACGGTCACAGAGGCAGCAGAATCCCCTGGTGTGGCTCCCTCCTTGCAGGCTGGCTGTGTGCCTGAGGAGATACAGTGGAGTTGTAAGGACAGACTTATGATGGAGACCACTATGAAGTAGCTCTGAGCAGGATTCAATATTAACCAGTTGGCCTCTCATATTTACTTATGTTTGTCCAAGTCCTAGGCCCCTTGTTTGGAGATGGGCAGAAGACTCATAGTAAGTGAACCTCTACGAGTCACTGTTCCTGACTGACTGAGGCCTGTAGTGGCCAGTGAACCAAAGGACAAGACAAGGTCGCAGCTAAGGACACCTGGCTCCAACTTCAATTAACTAGGTAAAGACTGTAGCTGCAGGCATCTCACTCCTGGGTGGAGACCTCCCTGGAGATAACATAGTTCCCTAAATTAACATAACATCTTGCTTGGAGAAGCCCTTGGGCCCTGCCATTCAAGGCGGAGTGCTGCCTTTCTTCAGTATTCCCCACCTTGTTTTGATAACTAAATAAAAACAGGCTGCGCAGAGAAGATCTTGTCTTAGCTCCCAGAGAATCTCAAATTCTGTGAGAGGGCTTTAATCCTTCTGCAGCCCTGAAATCATTCATCTGTCTCTTTTATTTAGCTTTCCCCATCCCCTCTTTGGGAGATTGTGGACCTGATCAGCCTGCAATAACTAAAGGATTATATTAACACAATAGATTTATGTCTTGTCTGCCTTCACTAGCCACTCTGCCCCAGCAACTCTCCAAGAAACTGTGCAAACACAGACAAAGCATGCTCACTTCAGACAGGCCAGCTGCTGCCAAACCCAGCCTGCTACTCCGGCCATGCCCAGCCCGAGTGGGGCCTCCTCCTGAAGTAGCAGCTGCAGACCGCCAGGGAAGGACCTTCCAGAGGTCACCATGCTCAATGCCCACCTGCACTTCTGAAACTATACTGTTTCCACTGAACTGTGCTTCAGTACTCAGACCTAAGAACAGAATTATTTTAAGGGTAGGCGTTATATCTTACCATTGGATTCTTGCTGGTAGCAAACACGGGATACACAAATCTGATTGTCCTTTTTGCACTGACATAATAAAGCTACAGAACACAGGAAAAACAAAAAAGAAATACGTGGATCTTGGTGTAAAAACTACAGTCATTCCCGTAACCTTGGGGATATGTTCCAAGACCTCAGTGAATGCATAAAACCCCAGGCGTTACTGGGCCCTATGTAGACCACGCCACAGAGAACCAGGGTGATGTACTGGCCCAAGTACCCAGCTGCTTGCTAGACTCACCCTACGCTTGACCCCTGATTCACCACAAACAGCTAAAGTCCATGTACGGTAACAAAATTACTGTTTAAAGGTTCCTTGTTCTTTCTTGGAAAAAACTCAAAGAGCATTGCCCGTCCCTGCCAGAAACAGGACAGTTACCCAAGCGTAAAGTCCCTGCTACACCTGTGTATTTACTGTGGTTTTTGTCTTTATAAACCCTGCATACAGTGGGCTCGGGGCTCTCACTTCTCAGCCTTGAAACAGAGGCGTGGGTGGGGGCCGTTGGGCTCAACTATTAAAAGCGCTACTAAATTCCAATTTGGCTGTTTGGGGGTTTATTGTTCTTGGACCCGTCTCAGGTGAGTCTGTCCTGCCTTGTTTCATGTTCTAGTGCCTCCTTCACATCACTCCTCTTGTGCTTTGTGGGCGTTACTAAATAAGAGTCACTGAAACACAAGCCTTGTGACACCCTGATAACCAAGCTGACCACTGAGTAATGGGTGGGTAGCATATACAGTGTGGATAGACGGATGGATGATTCACATCCTGGGCAGGGTGAAGGAGGGCAGTGGGACATTAAACCCACTACTTAGAATGGATGCAATCTGAATTATTTCTGGAATTTTCTGTTTAATATTTTTGGACTTCAACTGGTCATTGGTAATTGAAATATAAAGTGAAATTACAGGTGAAGGGGAACTATTATATTTTGAGTTCCAGTCCTACTGTGTGTCTCTAGACATATCACTTAATATCTGTAAGCTGCAGTTTTCTCATTGGTAAAGTGAGTAAAATCAAAGGTCATGATGCTATGGTGACAGTTGAATTATGTAAGTATTTAGAGTGTCTGGCCAGCTGAGAGAGCTTATGGAGTAGATCACTGTAGGTTCAGTTATGTTGGGCCTGGTAACCATCATGTTATTATTGTGGGAGGAAGGAAGTATAGCACACTAGTTTTCCACTTGGTGGTAAAGATCAATGAAATGCACAGAAATCCAAAGGTCACAGAGAAAAGACATTGGAAGTACTCCCTAATATTATATTTCAGTGAAGAAGTACCCAGCCTGGGCAGGGTATTCAGGAAGACACAGTGAGTGTGGAGGAAATCAACCATGAGCCTGCCAGGAAGGGTAAGCCATGTTGAGGCAAAAGATTAGGGCTTGGCAAACTGGCTGGGGGAATGATCATGACCTGTTAATGACAAAGTTCCAGGACATGTACAGAACAGTTCCAAAAGCCCTGCACATGGAACCAATCAGAGAGTGTAAACTTCAAATCTTCCTGTTAGAAATCTAGCAGGCTTTCAAAAGGACAGGCTGGACCTGATACCAGCCTGAGAAGTGAGAAATACAAAGGACAGTTGCCACTGATCTCTGGGCCACTGTGCTCTTTCTTGCACAGTGGTCCGGTCTTACCCTGCAGTGTGTACTCATTTTCCTCCGAGTTGGCCCAAAGAGTATGTTTCTTTTCCTATCCTTCATAGGTGTAAAAACCTTGCTACTTTTTGTGCTTGTCTTGACCAACTCTTTGCACAGGATGGAAAGAACCTAGAAACCACATTTGGAAGGAGATTCTAGCACCCCAAAACTTGGTAATAGTGTGGAAACCCTACAGCCACTAAGCTCAATGAGGGCAGGCAGGGGCTTCGGGTACAACACGGGAAGTGACTTGGGGTCTGAATCCTGCGGGCTTCACAGCTGAAGCTGTGAGCGTAGGAATGAGGAAGCAGGCCGAGGGTGTGCATGGAGTGATGACTCCCTCTTTCTCCTCCTCCTCTTCCTCTAACTATGCCATGGCGGCTGCCTGAGCTGTTTCTCAGAAAGGGATCTTGTTTGCTCTTTTTGATGGCTTCAATTCTCACTTCAAATCCTTCCTGGTACCAGGGGACCCAGTTCTCTCCTTCTTGTTTTTCTCATGTTGCTATAATCCAGTGTCTGGACGGCCATCCTCCAACAGGATCTTTCTCTGCTGTTTACCTGGTTGCCATCTTCCCAGAAGTCTCTTTTAGAATATTTAGAACATTTAGACAGAGCTTCTACATGCCAAAATTATAAATTATTTTAAAAATTATAAATTATTCGTCTACTTTTACAGCATATGTATTATTTTGTTCATGTATATCTAGCACATTTGGAATTTGTTTTTTATACATGCTGTGAACATAATATCCAACTTTATTTTTCTTTCACATATGAATAGCCAAGTCTGCATCATGATTTATTGAACTAATTAATAAAATAATGCCATTATTTTTCTACTCATTTTGAATGCAAATCAATCATATATTTCTTGTCCCTCTTTCGACCCATTGATTCATTGTTCTACTTGTCTAATCTGGGCTTTGAATATTCTGGAGATTTATTCAAGTTATTTCTTTTTCTTATATAATATTTTATTGAGATATGATTCACATATTATATAAGTCACCCTTTAGAGTACACAATTCAGGAGATTTTAGTATATTCACAAACTTATGCAGCCAGCAGCACAATTTTAGAACACTTATATCACACTTAAAAGAAATCCTGAACTCAGTAGTTAGTCTCCATTTCTCCCACCCCAGTCCTAGGCAATAATTCTTGCTACATTTTACTATATAGATCTGCATAGCCTGAACAGTTAATGTAAACAAAATCATACAATATGTGGTCTTTTATGACTGGCTTCTCTCAATTAGTGTCATGTATTCAGGAACCATCGATGCTGTAGAATGTATCAGTACCTCCTTTCCCTTTTTTCCTTCTTTCTTTTCCTTCCTTTTCCTCATCCAGTCTTTCTTGATTTCCTTCTTTTTATTGCTTAATAATATTGTGTTCTATGGACATATCACATTTTATTTATCTGTATTTCAGTTAACAGACTTTTGAGTTGCTTCCCATGTGGGACTATTATGAATAATGCTACTCAGAGTATTATGTACATGCAGGGACACAAGTTTCCGTACCTCTTATATATAGTATGCAGGAGAGCATTGCTGATTCCTATGGCGACTCTGTATTTAGGGAACTGCCCAACTTTCACAGCAGTTGCACCATTTTACCATCATGCCGTTTCTGTGTGAAGACTCCAATTTTTCCACGTGCTCACCAACATTTGCTATTGGCCTTTCTTACCATGGCCATTCTAGCGGATGTAGATGGTATTTTACTGTGGTCAGCCAAGTACAGGTGAAGGTGTCAAGCATGACATCTTTGCATGTTCCTTCTGAGACGAGAGGAATATCCATTAGTGAGAGTACAGAGGCATCGGTTGTGGGGAGGCACAGCTTGGAAACATACTTTCTCTAATGCTTTCGTACCCCCTTAACCACAACAGTGACTAGATGTCATTAAAAATATACCTTCACCAGGCAGGTCTAATTTTGGTCTTTACCATGTAGGTGTGGATCTTTTGTACATACCCCGTAACTTAACTGTTTGAAAACACTAACTCAAATCATTTGATTCATCTAGACTTTCCATTACTTCCCTTTTAACTTCTAGAAAAGAACTAGAATCCTAAGTTTGTTACGTGACTTTCCTAAAATATCGGGCTTCCAGAAAGGACCCCCCATGTTAGAATCTTTCTTTTCTTACATTTTAATGCCTTAGGGTTCCATGTATTTTTTTCATAAAATCCTTACAGTCTTATAAACTTCAGAGGAGTGGTTCAATAGGCTGAGATGTAAATTTTTAGGATATACACTTGAAATGAGTTAATAAAAAGTACTGTCCTCTAAAATTTAGTCTCTTGTATACTTACAAGCTATGATTTAGACTGTAGACTCCTATCCCTCACCCTCAGCCTTGTGTTCCTCTTCTTTTCTCTGACAGTGCAGTTCAGAGTTAGTGGGGAACACTACTGAAAGTTAGCTTCATTTTCTCTTACTCTCTTCAATAAACATTCTGCACCCTCCTCAAGAAACTTGTAATGAGTTCTGAAGCGCCATGTGTGGGAGGGCTGGCAAGTGCTGAGGAAGATCTCTGCCCAGGACTTTAATGAAGGTTATTTCTCTATCAGCTGGAGGAGATTCCCTGGGCTCGTTGGTACATCGTGAACACTATGATGAATTTCTACTGCCTCAAATTGCTGAGTTTGGCAAATCTCTTCAACACAGTAAAAGTCACTAAGCATCTCACCCAGCTGTGGCCTTTGTTCTTGCTCCTGAAGTGATACAGTGAGGCATTATTCATCTCTTAGAAAAAGGCTACTAAAATATCCCAACAGACAGTAAATTGCATGAAGCAGGTGTCTGCAAAAGAAGACTAAACATTCCATGGCCAAATGTGATGATCTGGTACTAACCCCAGCTTCCTGAAAGCCTAATTTAGTTCTTGTTTCTCAATTAAAATAAGGCTTTAGGCAAACATGCTATTGTTGTGGCCAGGCCTAATGATCCAATAGGAAGACTATTAGTCTCATTTTATCTTCTGAATTTGCTTAGGACAATTTTAGTAATTAAGCATCAAATTCTTTATACAGCCTTAACTATGGGATAGACTTTCTTGCTTTTAGTATATTATTTCTAAGATTTAGAAATGAAGAGACAAGAGGCTTAGCAGAATCCTTAAGTCATGTAACAGAGTGGTTTGTTGAAGACAGTGAACCCAAGTCAGGCCTTCTTTGCCTGGTTAGCCTAGAAGGTTCCCCTGCACCTATTTGTCATATGAAATATAAAAAAATAAGGTGGATGTTTAAATTAAATAATTTATTACAGTAAAAGACACATTGCTATTAATCCCCTCAAAATACTCCTCCTTGTTTCAAACACCCTTATCCCACCATTCTTTCTGATTTCTGAATCAGTTCTGGAAGTCTTCTTTCACGAGTGTCTTTAGTTGCACTGTTGGGGCTGCCTCAGTGTCCTGAATCAGTTCAAAATGTTTACCTGTCACAAGTATTCTGGCTTTGGGGAAGAGTAAGAAGTTGCACAGTGCCAGCTTGTGAATAAAGTGGATGAGAACACACTGTAATGTTTTTATTTGACAGAAGTGGTTGTAAATGTTTTCAATCAACTTAAGACATTGAGGCAGTCACAACAGCACAGCTAAAGACTCATCAAAAAAATAAAATGAAAAAAAAAATACTTTCCAGAACTGCTTCAGAAAGTGGCAAGAACAATGGTATAAGTTGTGTTCAAAGCAAGAAGAGATATTTGAGGAGGGAGGTGTTCACAGCAATGTGTCTTTGACTATAAGGAAAAAAATATTTAAATAATCCCTGTGGTTTTTTTTAATCATACTTCGTATGTGTGGTCTAGGCAGGATACCATTCCCTGAGAGGACTGTGCCCCTGTTTTTCCTCTAACTACAGAACCTTCCTTCTCAAAATTGGACCTGATAGCCACTGTAATTGTTCAAAGTTTTCATGCTTCGTGAAAGGAAACTGGGGTTTTTTGGGGGGACATATGTTTTATTGATTAAAAAACATTCCGTACTTTCAAATAAATTTAAAACCACTGTTCTAAAATTCCCTGGTTTTAGAGATAAAAATGGACTCTCAGACTGGTCTAAGAACATAGTACATGCTTATGGCAGAATTAAAATTAGCATCATACCTCTTATTTCCCAGAAGGATAGGATATTTTCTCTTTTCTCCTAATTTTAGCATCACTGCATCTCTATCTGTAAACAACCATCCCTTTTGAGTGACCTGCCCAGGCAGTAAGTGAGCTCACCTCAGTATTATATGGCCTGGCTGCTAGAGGGAGAGTTGTTGGAACCTGTGATTAGGTTCCTCTGTTGTAGTCCAACTATCTCACGATACACCTGTGTTGTATCTTGTGCTCAGCTGAGAACAGGATGGGGATAGAGGGAGCAACCTCACTGAACATGGTACACACAGTTCTTCACATGTGCCATCTCACCAGATCTGACAGTAATGCCGCAAAAACCAATGCTCATCACCACAGAGGCAGGAAAGATATGCCCCGAGTCACTAGATTTGAATCGCAAATGGTATTACTCCAAAGCCTATGCTTTTGCAAACTTAAGAGATGTACAGATTTATCTCAAGGAAAACAACTTTCTGTACGTAACTCATCAATATATACCCACAAATTTCCTGGTTACTGTGAAGCCCAGTTTGAGAAACACATTAGAACTGATGTATTACCAGTTGGAAGGCCAAAATGGTAAAGTATTTAAGAGCCATCAACTCTGAAGTCAGACTGCCAGGCTGTGTCCCAGCTTCAGCATGCCCCACCTATGCACTGTGGAGTGTACAGCTTATTGTCTCCATGCCTGCTTCCTTCACCTGTGGAATGCAATGGTAATAACAGTCTGCCTTGTAGGATTGCTGTGGAGATAAAATAAGCACATACATCTAAAAATATATAGAGTGGAACCTGGTGTTGAGTTAAGGAAACATGTATGGGGTATTAGTATATCAACTGAACAAATGTGAACACAGAAACAAGGCTGTCACTATGAGACTATGGTCTCAAAGTATACTGTTATGGTTGATACATTGTGTCAACTTGGGGAATCTAGAGGTTTAGCTGAGTGACTCAGGAGGAAGCTGGGGCGCTTACTTTGTAAACATCTTGAGCCTGTGGAAGAGGAGGGCACACGGAGATTGTGTGAGAGGTACACGCCTCTTGGGTGGGGGTAGATTGTTTACAGTGTAAGGGAAGAGAGGAGGCTGCTTGCCGCCATTCCTCCCTTTTGCTTGCGGTATTCGCTGTGCTCTGATGCCGTGAACAGTTTGCCCTCTGCCATGTGCTGTTCTGCCTCAGAACCAGCCAAGTAAGGACTGAAACCTCCACAAACTGTAAGGTAAATAAACCTTTACTTCCTTCATTTTGGGTGTTGGGTATTTTGTCTCAGCAACGAGAGAAAAGTAACCAAGACATATACACATATTCATTTTTATGAAATCAGAAAAATACTAATACAAATTTTTAAAGAAAGCAATGCATTCTGCTCCCTGTGAATATATCTTCCCAGACTGATTGAGAAATATTGCAGTCTACTACTTCCTGCAAACAAGTATTATCTGCTAAGATAGAAAACCTTGACTCCTGCTATTAATAGTGAAAATGCATGATTAACACCCTCATGTTTATGATGCTGAGAAAATTCTAAAGAAACTAAGGTCAGCTGGAGAAACATCTAGTACACAATAGAAAAATGTGCATGACTCTAATTAGAGAATTGATCATGAGTTGATGACTGTTGGTAGACATTAGGTCAAGCTCAGCACTGACATGAATTCACAACCCAGGAAAAAGGTCTGAATCCTCAGCCATAACCTAGTTATAGAGTTGGACACATGCCCCAAGTTCATGGCCTCTCTGCAGTGCTGGACCCTGGGTTCTTTTCTATGCAGTGTTTTATGTTCTTTGCCATCAAAGGGATATAGGAACTCTTAAATTATACCAGCTGTGCTACTCACATAAGAAACAGAAAGTATTTTTACCCCCTTGGAACAACTGATGTTTATAGATCAAAGGGAAAGATGAGCAAGGCAGGAGAGTGAATGCCGCACTATCTAGCAGCATTTGCCTCCTCTATGGTGGTCCGCACTCCCTTCAGGCTCATATCAAAGAGCACCCGCCTCCAGACAGCACTGGGAATTTTCTCAGAAACAAACAGCTTGTTGATGAATGAAGGCAAAGTTGGAGAAGACGCTGGGCAGAAAATAGCTGAAATTAGTGAGGTGGGAGCAAAAGCTTCCAGTCACTTCCTTCTGATCAAACCAATCATGAGCCAGAGGTCCAAAGTAGAGAGGTCCCAGGAAGCCCAACAATACTACTACCAGATGGTAAGATGTCATCCCACAAGCTCCTATCTTCCCCAAAGGCTGAGACCACATGACTTGTTTAAACAGCCAGAGGAAGGCTGTTGCTTTTTGGAGTCCATGTTTATCTGCCTCTCAGTGCCGTATAAAGGTTCTTGTTAAAAATTCAGGAAGAGTGCCAGCTACCAAGGTAGACAGATCGGGAGCATATGACAAATAAAGTAATCTGGTGCTATTATTAACAGCAGGCATATTGCTCTTAGGCTATTTTATGGCTCATTTTCAAAGCATCATCCCTATCTGAAAGGGAAACGTGTTTATGTCTAGGGCAGTTCCCCTAGTCTGCAATGAATGGGGTTCCTCTGACAAAGCAATCAACTTCTTCATGGTTGGCAGGTGAGTAAATTGGGTTTTACTATGAGCCATTAAATATGGTTTTTGGCTGATTTACTACCTGCTGGTTTTGCACAGAAGCAGAGTATATAAATACACCAGGCCAACAACATTCATCTTTTGTTTTTAATTTATTGCCATTTCCTGCATGCAGACAGGGAGGGGCAGTGGGACGGAGCAGGTGTCTGCTTTGATTCTGTAGTGGGTGGGAGTGACAGTGGGGGTCAGGAGGCAGCAGCCCAGTTCCTGGGCTTGGAGCAGTCTATCCAGTCTCTGTCCTAATATGATGCACAGAGGCCTGAGGTTTCCTAAGATGTGTGGGACACTCTGGCTGTTCTTGGACCTAGCCTGGCTTGGCCCCTGCGGTCTTTGCCTCCATACATCAGTTCATCAGGTCTTTAGTAGACTTCTGGGAGTCCTGATGGGAGCGCCACAGCTGCACCTTGCCCAGCAAGGCCACCACCCTCCCTGTCCTCTCTGGTTCTCACCCAACTCCAGTTCCTGCTTCTCCCACCTCCGCTGCTGTCTGTACCTGGCCTTGTACTGCTTGTCTCTCCCCATTGGCCATCATGCCCTGTGCTGTTTTGTCCCCATTGGCTCTACTAGGTTACTAGACCCCAGAACAGTGATGGCCATGGATTGGGGACACTGTGATTAATTTCTAGTGATCAAATGGATGAGCAGATCTCCTTTGCTTAGTTATAACAATAGTGATAACGAAGTAAATTACAGTAATGAAGTGAAGTATATAACGAGTGAAGCACATTAGCCTCATATTTCATCCTACTAAGGACAACGTGACCTTTGTCACCCTCTGATTTTGCAGACAAGGGGATGAAAGGCAGAGAGGTTGAGCCTTGTCCAGCGCACATGATGGTAAGAGGTGGAGCATTCCTGAAACCAGGCAAGTAGGCTTCAAGAGCCTGACGCATAACCATGCCACAGAAGGCCTTCCTTGTGTTATGGGGTCAAGATTTAATGTTCTGTAGACTTTCACCAGAGAAAGAGTGTGGAGCTTCCTGTAAATGCTGACTTCATTTCCATCATTTCTGTTTTCCCTAAGGAGGGTAGCTGCATGAGAACTGGGTGTGTTTGTTGACTGCATGACGAATTACTGCTTGACACTTGAACATTTAGCTTTTCCCTGGCCTAAGAGCTGTGCATAGCCCTGCAAAATGGCACCTGTGGCCTGTGGTATCTGTGTCCTCTTTAGCAGAGGCCCTGAACTCTGAACAGGTAGAGTGGTCTCCCAGTTCCAGGCCACCATGAGAAGCTTGTCAACTCACCTGGTCCTTCTGCCTGGGCCATATCTTGATTGTCCATCTTCTTCCATGTGTCTGAGGCCTGTTCCTCTGTCACTACAATTCTCGGGGACAGAATGCCCATGTCTTCACACACATCCATCACCCAGAGGGTCTATGCTGTGGTCTGGTGTGGTGTGAGGATTCCCTATTGAAATTTAACCCCTTTCCAGAGTTGGAAACTTCATCTGATCATGGTGTTTAGAGGTGGATCTTTGGGGGGTGATTAGGGTGTGATTGGTGTGGGGAAACTATGACTGAATGACTGGTGGCTTTATAAGGAGAAGATGAGAGACTAGGTATCTCTTCTCTGTATGTCCAGCAGCATAGCCTGACACCCACCCAAGTACGCTCTCTGCTGGTGCCCTCCTGATTGGGCTGGGAGCTTCCCAGCTGCCACGGGTCTGAGGCCATCTATAGCAGACTGTGTCTCCACCGCTGAGTGCCGTGGGAGACAACTTGAATTCCTGCATGGTGCTTGACTTCTGGAAGGTGCTGCAGGGGTTTGGTAGAATGGACCATTGCTGTCTTGTTAGAAGCATGCCATTGGTGGGGAAGTCATTACAAAACAACCTTTGGAAAGTGAAGAGAAAGAGTAAGGGCTGGGAGTGAGAAAGACTATTTGAGAGAACTGAGATAAAGTTAGAAGGCAACAGGGAAGAGAAGAAACATAAAGAAGCTTCATAAATCACAGCAGTGTTATTTTTACCTACATTGTCCTTTATTTTATGGCTCTGGCACCAAACAATTCATCATTCCCATTTTGTGCTAAGAGCTGTAAAAATAGCATTTGATCCAAAATTTGAATGGGAGAGAGCAGTTTAGAAATAAGAATAAAAGCTTGAACCATGTGAGTTCCTGCATTTTCTGGAAGGGCCTTTCTACCCCCACCCCAAGCTGCAGGTCTCTTTGCTCTGAATTGACCCAAAAAGGCCAAGAGTCACAGATCTGGCAGGGAAGGAGCCATTCAGAGAGTTAGTGGGCAGTCTGGGTGGGTTAATCTTGGCCTTAGAGTTTTCTATGTCTGCTATGTACTTTGTGCATAGCCAGATAACCCAGAGTCAGCTTCCACTTGTGCGGGTGTTGAGGGGGGCAGGTGGAAGGCGTTTGGTGCTGCAGGGAAGCCCAGTGTTGAGCCTCAACACTTCCAAAATGAGCAAGAGGCAGGGCCAGGCAGGAAGGACTGACAAGTCTACAGGCAAGAACCCCGGGGGGAGAGAGCTCTCCCGGGAAATGAGTATACTCGAAGGACACCCAGGCTGTAGCTCTTCGGAGCCCTCTGAGCGAGCAGTTTTAGTTTTTGTTTGAAATGAGTACAAGAGCTCCTGAGGAGATACTGTACTTTATAATCCACCTCCGAACTCAAATCTTATCTATACCGTTAATTAATACTAAATTAAAGGAAGGATTAATTTTCATTTGAAAAGAAGCTTTTATGTCATTACGTAATTATGGCCATACTCTTCCAGTGAGTGACACTAGGCAGCCCATCATCACGTCCATCTCTGCTGAGGGCCAGCCAGCCAGGATCAAGCCAGGCATCTCTAGCTCTATTCAGCACCCCTCCCCTTGAAATGATCAGTTCTCCAGTATTTGCAATGTTCCAAAGATTGTGCTAAGGTTTACATACAGAGTCTCACTGAATGCATCCACTCATTTTTTTGTTTGTTTGTTGTTGCGGTTTTGCAGTAGTGGGCCTTGAACCCAGGACCTGTGTGAACTACATACCTAGTCTTCATTTATTTATTTACTTTTAAATTTTGAGACAGGATCCAGCTAACTCCAGACTTCCTACCTCAGGCTCCCAGAGTGCTGGGACTACAAGTGTGTAACAGTGTGCTGACCTCCAACCCTTACATTTTTTTAAAAAAAATGAAGAAACCAAGGCTACGTGGCTGGGCTGGAATTCAAAACTGAGGTTGATTGGGTGCTCAACAGCATCCTAGGAGTCACTGACCTCAGTGGCAGACCCTACACTGAGAGGGAAGCCTCATCACGAGGAAGTCCACAGCACCAGGACAGATGTGTTGGGCAGCAGACAAAGGGAGAGCCATCCAACAGCCTCACTGGGCGTAGGCAGCAGCTGTTCCTCCCAGCTATGCCTTATTCAGCTGTTCTCGCTCCCTCTGGCAGGCTGGGCTGCTGCAAAAATGGCTAAGAGCAGAGGGACAGCGCTGAGCTGTCCCCACCGACAGTCAGGGCTATGACTATCTCTCTTGGCCTCTCCTCCAAGGGCCCAAAAACACATTTCCTGTTTTGTGAGTGCTGGGCAGCACTTCACAATCCATCCCATACCCTCTGCTCAGCACAGTGGCAGGAAAATTATTGTGAGCCTGGAGATTACTCTCATCTCTTCCCGCCCCAATGGTTCTCCCCGAAAATAAAAGGTCTGTGATCACTCTCCAAAGTTACAGTGCTCGATCTTGCTCCAAGCATGCACATCGGAGGTGGGGACTGACTGCATAGAGACATGATGGCTCTAACCCACTGTGCTTTCTAGCAGCTCCTGGCTCACCCTGGAAACTGACTGCCATCTGGGCCTGTTATGGGTGGGTAGACAAGGTCCCTAAGGAAGCAAGAGAGAGTGTTGTGGGATGTGCCTTGGGGACAGCATGACCTCATTCCAACCCGGAATCCAGTCCTGCGTCCTGCTGTTTTGCCTCAAAGCACTGGCTCATGCTGTTGGCCTGTTGGCCTCCCACCTAGCCACCTTCCTCCAGCTGTCTGTCTGCCTGCCTGGTGCCCCTCCTGGTTTATTTGTGAGGCATCCTGTTTTCTTCCTGCCAATTTCTCAGGAATTGCTTTTCCTGGGCCTTGGGCATCACTACAGGAATCTTGGAAAATGGCTGCCTTCCATGCTCCAGGTTTTTGGAAAAGCATCCACCACTCCTTTCCCCTTCCATAATATCATTCAGAAATGTCCCAGCACTGAAGGTCCCTCTCCAGCCGAGATCTCTGTGCAGGAAAGGCATGGGTGGGCAAGAAAGCAGCTTACCTGGACCTGGGACCACTTCCCTCCCTACTTTTCAGGTACAAGGCTGCCAGCATGCCCCGCCCACATGTCACTTAGCCACATTTAGGGAAGGCCGAGGCCTCATGCTGGTGATGTCCTCCTGAGCAGGCTTTGTACCTCATATGCCCACCCATGGCTCTGGAGTCCCAGGGGTGGCTACTTATGGGAAGTGAATAGACCTGGCCACCAAGACAGAAGGTTCTCATGGTGCAGGGCAGAGTACTCAGAGGAAAGTGAAGTGGGGTGGTGGCTCAGGTAAAGAAGGGAGCAAATTTCAAAGAGGAGCCTGATCTTTCAGGACATTTGTAGATTGATACTTAATTTACATACTATGAAAGTTACCCTTGTAAAATATAGTCACGAGATTATACAACCATAATCACTAATCATACGATATTCTATCACCTATTAAAGAAATCCCATACCTAATAAGAGCCATACTCCTGGAAATCCTTCTGTTTGTATGGATTTGCCTGTTCTTGGCACAGTTCATATGAATAGAGACCTACAATGTGTAGTGTTTTATACCTACCTTTGTTCACTTAGCAAAGTGTGTTCAAGAGTCATTTATGTTGTAACATGCATCAGTTCTTCAACAGTGGTGAATAATCTCCTTCTACACATTTTGTTTATCTACTCATCAGTTGACGGACATTTGAATTCTTGCCTTTTGGCAGTTATGAAGAATGCTACTGTGAACTTTCATTAGTTTCGGAGTGCATATAAGGTTTTAATTCTGTTAGGTATATACTGAGGAGTAGAATTGCTGGGTCATATGGTACTTCTGAGTTTTCTTTTGAGGAACAACCATACTCCTCCCAAAGTGACTGCATGACTTTGCATTCCTACCAGCAGTGAGTGGGAGTTCCAATTTCTCTATATCCTGCCTTGTTTGGTATTTTAATTGTAATGGTCCTATTGGATAGGAAATGGTATCAAAATGTTGCTTTGTTAATAACTAATGATGGTGAGCACCTTTTTACTGCGCTCTTTGCTCACTGACGTATAACTTCTCTGTGGGTCTATCTACTCTAATCTTTGGTCCACTTAAAATATTGAGTAGTCTTTTAATTGTCATGGTATAAAAGATCTTTATATATTCTGGACAGCAGAATCAAATATGTGGTTTGCAAATATTTTGTCCCTTTCTGTGGATTATCATTTCAATTTTTTGATGGTACCTTTTGAAAGACAAATAATTTCAGTTTTGACATTGTCCAATTTTTCTTTTTTCTTTTATTGCTTGTACTTTAGGTGTCACATCTGAGAAACTGTTGCCTGACTTGGGGTCCTGCTGTGTTTTCCCCTAATTCCAGGTCATTTTGAAAGAATACTTGTCAAGATAGGAGAGGATAACTTATTTTACTGATCACTTCCAATTTCAAAATTATACATATTATGATGTAGAGGATGTGGCCCTCCCTTTGTCCCAGGCCCTAAAAGTCCATGGTGTATCTTGGTGTTGAGAAGCAGAAATGGCCTGAAGCACTGACTTTGCTTTCTGACTGTCTGGATTTCATACATTCTGCATTGCATCCCCTGTCTAGGAAATTCCTTACTGTTGTATGTTTGAACCTGGATTTGCTGTGCTTGGCCATCATGTCTTACAAGTTTCACAATACCTATTTGAATTTTTAAAAAATGTACATACTTAACTCTCATTAAAAATTTATATTGGGGCATAGACAGCCCCAATTCTGAGATGAACTCAATGATTCTCTGAGATCAATACACATCCTTTTCAATATCCACTGAGGAAAAATACAGATAAGTCTTGACAGAGTCTTCTGAAATGCCTGTCACTTGTAGGCTTGGGAACCTGAGACCAAGATCCAGTGCAGTCAGCAAATTGAGTTGCAGGAGTTAAACTCAGTCACAGAGAAGAAAAGCAACTATTTGGGCAGGATGCGGGTGGCAAGAGATTAGGCATGTAGTGGAGTAAGAGTGAGCATCCAGTCCACAGACGGGTGAGCTTCGAGCCAGCCTGCCCCAGCTTTTTGCCTCCCAGTGCTGCGCTCCACATTCCACCCTCACGCCTTGGTCCTTCCCCACCCCCCATCTGTCACTTAGCGTCGCTGAGCCCAGTACTTCCTTCAAGGCTGGCTGCTCCTCTCTGGGCCTCCCCTTTAATCACATGCCCATGTCTTCCCTTTTCTTCAATGGTTGCACAAAGCCAGGGAGTCCAGATGGCCTTCCACAGACATCTTTTGGCCCAGATGGATGGGGACAGGTGCCTGGAATTCTCAATCCTCGTTTCAGTCCACTTCCTCTTGGACAGGTATCAGAGTCACAGCACCTCATCCCTCCTTGGCACTGACCCTGTTTCCTGTTGTCTATGAAGGCAGCAAGGGCAGGGTTGGGGGGGCTAATGATGGATCTGGCAGTGAAGGCTGTGGACAATGTTTGATGTGGCCAAGTCCTACAAAATTCCTCCACAGGACAGAGCATGGAGATGCTGGAACCCAGTCTGTCCAACTTTAGCTGGGTCTTTGAGATGCATGGCGTTCATGCAGAGTATTTTTCTAGACTAGATCAGCACAAGCATGGATTTTAATCACCTGCTTTGGGCTTTAGAAGCAATGACTTAGTTTTAGTATGCACACTAACATACACAGGTAAGAAAGCAATGGACATTCTAAGAGCTGCACCCTACCCACCCTCCTCCAACTCTTCACTTATGAAGACCTCATTGCTAGGGAATGCAGTGTATAAGCCAGAGAAATAACAGTTAAAGTATATGTGACCCAGTCAGTGCTGAGCTCAGAATCTCCAGGCTATGACTCGATTCCTGCAGGAAGAGGAAGGGGGAAGCTAACTCCAGTTCGAGTACAGGGAATGCTCCAGCTCCCAGCAGCCCACAGTAAGTTCAGATGTCCTTCCCCATCCCAGCCTTCCCTGCCACTGCAGGGAAGGCCCCTGTGGCCTATCTTTCTATTTACACAAAGATCACCTATTTTCTGGCAGATAAAGCCCTTGGAAGGACAGCAGCAGCCCGTAGTGAGCCACAGCAGTGGTAATCCTTCTGCTAGCCAACTCAGCTCTGGATCCTCTGCTTTGACCTCTGAGTGGTACATTCTCTCCGCAAGTTAATCTTCTTCCCACTTGAACACAAACCTCTCATCACTGATTGTCCTTGAGCTCAGTGTATCTATCCAAACTCCAATTGACCTTCAGAATATCGGTCTCTTCCTGGTTCCTTCCTGGGGGCATTCCCAATAAACTGGTGCCAAGCGCAGCTTGGAAGCTCCTGCATCAAAGCAGGAGTCAGTACCAAAGTGCAGGGAATGGGCAGCTTCGTGAGGACTATGAAGTGGAGATGACCCTGGGCACATGAGACTGCATGCTGAGAGCGCTTGTACAGTCACCACTGCCAAGACGTCACACACACAGTGCCCTTTCTTATGGAAACAGGGTGGACACCTGCAGTTTGTCTGCCCAGCACCTTCTGGAGCTATGCCTCCACCTCTGGGATGTCCTCCTTCAGGGCCCTCAGTGGCCTGCTTTACACAAGCCACACACCTTCCCTGAGACCTGCGGCAGGAGGGTCTGTCTGTCTTCCCTTTGTGCAAGGGTATGAGTGTTGATGGTGGGAGCCGTTGGGACATCGGTCTCTGACCTGCGGAGGGAGTCAGTCTTTAAAGAAAGAGGTAAAACCTCAGTCAGAGAGCTGAGATGGAGAGAAACTCCTCACAGCATTTGAGCCCTGGACCCAGGAGCTCCTGAGATAATTACATTGTATTTTATATCATTCCTTATGGACTGTGCCCTATCCTCCAGCTTCCTGATACAACACTACCCCATTTTGCTAAAAGCAGGAGCCTTATTTTCTGAAACAAAAGTAGCTTTGATTATTTCACACTTAGTATCTCACTTGAATTTCCAGCAATCATGTTGGACAGCCGTTCTTATCCCAGTCTTTGAAATAATAAAGTGAGGTCCGGAGAGCTTATATAATCTCTTCCAAAGTCACATAGTTTTATAAGGAGGAAATCAGTACCACTCCCTCCCTAGTCCTGATATTTTAGGCCCAGAGTGAGAGAAATTTCCAAGCTTCCAGCCATCTCCCAAGAAGATCACTGCCTCCTGCCTGCACTGCACTGTCCAGGATCTGTAACTGCGGCAGTGAGCTGGCTGGGTCTGGCATGCCTTCCGCGGTGGCCCAGTTAGAAGGAGAAGGCCTGTTCCCTTAGCATGTGGCCCTCATCTGCAGGTTCTTCTCTCCAGGGCCTGCCACTGCCACTTAGACTTTAATTAGTCAGCTCGGCTGCAGATGGTGTCATCCACTGGGACTTTGCTGATTATTAACCATCGCCAGCTCTCCCACCCGGGAGCACGCTCCAGCTGACTTAGGCTATGGGTGAATTAAGCACTCTGTCCAGAGCCACCTTTCCAGGTCAGCCTCTCCAGCACTCCAAAGATGCATGCACTTTGCTTGCTCATGTACCCTGACCTAGCTCCCAAACTCAGCAAGAAGTTCTCGGGACTGTGTTCCACTCCAGAGATGCTGTAGGAGTTTGTCAAAGGGTGCCCTAAACCCCCTGCAGAAATGGAAGTGACAGCCACAGAGCAGCACAGCCTCACCACTGTTGTCACCACAGGCCCGAGCTAATTAAAGAGGGACACCTGGGGACAGGTGGCAAAGCCTGAGCCTGCAGGCAAGGAGGCCGCGAAAAGAGCTCAGTGCATCCTCCAGTTCTCCCTCTCCTCCCTCATTTCTGGCTGGGAATCTGGCTCAGGGCCCAGGGAGGACTGGCTGGCCTTCCTAGTTCAGGCTCTTCATAGGCAGCAATTAGCACTGGTACGGCTGAGTGCAGGACAAGGATAATCAGGATTTTAATACATAACCTTTTGCTCTTTGGCTAAACTCTACTTAGAGAAAACTAGAACTAACTATAAATATTCAAGCAAAGAAGACAATTTTGTTAAAAGAAGAGGAAGGAGAAGGAGGAGCAGGAGGCAGAGGGAGAGGAGGAGAGGAGGAGGGGAAAGTTCCGGTGTAGTTATATCTCCTGGTCTCTCCTCCCAGAGCTCCTGGTCCTCCCTGACCATTCACTCACTGTGCTGGGTGCTCTGACTCAGCTTTACAGCTGGGTACTCCAGGACTTAGAGAGAGCCAAGGCAAGCAAGCAGGACAGAAAATGCTAGAGACCATATCCCTTGTTCAGGGCCCTTAGTCTACCCATAGAGGTGTGTGTGTTCTCAGGTACAGAAGGTCCTGGTGGAGAATGCATTGTTAGCTGAAACAGACCTGATGCCCACCACATGGGCCTGTGGTGTCTAGGCCAGTTGTCCAGTGCCACTGCAACATAATTCTCCAGTTTTGAACAAAGCTGCAAGTTCTTCTGTGGTCACATAGTTGAGTGTGTCTGGGAAAATGGTAACTATCCATTAATATTCTTATTTTCTACCTCTATCCAGTGGGAGTAGAGTGGCCAGCTGGTGCTACAATACAGCTCAAAATTACCATACCATCCTGCTTAAGCAGGGAGCTCCCAGTGCAGGACTATCTTAAATGGTCATAATAGAAGCAAGGAGGTCCTTCACATTGTGAATGTTCAACAGCAAGCCCCAGGATGAAAGGCTTGAATGTTTTTTGGGGGTGGGGCATACCGGAAGTTCAACTCAGGACCTTGCACTTGTCAGGCAGGTGCTGTGTAAAGGCTTGAACCTTGTAAAGGAAGAAGAGCTGTGTTCTGTGCATCCTCAGACTCTTCTGAGCACTTCCTTTTCAGCCACAGGCTGCAAAGATCTGACACCCCTGGAAACTTCTGTCTTCTTATGTTCCCTGAGCGTGATGCCATTCGCAGACTCCTAGTGTGTGCTGGTCATTTTCTTGATCCACATGGAGCTCAGGCAAACCTCCTGAGGTTACATTTAGAATATGAAATAGATTTGACAGGGAGTGGGTCAACAAGGCACCTAGAGTCAAAGGGGCTACTAGTAATAATGCTAGTCAAGTAGGTTGAGCGCCTGCTCCGTGCCGTGCAACTCTGAGCTCGGTGCATCAGCATGCCCGTGTTTCAGATGAGGCCTAGGAAAAGCGTCTGAGAAGGGATCTGTTCTGCAGGAAGAGAAATGCTCCAAGCTGAGTTTCAGTTCAGTGTAGAAATCTGTGACGGTGAATGCTGAAGCATGCAGAGTCTAGACCTCAGGGATGCCCGAGGAGCAGAGAGGGCTCGCCTTCGGCAATGTCTGGCTCTGAGGACTGACTTCATCTATAGACAATTCCCACAAGAAGAGTCCTGTGCACAATTGCTATTACCTTAGAAATGAATTTCGTTGACATTTTCCAGCCCCATCCTTTGCCCCCTGCTGAGTTATAAACTGAAAATTCTGTGCAAATAGAAACAAGCTAGGCCAAAGCATGTTAGGCTGCCCCAAACTAAGCGCTAGATGAGCCATGGAGATCACGAATATTTCTGGGGTTGACTGCACCACGGGCGGCCCAAAGAAGCCTAGGAAGCTGTGAAGGCCAGACTCGCTTTGGACACGGGTGGAGGACAGGTACATGGGAAGAGAGAGCAGGACTATCACGAGCAGATGGAGACCAGAGCCTGGGAGAGGAGGGGAGGCTCAGGGCTGGTGAGGGGTGTGTGTTGTCTCATGAGCGTAGATTTGTATCTAGGGCTCATTAAAAAAAAAAAAAACTACACCAATAAAAGAATTAGAGATACAAGCTCAGAAGGAGAAACCAAATCACTTTATTTGAGAGGGAAGAGAAATAGGGAACCGAAATCACTTTATTGGGAAAAGGAGAATAGAAAGCTATAGATAGATGATTGAGAGATAGGTAGATAATAAGCAGGTAGATGGTAGGTAGAGGGAGAGAGAGGTACCTTGCCAGAGTACAGCAAGGAGCTCAGAGGTGGCACTCAAGGGTCTTTGTTTTAGTTTCTTTTATTATATGGCAGGGAAAGGACCATCTTCCTTGAGAGCTGTTATACCTTGATTGGGCATTTTGAGCTCTGAGATCCCTGATTTAGCCACTGTCCCTCTGTTGCCTACATGTACATTCTTGGAGAAGCACTTCTGTGATCTCTTTGTGTTGTCCGGGTGCTTCTTTTGTGAAATTTACAGCATAGTTAGTAAAAGGGTACATGCACACCTCAGTGTATGTATTCACATATCAGTGTGTCAGTGTCTGGGTGTCAGTGCCCAGTTTATACATTAAGTGAGCTGCTATATTTTGCCTTTGTGTGTTCGGGAGGGAGAAGGGAATTGAGACTAGGCATGAGCTGAGCCAGGCCAAGCCTTGTCAGCTCTGCTTTTGTTTGTTTGTTTGCTTTAGGACTCCTCTTTAGCAGGGGTTTAACTCTTTGATCCAACTCAATCCCAGACTCCTCTAGAAGAACGTCTGCTTAGAAAAAGGCTGTAGGCAGCTGGGAGAGTCTGAGCAGGCATCTCCTGCCTTGTAACAGCTCGTACGAAACACTCTCGTACCAGCTCCATCCATATTTGCGAGTGTGTGTGGTGTGTATCTAGGTGTTCCTCCAAAGCCTCACACACTCAAAGGCAGGGCTTTTGGAAGGTGATGGATTACGGGGGCTTATTGCTGACTTGCTGTTAGGAGGTGGGGTCTGGTTGGAAGAGGTGTGCCACTGGGAGAATGTGGGCTGGGAAGGTTTATCTCACTCCCCGGCTTTTTCCTTCACTCCCAGCTCTCCATCTGCTCTGCCGTGAACACCAGGAGCAGCTCTCCTCCTCTAGGCCTCTCAGCCATGCTGATCCGCTGTGGAGGCAGCTGACCAGGCAAGAACTGAAACTTCTAAAGCAGGAGCTAAAATACACCTCTCTTTTAAGTTGTGGGTGTTAAGTATTGTGTCAGGGATGAGGAAAATAACCAAGGCAGCAAAAAGAACAGATTCCCTAAAGAAACCTTTGGAAGGTTTTGGTTCTCAGAAAGAGACTTGATTATAAGAAAAAAAAAATTGAAGAAGTCTAGGAAAGTAAATCCTAAAACCAACCTAATAACCAATACCCCTACAGTTGTTTCAAACACTAAACCACTGATGTCTAAGGCTGCGGCTGTGCTGGTTTTTCTGAATTTGGATTAGTCCTTCACCTGCCAGTATCGGTGCTGACTGATGACTTGGTCTCCAGAACACCGTTCCTGTTTCATAGCCAGTGTGCGTTCCTGGTGTTGAGCAGGAATGCACTCAAAGGGAGTGGCCATATGCTTGAGAGTGCCCAATGTCCCATAGGTCTGTTCTCTGACATCCTGTTGCCATGCCTAACCACAGGGACCCAAGATACTTCCCAGTACCAGTTGCAGTCTCCTCTCCCATGTCACACTCCAGGCCAGGAGCTGCCAGAGAACTGTGTGTCCTGTGCAGTCAGTGGGCCACAGGCAGGGGCCAGGAGCCGACTGAATCCCAAATAATCAGTGTCATATGTGCCATCCAGGTCTGGAGTTCCCGAGGCACAGAATGAAGAGTAGCTGATGGGCTTGGAGATGAGTTCTTGTTATAATCCCAACAAACATAGGATCTATAGAAGCTGGCTACCCAGGAACTATTAACTACTCGAGTTTGTGGAGAATTTGGTTAGTTTCCTGAGAACATTATTAGTATGTATGTATATTTATTTCTGGGAGAATTTGCAGAAATTCAAGTACTGTCTCATAGGATGATTCACAAGCTACATAAAAGAAATCTGCACCACACACATACTGAGTCAAATTTTAGTTAGAGATGCTGGAGCTTAAAGACGTTAAGAGGAAATTTGTGGCAAATCAAGGAGAAAACTCATATTTTCTGTCTGTACAGCGCCAATGTCTAGAATGATTTTTATAATACATGCTTTAAATCCCAGTCACATACCCTCTTTTTTATATAAATGTATATATGTGTGCATATATATATATGTGCATACACAAGACACCTATATATACATTTTCCTGAGGTTCCCTGGGCTACAGATATCTCTTTCCCCATCGTTACATGATGCAGAAGGGTAGGTGCCCTCGGGAGTCTGAGGGAGAAGGATGGCAAGGTCAAGCTCAGCTATGAAAATTTAGATATTTAGTAAGACCCAAAATAAAAAGTAAAAAAAAATAAAGGTAGAGCTTAGGGTGAAGGCACTGGCTTCAATTCCCAGTAACACACACACACACACACACACACACACACACACACACACACACAGTATGACTGTTTTCTTTAGATTCTGATTAAGCACAACTTTTGTAAATTTAATCCAATTTTCAATGAGTTAGTAGATTTATCTACTTATAAATAATTTTTTTCAAAGATGTATAGTACTGCTTCTAAATTATCAACTTGATAAGCTCTTAGTTCCTCATGCTAGAGTAATCTCCAGTGAGGTTGTATACACCCACTGAGCGGGATCTGCTGGCTCCCGCCTTCTCCAGGATGCATCGGCTTCTCACTCTCCTCCCACTTGGTCTGAGCATCGGGAGAGAGAAGGCTGGTGCTCAGCGGGAACCGCTCCTCTGGAGGTTGCCTCTGCAGGAGACATCTGTTAATTGGCGGCAGGTTTGAGACCCTGGGGCCAGTTTTGCTGATTTCTCCTCTCTCACCACCAACAAGGGAGGGAGGGTTCTTACCAGTGGTGCTTCTCTGACTTTCATAGCCATGCCAGTACCAGCTCCTTAGCTGTGTCAGAAATAAAGTATGGACCCTCGGGTAGCCATGACAACTGTCTCAGGGATAAGGGGCTCACACAAGCTGCTGTGAACCAGGGCTTCTCTCTGGGCAAATTTCTTCTCTAAATTCCCAGATTCAAGGGTTTATCCACATACATGGTGGGTGTTTAAATTAAAAACAAAGATTATTACAGTAAAAGATGCATTACTACTAACCCTCCTTGAAATACTCCCCCTTGCTTCCAACACACTTATCCCACTAAGTGATTCGTGCCACTTTGTGAAGCAGTTCTGGAAGTCTTCTGTTGCAAATATCTTTGTGAGGTGAGGTGAAAAATAAGGTGAATAGACTGCCACTGCAACCTTGTAGAAACATTACGATGTGTCCTCAGCCACCTTATTCACCAGATCTGGCACCCATGTGACTTCTGGTCGTCTCCAAATTCAAAGGATCTTGAAAAGTAGATGTTTTGAATCCATTCAGGACATTTAGGTAGCCATGGCAGTGCAACTAAGGACCCCTGGAAGGACATCAGAACTGCTTCAGAAGTGGCTAGAATGATGGAATACGGATGTTCAAAGGCAGAGGGAGCATTTTGAAGAGGAATTAATGACAATGTGTCTTTTAATGTAATTTTTGAAATTTAAACAGTCACGATGTCTTATACCTCATAGACCATGTGTACAAACATCACGGGCTATACATGACAAGCTCTCTTTATAACTGTCAGTGGATTCTTTTTCTTGTAGAAACATCTTGCCCTTTTCCAAATAGGATTTGAGACAAGCATTCCTAGATTTAAAATTTATCACGATAAAATATAGCTCTCACTCCCCTTCCTGCCCATCATACAGGCCTATTTGCTTCACGCCAATACTTATTTCGCCTTAGCAAGTTCCTGATTCCTTCAAGAAGGGTCATTCTTGGGGCCTGGGGATACAGTGACCATTGAGCATAAGCCCTATAACAGCTGTATAGAAAGAAGCAGTTCTACAGGTCTGTGTCATGTGATGACACAGGGAAGAGGCACATGTAGCACTGCAAGGATCACCCCTTCCAGACCCACTGCCTGCCTGGCATTTGCCTCCCATAATGACCATCCCCACCAGTCCCCCAGCATATCATCCACTACCCCGCCCTTTACTCCCACCTCCATGAAATGTAGGGAAGTGGCTCGTAGCTGTACGGGGCTCTTTTGAGGACATAGGAACCCATCCCTGAGCTTGTTATGAGCCCTTGAAAGCATGTGGACCACCTGAAAGGCTCCTGGATCCAATGCACTATCATTAGGCAGAGTCTGAGGGGGCAACTCTTATTTATAATTTGCAGTTCTTTTGTCTCAACTGCACTCTTTTTTTTTTTTTTTTTGTACTGGGAATTGAATTCATGACCTTGCACTTGCCAGGCAGGTGCTTGTGCGGCTGAGCTATATCCCTGACCTGAGCTGCTATCCTTGAACCCTGAATTTTATATTTGGCAAATCTCAAAATGCTCTCAATGATGTCCCCTAACTGCTGAGATCAGAGTCAGGTGGGCAGAGAGGTGCAGTGAGATTATCTCCTCCTGCCTCTCAGATCCTGCTTCCTCTTGCTTCTTCGATGGTATTCTAGGTGAATACACTGGTGGGCAAGCACAACCACCCATCCACAGCGAAACTCGGTTACACAGAAACTCATACAGTCAGCAGAAGGCAGGAGAATGGTCCTACCCTGCAGTTCTCAGTCCTTGGCTGTTTCTCTCCCACCTCTGCTCCTTACCCTTCTGTGGTGCTAGAACCTCAACTTTTGCTTATTATATTATGTAGAATCATTTTCCTTGGAGGAATGATCCAGGCAGTTTTTCTCCCCAGCTGCCTCAGCTGTCCCTGAAGAGATGTGTTTTGTGGTCATGCCTCAGAGTCCCAATCCCCGCACTGAGTTGGCTGCATTTGCATGGGCATTGACAGGCCTTCCTGTTCAAGCAAAAGACTTCTTCTTGGAAGCCCTATGGACAACAGAATTCTAGGCAACATACTTACCATCTGAGGAGTGTATAATATAACAGCTCTTCTAATGAGCTCTAGAGTGGTCTAATCGTTCCCACCTGCCCAAATGTCTTCTTAGATTTCATTGCAAAATAAGAAAGCACAGTGACAAACGGTGTATTTCCAAGGACACTGCAAGGCTAGCTAAGTATGCGTTGGCTTGGGGAAGAAAGCGTCATGCCCTGAGGAAGGGAAAGACGCAGTAAAAGTGAGAGCAAGCACCCCTCTGCCCTCCCGTGGCTGCCTCCCTTCTCCTGTTTTCTGTGGGGCTGTTTCAACCCCCTGTCTTGTGAGTAGAGATGTCGATCATGACACCCAGACCTGTGGGGACAAGGCCTCTTGCAGCATCTGCTGAGCAGGCGGCCAGAGCAGCACGTCCCCCTGCCATTGCTGGCTCAGCCAGCACTTTACTTCAGACCAAGCTCCTGATCTCCAGAGGCGATCTCAAGGAGTGGTAAGAAAAAGCAGGCAAGGGCGGAGGCCCCTGTCCGTGATGGGCACAGGGCTGGGGAACGTGATCAGCGAAAGGGTGAAAAAGCTGGAAGATCCATATGCCGGACGGGGCACAGCCTGCAGGAGGTGGGAGGAGGGGGCGGCACGGGGGACGCATCAAGGCTATGCGAGGAGGAAAACCAAGAGGAGTGGGTACTCTGAGCCCTTCCATCCTTACGCCACCCACTGTGTTGCCAGGTAAACAAAACCACCTCTGGAGAAGTTCCCAGAAGCCGGTGGCTGAGCACTCCCTGCTTCCTCAACCCAGTGATCCTCAGGGCAACAGAGAGAACTACAACCCTTGCTTTTGAGGACACACTACCCCTCTGGCGAAACCAAAGTCTCTCCCGTCTAGGGTGATGACTTCTGGCCTATCTTCTCACCTTGCAGAGGGACAGGGTGAGAAGACAGCTAGCACCGTGTCAGCTGTGTCTGCCAGACCAGAGCCGACCTGCCTTCCTCATCTCCACAGGAGCTGCGGGGGTGGCACATGTGGCCGCAGCCACCTTCTGTCAGCCAGCCCAGCACGCAGGGGCGGGGACTCCTCCCAGTAAGGCTTGGCTCAAGGTCAGACAGAAACACTTCTTCCAGCCCTCTACAAAGGCCTGGGTGCGGGAAGCACTGCTCTTCCTTCCCAGGAAAGGTGGATGTCAGAGCCCAGAGGTTGTGTATATGGCTCAGTGGAAAAGGCTGGGTGGTCAGGGGCGTGGCTGCTGGTCAGAGGTACATGCCAGTGCGGACAGAACAGGACAGGAGAGGGACAGAGGGAGTAAGAATGTCTGGGAGGGGAGAGGAAAAGCAGGGAAAGGAGAGCTGGGTAGTGGAGGGGATAGACTGGACACTGGCCCCGGGGGCACTGAGGGAGAAAGGCCCCGCTGTTGGGCCTGTGTGATGTCATTGCTCTTTATCTTCTCTGGCACTTTTAATCTTCTCATGAGACACACACACAGTTAGGAATCCACACACCCACTCTCCAAGGGAAAGAGAAAGCCGGGCCCATTGTGCAGTTGGATGCCTGCTGGATGGAGATGGAGCCTGTCTTGTCCTCACGCCTCCTGCACCAGCTCTGCTTCCCTGGCCGGTCAGGATTTCTGCAGGCATTGCCCATTGGTATAAGGTCTTGAAAAGCCTATGAAGTTTTCTCCTCCGCATCAACAAAGCAGGAAAGGCAGAAAACCTAGTGTTCCCGTTCACCGCCCCCTTTTTCCTCTCGACAAGCTGGTGGGACAGTGGCTCCTTTCCACAGGGCCCGCTGCCGCTGCTGCACCAGCCTGCACATGTACATGCAAATGGTAACGCTTCCTCTATCATTTGCATCTTAATGCTCCAAACCAACAATCATCAAGCCTTGTGTGAAAAAATAAAGACGAATTTACAGAAATTTGGGCTAATTCTAAACCTTGATGAATTACACCTAACTATAGAAGCTTCATGATGAGGTTTAAAAAAAAATACTCCAACCAATTTGTCCCTGAAAAAGGTGCCAGATGGAAATTGAACCAAATACTGACATTTTCTTCAGCCATAGTTTAGAAATTATAGGGGAAAGAAATCCAGCTCCTACACGATCCTGTGTCCCTACTCGGTTTTGGTCGGATTGTTATGGTGTAGTGTGCTCGTCCTAAAGTCATTCTCTGTAAGAACTGTCCCAAGGGTACTGCCAGTACCTCAGGGAGCTTGAGGTGGAGTGTGGGGTACATAGAACTTCCTAGCACTTTCCATGTTGGTTCACACCTGTTACTGCTATTAACTCCCCAGCTCACAGGCGCTGGTGCGATGAAACCATAGAGTGCTCTCGTATTACTTCTCTGTCCCTAAAACAAAGGTTCCCTGCTGAGCCAAGCTGATTCTGTCTCACTCATTTTCCCCTAGAGGTCCCCTGTCCCTATGGAAGGACAACTGACCACCCAACTCCACTGCTCATTGACTCTGTAAACTCAAGAAAAGTTGCCAGGTAAGGAGACCTAATTCTAAGCGCTCCTGTAGAAGTGTCCTGACCATCTCACAGGCAGGGGAGGTCTTAGCTGTGAGCCAGGTGTAACCCATTAGTACGTTAAGGTTACAGCAGATCCATGGAGACTAATCTCCCTTCAAGAAAAAAGTAGGAAGTGAGTCTCTGGCTTTAAACCTCATATTTCCAGCTGATTATTTTTAATTATTTTGAAAACAGAGCCTGGACATACCTGTGTCCAAAGCCCACTGGAAAAACTCTGCTCTGTAGTTCATATGCATGCATGGAAACCCAGGCCAGACTCCAGGACAGCGCACTGGTGGGTGACACGCAGGGCAGGACAGGTTGCCAAATCACTTGCTCCAACCTGTCCTCTAAGCCAAATGAAAGTGAACACAGGACATTTAGTTAAATTTGCATTTCGGGTAAGTTACAAATAGTTTTAGTGTACTTTTCAAGTATTACATGAGACAATTATGCTGATGTTAAAACGTTACTTGTTCATATGAAATTCAAATTCAGCTAGGCATTCTGTACTTCACTTTATATGGCAACCGTACTCCACAATCAAGTCTTACCTTATCTGCTCTTAGTAAATCCACTGTCTTCCACTGAGTTTTGCCTTTGCATATTAAGGGAATGATATTGACCTCTAGAACTAATGATAACCCACTCACTTTTTCTATTGACAAGTCAAATTTCTATCTGACATTTTTTATCCCTAGATGCAAGTGTTGACCTCTTCCCTATCCTCATAGAACCCCAATATCTCCTTAGTCCAGCAACAGATTAGCTTGATCCTTCTCCAGTTAGAGTATCCTTGGTAAACCATCTTCTTACGTCTCTGTATTCAAGGAAATAAAGCAAGAACTTCAAGCAAGAACTCATCTTCACTGTCAGAAAAAAAGCAAGATTGATATAGTCAGCTATGTTTATGTTGATGGGCTTGACACACCACATCCATGTCATCCAGCACATGAAACTTGACTTGGGAATAGCTTGGATTATTCTTCCAGTTGGACATCTCTAGGGCCACATTAACCAATGAGAGTTGGCCATCAACTGTAGCAGTCTCCAGGGGCTGGAGATGTTGCTGCAGTGACCAAATGAGGACACACCACACCGGGCCTGAGTGGCTGGCAACCCACCACACACGCTAGTGCAATAAAACAACCATACACAGTGGGGCCAGTGCAGCACTAGGCCCGTAGCATTACTCTCCCAGCCACACTGAGGCAGATGCTCACCTGCAGACAGGAACAGTGACAGGAGCCAGTATCTTCTGACAGGTCCAGGCTCCCACTCCCCAACATGGGCATGGTGTGTTGGACTGGAACATGGGGGACAGAGATTATCTCCACAATGTCTTGTTATTGAAAGAGTTGAAGTAGCAGGCTCCTAGCAACCAGAGTCTTACAACCTGGCCTTCTCACTGAGGATCTCTGATGCCACGGCTATCAAGTATGTTAATTTTTCTCCCAGGTATGGAAAGAAGTACCAGCTAGGTACAATCCTTGGAAAAACTGAGAAAAGTTCCTGAAATAATTTTCTATAGGAGCCCAGTTCCCTGCCAGAAAACATGGCCAGGTAATGAGAAGTTTAGAGAAACTGCTAGACTCTCTTAGAGGCCTTGATGTGGAAGTTCTGCCCTTTCCTACCCAACAGTCATGGTAACCTTAAGCTTCTAAAAAGATGTCAGAAATTGGCTCTGACAAATTCCTCCTCAGCAGGCAAATACTTCACTTGGGCTATTTTCAACCCACTCCCAGTTTAAACTGTGTAGTTACTACCTCCTCTACCTTCTAGTGCTATGTGGAATGACCTACATATTTGTCACAGATGGCCATAGGCAGAGTTCCTCAATGATGCCATGCCGGGATTTGCAGGCCAGCAGAGGCTGCTAAACCTCAGAGTTGTTGTGTGGCTTAGCGTACAGATCCCAAGCAAAGCACAGGCTTAGATTTAATAAGGTTAATAGCCTTATGTCTATTTGTGAGCACAGGGATGAAAGGAAGGTCATGGGCCCAGGGACCAGGGAAGAGTATTCCCATCCTGGGGCGTACAGTCTGTGAGAATTGTGCTAATCTGGGCTCCAGCCTGGTCCCCTGTGGTCTGGAGGGATTTTCTGCATCGGATTGACTGGGCTGACATTTACAAGCAAAAAATGAGCCTTTAAACCTTATCTCTTTTGGTATCTCATGGATGAATAAAACAAACCTACTTGGGAGCTCTGGCTGTGTATCTGGAAAAGTGGGATTCAGAGAAGAGAAAAAAGGGAGCAAGGACCGTCACATTCACCCTGCTTACAAGAGTTGGGGTGCAGGCAACCCTCTTCTTGCTTTCTAAAGGAGGTTCAGATGGACTTCTTCATCATGGTATGCAGGGAGGGTTAGAAATTACCAACTGAAGCATCTTTTTGTCAGATAAAGGAGAAGGGTTGGGGACAGACAGAAAGAGAGAGAGAGATTCTCCAAAGAATTCAAATCTTTGTTTGAGAACAACAGCACTACAATGGAAATAAGAGACTCCGGTGAGAATGGCTTTGGACCAGAATTTTTCTCTGAAAACATTGCTGATTAACCATTGCTCTCCATGGGTGGGTTGTTGATCTGATCTGGTCCCACGGTGGAGGGGATGTGACAGAGGGAGTCAGAGTCGCCGCAGGGGCATGGGACCCCAGTGGCAGGCCGCAGTGCAGGCCAGAGGCGGTCTGATTCTCACAGAGAGCTCATGTGATGAGAGTGGCCATGGAAGGCACTGGTGTTCAGCACATCCTAGTGTGGTTCCTGGAAGATTTCACCAAAAGCAGTGAGTCTGGGCTCCCTGTGTGGGCCCATCTTGGGCAGCACCAGGGCTGTGCACTGAGCAGAGGATGGGAAGTGAAGATGGGGAAAGGAGTATGGGGAACCTGTGCTATTTGTGCTTTTACTCACTCTTGATAAATTTGTATTTTTATACTGTCAAAGAATTCAAATTAAACTATGCTTTCTTTTTCATAATTTATGGAGAAGACTTCATCTTTTTGACAATTGAAAGTGTTTTCCCTTGAAAATTGGAGGGGGCAAGTGACCAGATGACATTTGCCTGGCACTCTAGCTGCAAGCAGGGAGTGGGGAAAGCCTGCTTTGGGTGATGGGTAGGGTGAGTGGCTACATGGTCAGGCGGACTGTGTTATTGGGGGAGCTGGGAAGGTTGCCCCCAATATTTCCTGTAGTGTTTATTTAAGGGTGCCTGCAATCTGACATCAACAATGCATTCCTGCTGCTCACTGCCATCCTCCTGTGTGGGTGTGGAATTCTAACATGCAAGCATGCCTGGGAAACAGTACATTTCTGCACTTATAGCAAACATTTCTGTATCAATTACCATCTTCAGATTTTTCTTTTTTGGAGGACAATTGAAGAGTACAACTAGGAAAAATGAGAATTTCTTTGGTATTCTTTAACCTCAACTCCAGTCATTTCTATTTTGTCACTCTGGTGAAGCACCCCATTGTTGGGAGCCACTGGAGCTGGTTATTCATTGGTCAAGGAGTCAAGCTACCTCAGTATTAAAAAAGACAGCCTGTTGGACAATTAGTCGTTAGTTGCTAGGCAACATTACACGCCCATGATACTAACTTTGAAAGTGTATAAATACCTCTACTATTAAAGTCAGTCCTCTTGCTCATCAGGCAAGAGGTAACTCCACCTGACCCTGGCTTTTGTCTCTTGTATTTATTTTTTAAATCCTCTCACCGTTTTCTCCCGGGGAACACGGAGAGACCACTGACCCCCACAATTGGTGCCCAATGTTATGTTGGCAATTATCAGGTGTTAAGAGCCGGGCATGGAGGTCTACTGACCTTAAACAATATAGGCTTAAGAGAAGACAAAAAAAAAAGTATATTACATTATTAGTAATTAAAATGGGACAACTACAGTCTCAAGAATCACAGGAGCACCTGTATGTAAAAGTGGTTTTGGTATGTTTGATTCCTATTTTTACCTTTCTTTTCTGGATTTTGGTTAAAAGAGGTTTTACAACCGCAAAGGACTTGCCTCAGAGTTCTACTTTAAAATTAAGTCCTGAGCCCAAGCGGGACAAGGATGGTGGGTCAATGGCGTTGCTGATAGAGTCTGAACCCACTAGTCTTGTTCAGTGTGATAAGAAAGGACAAAGGGGGGAACAACAGGGACCTTGTCCCACCGGAGAAGTGTTTGCCTGAGAATTCTATTTCACAGCACCACAGGCAGCGATCCCAATCATTTCAGCTCAGAGAAATTTTGCTGCATCACAGGTTGTAAATTCCACCTCTCAGGGAGTAGAGCCATTTTCTCTGTCTCCCTTGCAATTAGCATTAAAAGAAGTCAGACGGGCAGGGGAGCCCATGGAGGGTTTTCAACATTTCTACCCTGTTACTGAAGTAGAAGTCCCTGAAAATCCGGGAAAAGTTATACGTAGTTATGATGCTCTACCTTTCAATACCTTAAAAGACTTAAAACAGGTGGTTGTACTTACGGCCCAACTGCTCCCTTTACCTTGAGTTTATTGGAAATTCTAGGACAACAGATTATGGCTCCAAATGATTGGAAAGGAATAGCTAAATCATGTTTAAATCCAGGAGATTATTTAATGTGTAAAGGAGACTTCCTTGAACATTGCACTGACCAGGCAGCTTGGAATGCTACTCACAACATAGCCATTACAAAAGGTATGCTAAGTGGAGAAAGTAACTTTGCCAGCACAGACAATCAGCTTACCTTTGGCTTGAAATATCTGAGCAAACCAAAATGGCTGCTGTGAGGGCTTGGAGGGAACTCCCTCCTAAGGGAGGGGCATCCCTTAATTTAGTCTCTATTCATCAGGGAGCTGAGGAACCTATTCAAGACTTTGTAGCAAGATTATTATAGGCTAGTAAAAAGATCATAACTGACACTGAAGCTAGCAAATTAATAGCTCAGCAGCTAGTCTTTAAAAATATAAGTAAATGTTAGTGTAAACAGACAATCAGAGCCCACAGAAGGCGGGCTACGTTGCCAGAGATGATTCGGATTTGTGCAGATATTGGCCCCTCATATGTACAGGGGGCTGCCTTGGCAGCAGCTATCACTCAGGTTATTGATCCACAGTCTAGAGGAAAGGGAAAAAACAAGGCTGCTTGTTTGCGTTGTGGAAACGAGGGACATTTCACCCGAGACTGCTCGGCAACATCTGTAAAGGGAACACAGCCATCAGTTGTGCCTTTAAAAAAAACCTGGCGTCTGTACAAGGTGCAGACGAGGGTGTCATTGGGCAACTGAGTGTAGGTCTAAAATGGAGGTGCCGTCCAATTCAGGGAAACTTTTAGTGGGGCCGCCCTGGCCCTATCAAACAATGAGGGCGCATTCTTCGATTCCTCCTCAGCCCTCCCCTCCCCTCTATACACGTCTCTGACCTCTGGTGAGCTACAACAGACAGCAGAGGCTTTGACCTTGGTCCCTCCTCCAGATTCATCCTGACATGGGACCCCAAATTATTCCTACTGGGGTCTATGGACTGTTGCCTCAGGGATGATGGGACTCCTGCTAGGCTGCAGCAGTCTTATTTCAAAAGGTCTTCAAGTTTTGCCTGGAGTCATTGATGCTGGTTATACAGGGAAAATCAAGATTATGGTTCAATCCACTCAAAATACTGTTCACATCACCCCAGACTCTCATGTCACTCAATTAGTCATTCTCTCCTCGACAAAAATTGGGAAATTTATAAATAAAAATGGGGACCCAAGAGCTTTGGGTCTTCTGACACCTATTAGTCTCAACAAATGAAACAAAATTGCTCCAAAATAAAATTGACTATTAAAGAAAAAAAATTTAAAGAGCTTTTAGACACAGGGGCGGATGTTTCAGTTATTGCCCAACACCACTGGCCTAAAGCATGGCCTCTGGATGAGGCCACCACAGACCTACAGCAGGTGGGCAGTGTTTCTCACCCTAGCAAAAGTGCTAAATTATTAACCTGTAGGGATGCAGAAGGCCGTTCTGGTTATTTCTCTCCTTGTGTCTTCTCCCATATACCAGTCAATCTATGGGGTTTTAAAGTGTTACAGGATATGGGGACATTTTTGCTTAGTCCTAACTCCCTGATAACTCATCAAATGTTACAACAAGGTTTTATTCCTACTCAAGGGCTTGATAAAAACAGTCAAAAAAAAAACCTCCTTCCAGTTATTCCTAAAAGGGATCACTTTGGTATAAGCTACTCATCGCTCATCCTCACATTTTCAGGAGGGGCCTTGATCTCTTCTCCGACCCCATAGATGGCATCCAAGATAACATGGATGTCTCATGACCCTGTTTGGGTTGGTCAGTGGCCCCTTACTCAAAAAAAGATTATAACAACTCATCTATACTGGTTAATAAACAGATGATGGTGGGACATGTAGAGCACTCCAATAGCCCTTGGAATAGCCCAACTTTTGTAATTAAAAAAGGGTCAAAAAATAGAGATTACTCCAAGACTTGCGGACAGTCAATCACACCATAAAACCTATGGGAGCACTGCAATCAGGATTGCCCAGTCCGGTAGCTATTCCCTTACATTTTTCTCTTATAGTGATTGATTTAAAGGACTGTTTTTTTCCTATCCCTCTCCACCCTCAAGATAAAGAATGTTTTACTTTTAGCTTACCCTTTATTAATAACCAGGCCCCTATGCACCACTTCTAATGGCGTTGTCTGCCACAGGTTATAGCAAATAGTCCAACCCTGTGCCAAGAGTTTGTGGCTGTAGCCATTTTGTCAGTTCAACAGGCCTATCCATCTGCATACCTTATCCACTGCATTGATGACATTCTTCTAGCACATGAATACCCATCCACCTTGCATCAAATATTTATCCAATTAGATGATGCCCTTTGCAATGCAGGTCTAGTGGTAGCCCCTGAAAAAGTGCAAACTATGGCACTTTTTTCATATTTGGGTCACCTCATGCAACAAAGACATATTGTGCCCCAAACAGTTCAGATCCAAGTTCATCATCTTACAACCCTAAATGATTTTCAAACTTTACTTATTAATTGGCTCTGCCCAGCTCTTAAGCTAACCAATCATGTTTTAAGTCCTCTCTTTGACATTGTCAAAGGAGACCCAGCCCCCACTTCTCCAAGAGCACTTACACCAGAGGCTAAATCTGCCTTAGATAAAGTTAATCTGGGCCTTTCCAATGCTCAGCTCTCTAGAGTTGACCCGTCTCTGCCAAAGCTTTTAATTATTTTCCTAACTCAGTCTATGCCCACAGGGGTCCTGTGACAGTCTCAGGGTCCTTTACCATGGCTACATATGCCACATGCTCCACATAAAACTATTACTCCCTTTCATAATGCTGTGACAAAACTGATCACATGTAAAAAACACATGCTATCAAGTTTTTGGTCATAAAGTACAGACTATCATTGTTCCTTTTTCTTCAGTTCAACAAAAGTGGTTATAACAATTTTCATCCTCTTGGTAATCTGCATTGGCTAATTTCCCTGGTGTTATTGATTGTCATTATCCTTCAGATAAATTAATTCAATTAGTTTCCCTCACACCTTTTGTATTCCCTTCAAAAACAAGCTCAGTTCCCATAGCAGGAGACATCTCTGTCTTCACAGATGGCTCATCTTCAGGTAAGACAGGTTATATAACAGCCTCCTCCTCTAAAATACAAAATACAGGTTTCTCTTCTGCACACGAGAGTAAATTACAAACAGTCATATGGGCCTTGCAGGATCATTCTTCTATTCCAGTTAACCTCTTTTCCGACAGTGCTTATGTCTGCAGTGTGATGCACAATAAAACTGCTACCATACACACTTGTCAAAAAGATCTTTTTCATTTACTTCACACTCTCCAATTTGTCATATGGTCACATCATGTTCCCTGTTTTGTTGGTCGTATACGTTCTCATTCCCAATTGCCAGGACCTCTCACTGAGGGGAGCGCTGCTGTTGACAGATTGCTGGGTGCTGTCACGGTCACTCCCTCAGAGGCCATTCAGCAGGCTTCTGCTACTCATGCCATCTTTCATCAAAATGCTTCTGCTTTACACAGACAGTTCCATTTAACCCCAAAACTGTTAAACAACGCTCTTCATATATAATACACTTTCCTTCACCTTCCATGGGAGTCAATCCCCGAGGGTTACACCCCAATCATGTTTGGCAGATAAATGTCACTCACATTCCTGAATTTGGTTCTTTACGTTGGGTCCACACTTTTAGTGGACATTTTCTCAGGATTTACTTTTACTTCTGCTCGCACTGGTGAAGCAGCTAAACATGTCATCACTCACTGTTTGGTTGCCTTTAGTGCCCTTGGCTGCCCACAAACACTTAAAACTTACAATGGCCCAACATTTACAAGTGCTGCTTTCCAAAGGTTTTATAAAACTTCATATTTCCCTTATCACGGGGATTCCTTATAACCCCAAGGTCAAAAAATTGTTAGATGTGCTCACCGTATGATCAAAATTCAATTACAAAAACAAAAGGGGGAATCTTTCCCTACAAAATTTACACCTCATAATAGACTTCACTTGGCTGTATATACTATTAACTTTCAAATTCTAGAAAAGATGGAAGTACAGCAGAGAAAGACAATTCTATCAGGTAACAAAGAAAAGGCTGGGAAGGGTCTTTTGGAGAGATCTCCATAATGGAAAATGGAAGAGACCCAGTCCACTACTTACCTGGGGTAGAGGGTATGCTTGTGCTTTTCCAGAGAATACTGAGCAACCTATTTGGGTACCAGAGCATGCTGTTCGGCTATATCATGAATCCAGATCTGGAGAAGAAGTTGGTTCTACCTTTCAAAAAGCTATTGTACAGTCCTATGACAGTGATGCCTCAGAGACAGTTTTACAGCCGAGAGATAACAAAGAGGCTAGATTCATCCTGGGGCCTATTGAAAAAACTGCTATAAGTGAAAATCTAAGATCTAAATAGATAATACAGTATATAGAGATATAGTGCTAAAAGTTACCAGTATTCTTAAGAGGATAAAATACAAAATATATGTATTCATTATAGATAAAAGATTCTATCCCTTCCAACAATTTTCTAAGAGATCTCTGCTAATTGACAAAAGCTGACTAGTCTATTTAAATTATAAATTTCTAAAATTATAATAGAATTACTATAGCTCAATTTGGTCAAAAATATATTTAAGTGCACTCTGATTTTGTAAAGATGTCTGTTTGTTCTGTGTACTTGTTTGTGTGTGTGTGTGTGTGTCATTCTGTGAACAGCTGTTCCCCTTTATTTTGAGCTCAACAATTTTTCTTTTACTATTTCTTCATAATATAATTGGGTCATAGATTTAAAACATGCTTTCACCTGAGTTAGCAGCTGGTTTAAATGACATCAAAATTAAGATATTTTAACCACAGTCCTTAGGATAAAGAGAAATTATTTGGGCGGGACTCCAATTGGTGAATAATGGAGTGCCACCCTTTGTTCATTAATAAGTAGCCCCCAGTGGTCCCCATAGTCTTTTGGGAGATGCCCCAATAATTGGGTCATTTGGTCAAAAGAAAGCTTTTCAGTAAAGATTACAATAAGGTTTTCTCATAAAAGATGCACATGGTACAAAACTAAATTTCAACAAAGGTTTTCACATGTGTATGATAATTCATCAGTGTTAATCTCAGAGTATATTAAATGTATCCATGATTCTGGATCTAGAAATCTTCCAAAATGTAAAACAAAGACTGTTTATTGTGATAAGACTTTCCTTCAGATTAAGACCTCTACCTTTAACAAAAACATGTGATGTGTATCTCATTAAAGGACAACAGCTTCTTATGTATTAGATTAAGATAACTGTTATTTTAAAATAAAAATTTAAGTATGTTACAAAATATCATCTTCATTGTCATGTAGCAATGTTATATATGGTTTTGACTTTTTAAATTTCTGAATAAAAATATGTAACTGTTGTTTGTTAACATTCTATTAGGATTTAAATATTAGGATATCCATGGATGTTAAAAAATAATGGTTTCATTTGTATATTCTAAAGTGTTTGCTATTCAGATCAGATTATAATATTAAACTTACTGTCTTTCTTACAATGTCATTAATCTCTGCTGGATGGTTAACAGCTAAGGTTTGGAAACCAAAAATTAGAGGAGAGAATTTAGACTAGACAACAGCCAATATTTTGGCTACACCCTCTGAGGTCAATAAAGACTCAGGACAAAAAAAAAAACCACCTCTACTGTGACATCCTAGAACTCAGCTGAGTCCCTGATTTTTCTGATAAAGGAGATTAGGGACCATAGAGGAAAGTGATTCTATGATATGTGGTGTGCCTAAGGAGAGTCACCAGGAGACAAAAAAATCTCTCAGGCTTTCACAGACAGCAATTTGGTCAAGCAGTGGTTGTCATCCAGATAGCTGACACTGACAAAAGATCAAGAGATGTTCTCGGTTCCACGATAATTCCTGAGGAGACTTAATTGACCTTGATAGATAGCAAAAGGTTAAAATTTTTCTTTATGCAGGTCTAACTTTAACTTGGTCTTAAACATCCAGCAAAAAAGTGTAACCACAAGATATAAAAAACAATGCCACAGTGATAGGTTGGCTGTGGAGGGTTCACGTCACCAACAACCTCTAACAATTGCCGGCTAGACTGATAACTGATCACTGTTATGAACTTTCAACTATATTCTTCAAGGACAGCTTTTCCAGTTTCAACTAAACACCTGTCACTTCTGCAATTAAACAGAAAAGGGAGATATGTTGGGAGCCACTGCAGCTGGTTACTGGTCAAGCAGTCAGGCTACCTCAGTATTAAAAAAGACATCCTGCTGGACAATTACAGTCGTTAGTTGCTAGGCAACATTATGCGCCCATGATACTAACTTTGCAAGTGTATAAACTAAACACCCGTCCTGTTGAAGTCAGTCCTCTTGCTCATCAGGCAAGAGGTGACTCCACCTGACCCTGGCTTTTGTCTCTTGTCTTTATTTTCTAAATCCTCTTGCTGTTTTCTCCCAGGGACCACGGAGAAACCACCGATTCCCACACCCCACCTCTGCAGTACATATGTACACACACACACACACACACACACACACACGGATGCATGGATGCTAAGGAAGTGCTTAAAGGGCACCCTTGTTTGGTGAGTACATGTTTTAGGTTTAAAAATAAGAGCAGTGGCATCACCTCCACTGATGCCCACTTTATGGTCATCTTTAAGGTAACTGCTATCTTTTCCCTCAGAAGAGAAGTGGCGGCCTTCTAGCCCCAGGCCCTCAGAAAGTGACATTATTTAGAGGCAAGGGAGTACAGGATGGCATTAGTTGGTATGATGTTATACTGGAGTACAGAGAGCCCTTAAAGTATGACTGGAGTTCTAAAAAGCAGAGATATTTGGACACAGATGTAAACACAAAGACAGCCCCTTGGAGAGAGACCCGGAACAAATGCCTCCCTCATAGCCTCAGGAGAAACCAACCCTCTAACACCTGGATTTTGGACTTCTAACCTCCAGAACTGGAAGACAATACTTGTCTGTTCGAGCCTCCAGTTGTTACAGCAGCCCTGGCAGTAGATGAACATTCTAAGTGTAACTACCTCTACGTTACATGGTTCTTCCATGAAAACTGGGCAAAGCTGAAATGTAGTTATCAATTTCCACAAGGAACACTGCTAACAAAATAAACTCCATTTTGGAACCATCCCAGGGGCACTGTTTCAAGAGAGTGTCTTTATCTCAAGGGCACAGTCTAACATCTCAGGAGCATGGAATAAAAATAGAATGTGTGTGATAAGAGAGGCATTTTTCCCTTGAGGCTGTATTCAGAAAGAGGGATGCCCTTCCAGTGACAGTCACCCTGTCTTTATCTCTCCAGTGAGGGCGCTGAGGCTCTCACCCTTAGGAAAATCCTGCCATGGGTAACCAGGAGGAAGGAAGATAAAACTGTGGCAGAATGACTTGCCCATTGGACCAGCCACTGAATAAAAGTGTGTCTCACTGGAGCAAGAAGAGCATACTCTGCAAAGCCAACAAATTCTTTCTCAAGTTTTGTTGTGTTCTGCAGCATACCCAGGGGGATGCATCTTGTCTGACACCTGGTTGGTCCTGTACCTATGTGCCTTCCCTTACAGAGAGGTTCAATATGCAAAGTCTCTGATGCCCAGGAGATGGGTGAGAAGGAATTCAGGCAGTGCCTCAGCAAGTTCTTCCCCCCCCCCCAGTCCAACAGGTGCAGGGAGCAGAATTACCCCTTGCATTGTATTGACTTTGAGTTTCCTAGTATTGCCTTGAAGTCTCTGGCATGTGGGAGTTTACAGAGTTGTGAACTGTATTACATATCTAAGCCATCTTCTGCTGGAAAGTTTGTATTTATGTGGGAAAGAAATTTGCACATCACTTGATCTTTAGAGCCATGAGAATGAGGGTACCCCGGCTTATTCTGGTTGCTCTTTATGAGGTGGAGAATGGTTTCCGTATCCCTTTCATGCAAATATCTCTGGAATCATCCATTGTTCCTCCTGTTTCCATCACCATTCTGAGCATTATCTCACACAGGACATTTGGGAGGGGCTTTTCCAAAGTCGTTTGCAAAGTTTTCCACACAGAGTTGTACTGGCACTGACAAAAGCCTAGAGTGGACTGTGGTGGTTAGACTTGGTTATGTCCACTTTCCTGGCTTGGGAGCTGCCAACGGGATTAGTGAATCACACTTCTGGATGGGTCATAGTGGTGTGAGCTTGTCTCTGTCTAATCCCTCACCTACTCCTCTCTGGCACTTTCCCCAGCTCTGCTTGTCAGCTTCTAAGAACCAAGCAGCTTTCCTCTGCCACACCTTTCCTCCAGAATGTTCCTGCCTTGTGGCCTGCTGGTGATATACTGAATCCCCTAAAAATGTGAGTCAAATTAAACTCCTCCTTCTTTAAGTTGTGATTGTTGGGTATTGTGTCCCAGTGACAGGCAGAAGGACTAACACAGGAGGTGGATTCTCCATGGCCCAGCCTGAGCTTCTCATCCAGTCTAACTTCATAGCTACAAACCCAGTAGCACTTTTCCAAACCTAAATGCTATCTCAGTGTTGACCTATCCAAAGAGATGTATCTTCTAGACAAGCTTGTGACAAGCTTGGCTCTGTACTTGTGTGTCTTCCCCTACAGAGAAGTCCACTTGGCAAAGCCTTTCCTGTCCAGGAAATGAGTAAAAGGCCTGGCTGAGCATCAGCCTTACGGATCTTACTGCCCATGAACTCGAAAGTCTGGACCAGGCTGATCCTGCAGTCCTCAGAAGTCAGTGCTGGAGTTATACTTGGTCTGAACCCTTTACAGCAAATCACCGTCATCATGAGAGAATGGGAAGGGAAGTTTCTACTTGTAGCAGCTGAGAGAGAGAGAGAGAGAGAAGAATTTCCATATTGTTGATCAGAATCAGAGATAGAAGAAAAGAAGCAGCAAGCTTCAGAGACCAGCCAGAGTTGTGAAGACCAGCATCTGGAATCAACTTCCCTTTACATATTAACGTGGAAAATGCTCGTCGCCGTCTGGAAGCCTGCGTGGATTTGTTCATGTCTCTCTTCTGTGATTTCCTTGATCTCCGCTGCACAGTGACCTGAGAAGTGTTACAGTGTTTCTGACAGACAGGCTGCCTGTCTGGCTTCTTTTAGCAGGGTGCAATTCAGCAGCAAATCTCACCCAGCCGTGTTGTTAATTTTGTGTTCAGCTTGTACAAGTCATTTTATTTTGGATGACCAGTGTATGTACCCATAAAGAAATTAAATAGATAATTTCTTATCTTTCTTCTGGATCCTGTAAGCTATACATCTACTCAGACTCCAGTGTTTGGGTTTCTGAGGGCCAAATTCAGACTTGCAAAGTGTCTCCCACGGTGCCTGCTCCTCCTGTCTGGATCATCAGCCTCAACAGCCTTAGCTAGAGGAGTTGGTAATACAACCTCAGCGTTGGGGTCGGGTCCTGCAGTTAGGGTGCTCTATGGATCGCCAGCAGTTCCTTTTGGGATTTGTTGGGGGCAGATATGAAATCCTTCCTCCCATAGGTACTGGCCTTAGTCCTTCAAGGGACCAGATCCTAAAACAGGCCTAAGGGACAATGAACCTGAGTCTTTCTCTTTTGTAGGTCCATAGCCAGGTTTCTGCAGAGGCAACTGAAAGGTACAACACAACCACTGCATATTAATTTTCAGGTGCGCACAGTGTATACTTAGAGGGCACTCTGCCGAGTGACAGCTCGGTGCCAATTCCCACTTATTTACAAAATGCCAGGCAAGTGGTGAGCCAAGCACTATTTATCAAATATCAAACAGATCAAACAAGTATGGCTTTCTCTGCTCTTAGCGCAGACAGCCTGGTTCTGTTCTTCATATTTCCCACCTTGTACTTGCTCTAAGTCAGAGAGACCCTGCAGACAATCATTCTGTAATATTTTTGGCCTGATTTTTCCAGCAGTTGCTTTGTGAGCCAGTGATTACAAGGGGAAGATCAGGTAAAGAGAGATGATCCAGAACAGGTGTGGCAGAGAGATCTCACACACAGGTGTGAGCCCTCCTAACTTGATATATTTTCTTTTACTCTAATGAAATAACTGAGGCTGGGTAAATCATAGGAAATCAGCTTTACTTAGCTCACAGCCCTGGAGGTCCAAGACTATGGCACTGACTTCTGCTTAGTTCTAGTGAAGGATGTGTGGTAGACGGTGTAACAGTGATGGGTGGGTCACAGGGAGGCTGGGCAGGAGGTGGTGGACTTGCTCTTTTTAACAACATATTCGAGGAGATGAACCAGCACCCTAGGAGAATACATTAATCCTTTTCAAGGACAGAACACCCAGTGACCTTCCATGGGGCGCCATGGTCACACTGGGAGCTAAGATTCTAACATGTAGTCCTGGAGGACAAACAAGCCACACCCAACCATTGCACCTGGATTGTGTTAGCTTAGCTTCTGGGGCTCTGCCATGTGAATGTCAGGCATATGTGGGGGCTGTGATACTTGAGGAGCACTTGATATCTCACACCTAGGAACCCTAAAGTTTTCCGAAGAAGCACAATGAAACAGTGCTCAGATGTTGACTTCAAAGCCACTTTAATTATCCCTTTAGGTTTCCATTGTTTTATTTTAAAGAGAAAACAAGAACAAATTTATAGAGACATAAAACAACACAAAAACAATAAAAATGATACAGAATTTCAAGCAAGGTGGTAGGAAATTAACAATGGTTGTTGTATTACATACTGTTATCTTCAAAGTAGTTGCCCAGATTAGTAGGTATAGGCATGCAAGACTGACCAAACAAACATTAACTGTTCCTTTCAATAAACCAATAGAAATTAGTAGTACAATTATCTTAGCTATCTGGTGTGCATATATGTACATACCTTGTCCCTTCTTTCTTTCGTCTTTTCCCTCATCCTAGTTCCTTTTGAGCAGTTTCTTTCCCTTTCACAGTATCTATTGTGCCTTTCAGTTTTATTTACTCTAGGTTTCCATTTTTAAAACATACTTGTGTGAAAATGGATTGGCTGCAAGTGGTAAACAATTAACAAGAGTAGCATCCTTACACCCCCTACATGAGAACCTTCTACATACTTATGACAAAGTGGGTTCTGGCTCCCAATTTTAGACCTTCTGAGTGAGGATTTCAAAGGCCATGGCACAGCAATCTGCTTTGGGGATAAACTACTCGTGTTTCTTACATATGCCAGAGTTTGAGAATTGTTAAGGCAGTCTACTTGACCCCATCTCCCAATGCTTAGGAATAAGAAGATATTTTAGTGTACCTAGAATGAAATGAACTTGTGAGTAAGCTTCTTAGATAAATCACAAAAACTGTGCTTAGGAGTTCCCAAGTGAAGCATGAAGTAGCTTTGTAAAAAATATTTATTATAGTGATTCCTTCTGAATCACCCATTAGTTGAGACTTTACGAGTCCTTCTCTTAGGGTTCCTCAAACAGTGTGATGAGGCTGAGCCCACTCACCTCTTAGCCACCAATAGGGTGCTGCTGGAGAGGCAGACTGGACTGGGGGAGGGGTGTGTGTGTGTGTCTGTGTGTGTGTATTGAGGGGGCATGTCAAGAAACCAGCCAGTGGGAACAAAAGTCTGCTTTATAAAAGGCCATGCTTGCAATTCCCCAGGCCCACGAACATATTCCAGATCTAGATGCTGAAGCTAGAGAAATGAGACAGAGGGCTGTGGTGGGGAAGGAGGATGGTCCACTTGGGAAATGGAGTTCAGGATCCCAGCATCACCATTAGAAAGCCAGGCTGACCATGTTAACAACTCACCGGAAGTCACGGGTTGTTTCTGTTGGCTGGGTCTCCCAAGAACTGGCTTCAGGAAGCCACATCTACCTGACCAGTCATCACAGAAGTTATCTGATGACACAAAATCAGCATTTATCGTTTACAGTTTGTAGACAGCTACCTTATAGGGCCCTGGACGCACAAATGTATCAACAACCCAGAAATTTTATAATGGGACTGGGACCCAAATTCTGAAAAAGAACAGTGCTCTGTTTTGAGTTTTAAATCTCAATGTTCGCACATTGACAGGAGACTGGAGGTATAGAGGTTGCTTTGAAATCTAGAACTGCTGGGTAAGATCAACCTGCTTGGATCTTTTTACTTTCTCTGTCTGTCTCTCTTTCTCCCTCTCATGCACATGCGTGTATATGTACCTACCATTTCTGAACAATTTAAGGTTCTAGGTTGGGATTACAAGAGTCTTGGCTCTGCTTTTGTGTGTAACTGTGTGTGCAGTTTGCTTGTGTGTGTATTGTTTCTTATGTGTGTGGTTTGCATGCATGTGTACAATTGTCTGTGTGGGTGCCCCTTCGGGCTGATGTTTAGATTTTCATCTTAGGTAGGAAGGAGTTAGAAATGGCTCATAGGTCTACCAATGGTCACTGGAACAGCAGCAAGAATCAGAAAGCTGGGAGAAGAATGTTTGGTTTGAGTAGATTGGGAACCAAGTTCAACTGAGTATCTCTAGGTTTCTGGGCCAGTTTTAGCCAAGGGCTAGAGCCACAGCTCTGTTTCTTCACAGCAAGCTGGAGGGTCCGTCCCAGGGCTTTCCCTCAGTGGGATTCTCCAGTTCCTCCCAGGTGCAGTTTCAGTGGGAAGAAGCCTTTCTCTCCTCATCCACCGGCCAGCCCAGGGCAGTGGTCAGGAGTTGCTGGTGTCTGCAGAGCAGGGAACTCCCTTTCAGAGGGGAATTTGTCCCTTTTCTCATTCTGTGAGGAACAAAGGAAAGAAAGAGACACTTACTGTGGGTCACAAGTTCTCATTCTTTTTTTTGTAAAAAAAAAAGAACAATAGAAAAATACCAACATCACAGACATAAACAAAACAAAGCAAGAACATTAAAAATGATACAGGATTTCAAAACAAAATGATAGGAATTAACAGTGGTTGTTATATTGCATATTGTTGTCTTCAACTAAGTTGCTCAGATTATCAGATGTAATAATGGAAGATTGTTCAAACCATTAAAGAGGATAAAAAAATAATTATTAAAAAAACGATGACACAGTTTCACTAGACAAGATGAAGGTAATTTACCAATGGTTGTTCTACTGCATATTGTTGTCTTCAAATCAGTTGCTCAGATTACCAGATATAAGCATGCAAAACTGGTCAAAATATTAAAAAATTTAAGCATTAACTGTACCACCCGACATCAGCAGTACTGTTATCCCAGTTATCTACCTATCTATCTATCCTTTGTTCTTTCTTTTTCTTCTTTCCCTCATAACAGGTGTTCTTTCACTGGAGCAATTTCTTTCCCTTTCATATTATCTTTTGTACATTTTGGGTTTTATTTCTTTCTTTCCGGTTCTTACACTAGGGAGACAGTATGATGTTTACACATTTGGGTCTGATTTATTTCATTTATGAGTATGGTCTCTAGTTGCATCCATTTACCTATAAAAACCTAGAGTTAATCTTTTTTTATAGCTGTGTAATACTCCATTGTATAAAAATACCACATCTTTTTTATCCATTCCTTAGTTAATGGGCATTTTGGTTGTTTCCAAGATTTAGCTATGACAAATTGTGCTGCTATAAACATGGGCGCACATATATCGCTATAGTATGTTTTTAATTCTTCTGGGAAAATACCCAGAAGGGGAATAGCTGGGTTAACTGGGACTTCAAATCCTAGTTTGGTGAGGAATCTCCATACTGATTTCCACAGTGGTTGCACTAATCGACACTCCCAACAGCAGTGAAGGGTTCCTTTCTCCCCACAGCCTTTCCAGCATTTGTTATTTGTTGATTCCTTGATGATAGCCATTCTTTCTGGGGTGAGATGGAATCTCAGTGTTGTTTTAATTTGCATTTCTCAAATGACGAATGATGCTGAACATTTTTCATATATTTATTTGCCATTAGTATTTCATCATCTGAGAAGTGTGTATTCATCTCAGATGCCCAATTTTGGATTGGGTCTTTGAATTCTGGAGGTCTGTTTTTTTTAATTCTTTCTATGTTCTAGATAGAAGTCCTTCATCTGAGGGGCAGTTGGCTAAAATTTTTTCCCAATTTGTGGACTTTCTTTTTACTCTGTTGGTGATTTCTTTTGATGTGCAAAAACTTTTCAGTAAAATGAGATCCCAGTTGTTGATTCTTTGAAGTATCTCCCATGCAGTTTGGGTTTTGTTCATGAACTCTCTACCTACCCCAATGTCTTCAAAATTTTTACCTAAGTTTTTTTCCAGTAGATTTAGTGTTTCTGTTTTAATATTTAGATCTTTGATCAATTTGACTTTAGTGCATGGTGATAGACGTGAGCCTAGTTATAGTCCTCGGCATGAGAAGAGACAGTTTTTCCAGCACCATTTATTAAAGAGGTTATCTTTCTTACAGTGAACATGTTTGGCCCCTTTGTCAAAGATAAGGTGGCTGAGTGTGTTTGTAGCTGTGTATGAACCTTCGAATCTGTTCCATTGATCTTCAGGTCTGTTTTTTTTTTTGCCAGTACAGTGCTGATTTTATCATAGCAACTTTGCAGTATAATTTCAAGTCAGGAATTGTGATGCTTCCTGCCTTTCCTTTGTTGCCTAGGATTGCTTTTGCTATTCTAGGCCTCTTCTGGTTCCAGATGAATTTTAGGAATGTTTTCTCTAGATTTGTTTTGGTAGTATGGCCATTTTCACAGTGTTAGTTCTTCCTATCCATGGGCAAGTAATATCTTTCCATTTTCTGAAATCTTCGATCTCTTTTTTCACAGTACTATAATTGTCACTGTATAGATCTTTTACATCTTTTGTTAGATTGATTCTTAAGTATTTCACTTTTTAAGATGCTACTATGAACGTTGTGGTTTGCCTAATTTCTCTCTCAGTCTGTTTGTTGTTTGTGTATAGGAATACTATTGATTTTTGAGTGTTGACTTTGTATCCAGTTATGCTACTGAACTTGGTTATTAAATCTGTTAGCTTTTTGGTGGAGTTTTTTGGGGTCTTCTATGAAGAGTATCATGTCATCTGCAAATAATAATAATTTCACTTCTTTCTCTCCTATCCTTATTCTTTTTATTTCTCTCTTTTGTCTAATTGCTCTGGCTAATATTTCCAGAACTATATTGAATAGGAGTGGTGACAGTGGTCATCCTTGTCTTGTTCCTGATTTTAAAGTGAAAGCTTTCAATTTTTGACCATTTAGTATGATGTTAGCCATTGGTTTGTCATAGATGGCTTTGATCAGATTGAGGTAAAGACCATCTATTCCTACTTTCTGTAGTGTTTTTTTAGTCATGAATCAGTGTTGGTGTTGGACGTTATCAAAAACTTCTGTATCAATTGAGATGACCTTGATTTTTGTCTTTGGCTCTATTGATATAGTGTATTACATTAAATGATTCATGTGTATTGAATCATCCCTACATTCCTGGGATGAACCACACTTAGTCATGGTGTATAATCTTTTTGATAACTTGTTGCATTCTGTTTGCTAGCATTTTATTGAGAATTTTTGCATCTATATTTATTAGGGAGACTGGCCTATAGTTCTCTTTTTTGGATGGGTCTTTCTCTGATTTTGGTAAGGATAATACTTGTCTCCAGGAATGAGTTGGGGAAAAGAGTTTGACAGGAATTAGTGTTAAATCTTCTCTATATTTCTTGTAGAATTCAGCTTGAATCCATCAGGACCTGGGCTTTTCTTCATTGGCAAGTTTTTTATTACATTCTCAATTTCACTTGACTAATATTGAGATATTCAGCATTTTCATATCTTTTTCATTCAGCTTTGGTAATTCATATGTATCTAGAAATCTGTCCATTTCTTCTGTTTTCCATCTTATAACAGTAAAGATTTTCAAGGTAGATATTGATGATCTTTTGAATCTCTACAGGATCTGTAGTGATTTCACTCCCTTTAATTCCTTATTGCATGTGTCTTGGTTACTTTTTTCTCGTTGCTGAGACAAAATACCCAACACCCAAAATGAAAGAAGGAAAGGTTTATTTAGCTTACAGTTTGTGGAGGTTTCAGTCCATACTTGGCTAGTTCTGAGGCAGAGTAGCACATGGCAGAGGGCAAACTGTTCAGGGCAGCAAACAACCAGCAAATGTATCGAGTTGCAGGAAAGCAGCCTCTTTCCGTCCCTTACCTTGTAAACAGCCTGCCCCCACCCAGGGGGCGTGTAGCTCTCACACAATCTCCATGCCCTCCTCTTCCACAGGCTCAGGATGTATACAAAGTAAGCACCCTGGCTTCCTGCTGAATCACATAGTTAACCTTTTAAACTTCCCAAATTAACACAATAAACAACATCCCAGAAGGGTAAGGGCATGTCCTTTTTACCCCAAGATTTACAACTGCTGAGTTACTTAGCCAAACCTCTAGACTCCCCAAGTTGACACAATGTATCAACCTTAACAGCATGTATTTCAGTTTTTTCTTTCCTTTTTTGATAAGGTTGGCTAGGGGTTTATTTATTTTTTTATTCTTTCAAAGAGCCAACTCTTCAATTCATTAGTTCTTTGTACTTTTTTAGTCTCATTGCATTAATTTCTGCCATGAGCTTTATAATTTCCTATCTTCTTTGGACTTCAGGTTTGACTTGCTCTTCTTTTTCTAGAAGCTTGAGGTGGAGCATAAGACTATTTGTGCTCATTCTGTTTTCCAGAGGTGGGAATTCACTGCTATAAATTTCCCTCTGAGGACTGCTTTGATTGCATCCCACAGGTTCGTGTAAGTTGTATCTACATTTTTATTTGATTGTAAATATTGTTTAATTTCTTCTTTGATTTCTTCGAAGAAGTTGGTTGTTCGTGAAGGTGCTATTTAATTTTCATGCATTTATGGAATTTTTGTGATTTCTTTTGTCATTAATTTCTAATTTCATCTCACTATGGTTTGATAGTATGTGTGGGATAATTTCAATTCTTTTGCATTTACTTAAGCATGTTCTATGTGTTAGCATATGGTCTATTTTAGAGAATGTCCCATGTGTACCTGAGAGGAATGTGTATTCTGATGCTTTTTGGTGGAACACTCTGTAAAAGTCTACTAAGTTCATTTGTTCACAAGTTTGGTTTAGTTCTGTTATGTCTTTGCCTTTTTTGTTTAGTTGATCTATCTCTTTGTGACAATGGGGTATTAAAGTCCCCCTGTTGTGTTGCTGCTTATTTCATTTTTCATGTCTGTTAAAATCTATCTTATATAGTTGGGTTCTCCTGTATATGGTGCACAGATGTTTATGATTGTTACCTCCTCCTCTTGAAGTTTTCCCCTCACAAGTATGTAGTGACCTTCTTTATCTCCTTTGATTGTTCTTGGTTTAAAGTTCACATTGTCTGCAAACAGAATAGCTACACCTGCTTTTTTCTGGGTTCCTGTCACATGGAGTATTGTTTTCCATACTTTAATTTTTAGCCTATGAACTTCATTGTGAGTTAAATGTGTTTCTTGTATACAGCATATTGCTAGGTTTTGTTTCTTGATCCACTGTGCCTGTCTGCTTTTTTTATTGGTGAGTTGAAACCATTTACATTGATAGTTATAACTGATATGTATTGGCTTATCTTTACCAGGTTATTTTCCTGCTGTTGGTTCCTCCTTTTCCTGTCTGTTTAATTGCCTGCTCTGCTTGGTAGTTCCTTTCTGTTGTTGTTCTTGTAGTTGTGGTCTGCTTTATCTCTTTCTAGAATATCTTTTAGTGCTCTTTTTAGGATTGGTTTGGCACTCATGAATTTCTTCAGTTGTTCTTTATTGTGGAAATAATTTGTTTCTCCATTAATTTTGAAGGATAGTTTTGCAGGGCCCATTAATCTGGGTTGGAAGTTGTTTTCTTTTAGCACCTGAAATACTTCACTAATTCAATGGACTTCAAAAAGTTCACTGATTCAATGTTAATCACATCTAAGATACACTTCCGCAGAAACATCTGAAATAATGACCAATCAAATATTGATACCATGGCCTAGCCTAATGGACCTATAATTTCAAGCCTAAAATTGACACTACCTGTGGTTGATTAGATCCCTAGACAAAGTCCTTGCTCCTGAAAAGTCACTCTTGCTCCTGACCGCTGGTTACTGTCTTGGAGCAAGAAGCCTACTGCAGTGGATTCCAAAGAACGTGATCAGAGTAGGTGTGTTTTGTTCACAACAAACAGCTCATCCAAATTATCTGCATTTGCCTTCCTCTTCATTGACTCATCCTGGATGGGTGGAGATTGTGCTGTCTGTCACAGAAGCCATCTAAGTCTGTAAAAATTCAGGGGCATCCCAAGCAAAGTAATTTGTTTTGATGTGTGTGCGTGTGTGCATGTGTGTGTGTATGTGCGTGTGTGCATGTGTGTGTGTGTGTGCATGCGCATGTGTGTTGGGGAGGTGAAAGGATAGGGAGCCAAGCTTCTTTGTTAAATACAGGTGGCATTAGAGTTACATGACCCCGGAGGACAAATGTGTCAGAAAGAGAGACTATGATTTCACAATCCTTTGTTCACAAGCTTTGAAGTCTCCTTAGCTATGCAAAGAGCTCCTGGAGCAGAAGGAGGATGGACATGGAGTGAAAACAGAAGCCAGACATATGGGTATGGCCAGTCACAGATACGCAGCACTCAAGAATATTAGCATAAATAGAAATTCATGATGAGAAATAATTACATCCCCCATCGTAGCCCACCCTCTAATTCTCTTGGGCATTGAAAAATAATGGGAAGGTTAACACATTTCTCACATTTCTAAGCACGTTATTATTTCTTGCTTACACAAAATTACACAAAAGCAATCATTTGGAATTTCTAAGTAGATGACATATACTAGACTCAGAAGCTTAACCAAAATAGAAAAGCAATCTGATATCACTGACAATATTGCCACAAAAATGTTACATCTTATGAAGGGAATTTCTCAGAATGCAATAACAACATGTTTCGCAGCTAAATGGAGCCATTTGCATACCGTGGAGAAGTAAAAATACAATAATCTCATTTTTGTCACCTAACAGGATTTCCTGGGGCTGGATTGCTGGAAGCGTAGTCTGATCACTGCTTTCTGCCCACCCTCCGCCTCCCGGAGGACTTCTTTTTCTCCACCCATTTCTTTTCTCCCTTCCTGCTCTACCTTCACTTCGCTTTCGTTAGTCTCTTCCATCTCACATTACTTTTATTTATTTATTTCAATCACTTTCATGTTTACCTGAAGTGAATCCAGCTGACTAGGAGCCCATCCTGAGGGTTAGCAGAGAAGATGGATCACCATGTCTTGTACTTTTTCTTAGGGAACCTTCCCTTTCCTTTGTTGTTATTGTTACTTTCCTGACTACCTCTTCCAAGGTCAGGAGGTCAAGAGAATTAGTGGACTGGGTCTTTCACTAGGAAGTGCAGATAAAACCCCACCAAATTCCAGAAAGCACTGATAGCATACACTGATAGTACCCACACAGGCTTTGGTTATTATTTAGCCTGAATTCTTTGCATAACTGTTTGAAACCATCAGGGACAGAATGGCATAAGTAGTTAATCTGACATTAAATTACCCAGGTTCAACTTCCAGCTCTGCCACTTACTAGTTTGAGAGCATAAAAACTTGCTTGAAGAAGGGTCACAAACTCCAGCCCAGTCCAGGCAACTAAGTGACTTAGCAAGTCTCTGTCTCAAAATAAGAAATAAAAAGGAGCTAGGGGTGTAGTTCAATGCAGAGGCAAACAAACAAAACTTGCTTGATTTTTCTGTTCTTCAGTTTCCCTTTCTATGAAGTAGGAATAAAATAGAGCCTAACTCATGGTACTGCAGGGAAAAGGACATAGGGTCCTGCACTGAAGCCTCTTCATATGCTTTCTATTTACATGGCCAAGGAGGAGAGGGAGAATAACGCAGTGGAACCACTGCAGTGGGCACAAAAAGAAAACATAAGGAAAACCCCACTCATTCAGAATGTTTTCTGCATTGATGCTGACCATTTTCAGCTTACTGAAACTGCTCCTGTCCTGGACTTTCCTCAGTGGCTTCTCAGCATCATGCCCCATGCTTTCCATCTTGAGACACCAGCTTTGCTCCTGCTACTCGCCACTGCCTTGGGTCCTCTGTTCACTTTGTGTAAGTCGATCTTTGTATTACCCAGGGCATGTAATAGGCAACAAATATTTGATGAGTCAATGAATAACAATGCTATGAAATATTAAAAAAGGCTTGTAATGTTTAAATCATATTAAACTGAGTACTAAAAACATTATTTTCAACATGAAGACTAAAGGAAGGAATATAGTAACTTTGGTTTTTAATTAGCGAATGCAAAGAACTAGCCCGAATATCATTAGGTGAAAGAGACACTGACACACCTACATCTTCCCCTTTTATGTCCTCATAAAAGTTCCTTGATGTTTTTCAGGGGAGTGATCTGTTTTGATAGAATGTGTGATCCTCTTGCCCACAATAATTTTATGTGATGTGGTTTGAGGGGTGCACCCAGATGCCCCCAACTGCTTATCTACTCACTGGCTAATGTTTGAAATTTCCTTCCGACAAAGGATTTCTTCCTCTCAGTCTATACCTTTAATCAAGGGTAAGCTCCAGAGGAGACTAAGGTAGGGGAAAGGTGATTTTGAGGGGAAAAAGCTTAGAAGAAAGTACTCCAGTTTACAGTTAAGTACGTCCTGCTACCTTTGGTCACTTAGCTGGTCTTAGAGGCCTAAAACATTACTCATTCCATGGGTTAGAAATCTGAGCACAGTGTGGTGAGGTTCTCCTCTTAGGATCCCTCTGGTTAAAATTGGGTGTTAACTAAACTCATTCCCATTAGGAACCCAAGTCTTCCTCCATGCTCAGGGAGCTGGTTCTGGGTCTGGGCTTCCTGCCTCCTGTGAACTATCTGCCAGGTTCTTACTGAGTTCCCCTAGCCTGCCCTCAAGCCCCGGCCACATTGCCCTTAAAAGACGGCAATTGACTTCCTTAAACCCAACTGGAGACTCGCTCTTAGTCTTCTCAGAAAGACTCTTGAACAATGTGATGTCTTCCTGAGTCCTGCCCAAGGAGAGGGATGTGAGTTTGGGGAGATCTTGGGATTCTACCCCCAGATTCAATCTGGAAAACATTTGTCTGTGCTGAGAATTCCAGACCCTATGTTTGCCTCTGAGGAGAGGCAACAGGGGACACCTTTGACCCTGTATTTTACTCAGCAAACCCTTTGGCCTTTGCCTGACACTCTTTCCTGGTGGTGCATTTTGTTTCCTTGCAAAGTTGGTGTGCCCTGTTGGTTTTGTTGGGCTGAGGCAGCAAGCCTCCTTACAATAGTCTACTCTGAACAACTGGCTACTTCACACTTGGGAAAAGTTTACCCTTTGGTTTGCAAAAATACATTTCTAACTGAACTTAACTGGATTTAAAATGTGTGCTTTTCAGTTTGTGTATGTAGAGACAATTAAAAATGCAATACTGTGTCCAGAATTGGAGAACTTGAAGAAGTCACAATCGCCAGCTTCTCTTTATAGTTTTATTTCAACCTGGGTTTCCCTAAGCCAACCCATCGACCCAGGGTTTGTGAACTCCAGGGTCTCTGAGCTTCAACCAACCAAGCATCCCTGCCACAATCTTCCTGGAATTCTCTCCGATGGGAAGTTGCTGGCTGCTATTCCTTTGACACCTAGGGACAGGAGGGAAATTGAGGGGATGATTGGCTGGCTGACCCTCTACCCCCACCTTCTTGGACTTCTTTGCTTCTCTTCTGTCCCATCTATTATTGATAGGTGCTTATTTTCTTAACTTCCATGCATTTTATGAATCAAATACACAGCTCTGTCCTCCGCAAGGGAGGAAGTCTGGTGGCTGCTAGTAAAACCAATGGCCACACATTCTATACCCTTGAAGCAGCCCCTGTGCCCTCAGATACCTTTGGGACTTGATTTTGGAAGAGAATGGGAGCAAGAGACAAGAGGAATTAGGAGGTATCAGTGTCAGGAGGCGCCACCAGCCAAGCTTGGCAGGGGTGGACTGAGGGCCCTCAAGGTCACAGCTTTCCTGGCCAGCCCAGGGTTGGACCTGATCCCCTGGGAACCCTCAGTGTGTAAGCTCTTTTGTTCAACAAGAGGAGAAAGACCTGGCAGCTTGCCTTCTGGGATCTGGGAGAATGGGAAATAAGTTCCGTTTCCCTCTAAGTGAGAAACCAACAAAGAGAACAAAGTCATTGACGGTAACCTCCTGGACGCTCTGGTCATCTATGTCAGTGGACTTGCAGTAATGCCTGCTGCCTTGTCCTGCACTACCCTGCTACTTCTGAGCAGACGCGGTGACCTGAAACATCCCCTTGACCTCACGCCTCCTCGGAGCATGCTGAGTGACCCTGTGGACTACTTGGCCCTTCTCTGTGGGCCGTGAACCTTGGCATGCACGTGGACCTGGTCTCTGAGCTCTTCCGGAAGCCACAGCTGCAGGGACACTTCCACACCTCACTGCCACTCGGGAAGGTTGGGAGCCCCAGAGGTGCCTCTTTCTGGCGGCCCCGACACCTTGCCTTTCCTACCAGTATCTGGAGACTTCTTTCCTGGGGCAGACCACCCAGTGGCCTGCCGGACCTGCCTGGCTGCCAAATGGTGGCAAACACAGGATGTTATTTTGATTTCTCAGAGGACCAGGTTCACCCAGCAAGGCCAAGATCAGCAGCGTGGAAGAAGACAGGAGAGGCTTTCCCTTAGGCAGGCTGCATTCCCAGAGGCAAGGGAAGGATTTGGTTTGAGGCCCTGAGCTCCTACTAGCCCTGAGAAGAGCAAAGGAGAGAAGGCAGCCCGGGGACTGTCAGACTTCGCAGGGGCCAAGGGGCGCACTTTGCTCTCAGGAGGACACAAACGACTCAGCTGCCTCAGGCCCAACCTGGTCCATGCCTGAGGCCACCGAAGTCCCAACAGACTCAAAATAAAGCACTCCTTGGAAGCCAGCTCAACTAGAAAGAAAATCCCATGGGAGTCATTTTCAAGACAAATGCTGGAACAGAATTTTAAAAGAAAAGGTCAAACAAAAAATAAAAGAAGCATGTCTTAAGTAACAGGACCGAAGAGGCTGCAGGGCCTGTTTCTGGTCCCATAAGGTTTATGATCAGTGTGACCATGACTTGGGATGACCCTACCTCACCATCCCTGGGTACAGGAAGCAGGTCAGGGGATGGTGGTTGAGGGGTGTCCTGAACATATACTAAGGACAGCCTATCTTTGGGACTCCACCCTCTCAACAACTGTGGAGTCCTTAACTTTGTTTCTGTCCCTGTTTGGAGCTGACTATCACCAAAGCAAACAGGGCGGAACATTTGACATTCCTTCACTAAAGATCTCCTCTAGCAGTTTTCTGGACCCTGGATTACTGGCCTTCTAAGACCACCTTCCAAGCAGAAGGACCCCATCCACTGCAACAAGGCCCTCTCTCCTTCAAACTTGCCCCACATCTGGTTTCTGGATCCTCTGGAGATGAACTGCAGATGGCCCTCCTCTGTGGCCCTTGGTACAGGCAGGGGGAGCTGTTCTCCAGGATAAATGACCCTACCACCTCCACTGTCCTTCAGGGGAGCAGGGAAATGCCCATGAGGAGCAGAGACAGAGGACAGAAAGGACAGCCCTACTGAGAGGTCACCATCCGGGCTACGCAGCCCCCACCCAAGGCCAGTATTTCAAGGGCACGTATCATGGCCCTTGCAAACCATCATCACAACCACAGACACCAATTGTCATGCTTCAACTCTGGGCCATGGCTTGGCAGGTGTCATTCTTATCATTATTTTAAGAGTGGTATTCAAAAGGCATTTTACAAATGAGGGAACTGATACTAGAGCAGAGATTTCCTTACAGCACAGAGGAAAACTGAACTCAGCTCTGGTTCGAGTTGGTCCAATATCTGAACAATTTAAGCAACAATTAGTCATTCACTACTGAATTGGAGTGAGCCCTCCTCCCCCAGATCCTGTATATTAAGCAAGTGTTGCTGAGGTGGAGAGTTATCAACACTGGAAACTAAGTACAAGGGAAAGAGCTCCAGGGTGAGCCCAAGAGCTGTCATTCATAGAGTATCTCTTTAGGGCTGGTACTCCACTTGCATGTCTCATCTAGTACTCATGATGTCCCTGCACAGCAGACATCACCATCTCAATGGGAAACATAAGAAAACCAGACTGATATGGTTAAATAAGCTGTCATGGTAAAGGAGGCAGCTCCTACTTTAGAGAGTTCACCACCAAAGCTGTTGGCCGCAATATATACTGACACTGAAGTCACTTCAGATACTACCCTCGAGGTGGGTTCAGGTTTCCCACTTGGAAATATGGAACATGGATGGAAAGGAAAGACAAAGAGAGAATATTCTGCAATTGAGGCGCTCGGGAATCACCCAGTGTTCTCTGTGGAACAAAAGGCCATAAGTCCAAAAGCTCAAAAATTATATTGGTATCCATCAGGGAGGTTGCTGGGGGTTGTGGCAGAGTGCTAGGGAAAAGAAATTTTACAGGCATTGCCTGTAATGAGAAATAGCAATTTTGTACCAGGCACAAAGTCTCTCTAATTAGCAATGTAACAGTTTGATGTATGCAAGGTTGGCACCCTTATTGCCAGGAAGGTATAATTCTTACTGTGTCCCATGGCCTCAGCTGAGATGTTATCTCATGTCTTAGCCTTGGAATCTCACAGGCTCCTGCTTGTGCCTCTATTCCTGCAGAGGGGTCAATTCTCCCCCACATGCTGTAATGAGACACGACACATTGGCTTCTTGGCTAGACTTGATCATATTCTTTTAGCCAATTAAGGAAACATCTATTTCAATATAGCCAGCTCTGCATATCTCAGTGAATAGGGTTCAAGGAGGTTAGGCAAGGGGCTTTGTTTCTCTGGAGAGTACAACTTGATGTCTCCCACAGGATGCAATGTGAGGCCCAAGTCATATTTTGTCAGCATGAGCTAAATGCTACCCACACACCTAATAAGTGAAGAGTTGTTGATCCGTTAATGCCACACACATAAAGAGAAAAGCCTAGCATAAGTGCACAGTGTCGCTGCAAATAGAAGAACCCAGAGCAATAAACCTCTGCCTCCTCCCTCCATCATAAATATTTGCCGTGAATCTGTCATTTTACTTTTAGTGATGTATACACAAAAACATACCAGACACAGATAGACTATCTCAGATTCTACCTCTGATATTGACTAAAGGCCTAAACAAGCATAAATAATGTCACTTTTCCAAACCAATGTCATCGTGGATAACAACTGACTGAATAATATTGTCTCACTTCTAAATATAGTATATGTTTTCATAACAATACATGATGGTATTTACCTTGACTGCCTCACAGATTATTACAAAGAACAGATGGAGTGACCAGGGATATAGCTCAGTGGCACACATGCCTGCCTGGCAAGCACAAGGTCCTGAGTTTGATTCCTGTTACAAAAAAAAAAAAAAAATCAAGTGGTATCTTGTAGATGAAAATACATTGAAAGTGCTGGGCTTGGTGTGTACACCTGTAATCCCAGCACTCTGGGAGTTTGAGGAAGGAGGATGGCAAGTTTGAGCCTATCATGGAGAACTTAATCAGACTGTCTCAAAAAGGGGGGGAAGGGATGCTGGTGCTCTAGCTTGATGTGAAGGCCCTGGATTCAGTCACCAGTATCATACACAAACAACTTTAAGTTCTATGACTATAAAGATTTGACAACTTGTCTAGACCACTGTCTCACCACTGCCGCTCCCTGAAGCCAGGCTGAGAGACTGTGGGGATGAAGTCTTGGCAGGGACAGGATGAAAGCCCTGGACGACAGCTACTTAAAGATCAAGACCTCAAGAGAGACATACAAGCCACAACCCAAAGCTTTCTTCTTTTTGAAGGTAGGGACATCTTACTGTTGGACACTGTGGGTAATTTGAGATGGTTTTAAAACCCAATAATAATAAAATGCACACTCCACTTGTGGCTTGGCTTCCTCTATTTCCCATACTTCCTCTTCCATCTCCCAGGCTTTTCTTTCATGTGTTGGTCCTCTGCTGTGGGTAGGATTTGCTTGTCATCAGGAAGTATATTTCTTACAGCTTTCTGGCACAAATACTTAGAATCATCAGAGACAGTAGAAATAACCAGACTGAGAACATATCATGAGGACTGTAGGCGACACTGTGTCCCACAAACTTACTTCTGCTGTGGGATATTATGCTTCTCAGAGCTAGTGTGGTCAAGAAGGCTGGCACAGGGTATAGTCCCCCAGGTACAGGAGCAACTGCAGCCATGAAAGCCACTAAGACCTAGTGCTGATACTGACCTACCACAAACTAGCTGTGTGATTTAGACTGTGGATTTCCACAGATGCCAGCAACTTTCCTGTCCTTCTCTCTGGGAGGCTGCCTTGGTTACTTTTTTCTCATTGCTGAGACAAAATACCCAACACCCAAAATGAAGAAAGGAAAGGTTTATTTAGCTTACAGTTTGTGGAGGTTTCAGTCCATACTTGGCTGATTCTGAGGCAGAATGGCACATGGCAGAGGACAAACTGTTCAGGGCAGCACAGCACAGCAAAAACAACCAGCAAAAGGGAAGAATGGCTGCAAGCAGCCTCCTTTTCTTCCCTACATTGTAAACAACCTACCCCACCCAGGGGTCATGAACCTCTCACACAATCTCCATGCCCTCCTCTTCCACAGGCTCAGGATGTTTACAAAGGAAGCACCCCAGCTTCCTCCTGAGTCACTCAGCTAAACCTCTAGATTCCCCAAGTTGACACAATGTATCAACCATAACAGAGGCGAAACAGGGTTCCTCTAGTGAGCAGAGAACAGAGATAACAAGGGTTCACCTGGCACCAGGGCTCTCCGGGGGCGCATCCCTCCTCTGCACCCCTGAATGAAGCTGCCTCTGGTGAAAATGTCTCTTGCTCAGGCTTTTGAGGAGACAGGTCATGTGTGACCTCCATTCCATCCAGGTTCCATATATATCTTCCCCGACAAGGACAAGTGGCAGGCTTGAACATGGGCACCGGGCTGAGGTTCTCAGGATGGAAGTTAGCAGCATTTGGCAATGTCTGAAGGGTTTCCCAGATTTTCCAAAGTACCCTGTAGGACTAATATGCAGTGATACACGCCATAGTCAGGACCGGTGGGCACAGCAGCACTGCTCAAGGAGGACATATGAGCCTCATATATTCAGAGCTGTTACAGCATGACCACAGGAGTCAATTAGCAGAGACACCACAGTGTGCTGATGCTGGGAGTCACGGTGGGGCATCCTCCCTGCTCTCCAGTGCTTTGCAGAGAGTGCGGACCAGGTCATCACTTTGGTCAGTGATCATACTGATGCTGCAACACTAACATGTTGGGGGGGGGGATAGTTCTGGTTTTCATTCATTCTTTTTTTAAAGTTAGACCCCCATAAGTATCCCATGCTTCCTCGCTCTCATTTGCCCTGTCTCCACAGAAGTAAATTTACCCCCAAGCCCAGGACCTGCCTACTGAGCAGTGGGGAGCCTGCCCGTCAGCCCCTTTGATTGGGGATTGCAGCAAGGTGACTTGGAGCAGCCTCACTTATTTCTATTCCCCAGCTCTTTTCTAATACAAGGTTTTTGTCCTCTTTGATTTTGTCCTACCACATGGTGCCTCGAGGGACCCAGGGCCTGCTTGGGCTCCTGCTAGGCAAGGGTGAAGCCAGGAAGCATATGTGACAGAGGGAATTTTCCTTTCCTCCATCAGCAGATTGTTCCTTTTACTCTGCTTTACAAGAGGCAGCCACAGAGAAACTGCACACCGGAGTGGTTTGGCAAGTCGTGGCGCTCCCTGCTTGGCATCTAGGTGGGTGCCACTGGCTTGGGAGAAGAACTGACCTCTCCCAAGGAGACCAAGGAAAACACTAGTGAAAGTCCAAGGACCACCCCATCTTTTTCCTTCCTTTGTTGGTTTTTCCTCATGAAGGACACAGCAAAATTATCCTTTTAGCTAATGAAACAGAAGGTCAATATGTTTCATTGATCACCCTTAGACCTACCTAAGGAGAATCAGAGGAAGAGGCAACTCTATCTAGACTGGAGTGGAAGCCACAAAAATAAACTATTTAAAGCTCACTTGTTGAACTATTTCTAAAATAATTATTTGTAAGTTTCAGAAAAAGAGAAGGGCATGCCCTTTTAAGGAACTTAACTTTTTTGAGAGCACAGTATCCTGGTTAATTATACAACTTGGTGCCATACTGTTTCAGCAAGATGTTGTTCTCTCTGGATTCTCGGGCAAGTTACTCAAGGTCACTGTGACTCAGTTCCCCAAGTCGTAAAATTATATAACAAGAGTACCTGTCTTACAGAACTGCTGGGAAGATCAAATATGAAGTTCTGGAAACTGTCTGCCATGTAAACTCCTCCATTAGGCTACTGTTATTATATTTAAGGTTAATATCTAGGCGAGGAAAAGTTTCCCTGAAATTGCATCTTAAAAGATCTTCATACCACCCTACTGAAAGAATTTGTCATGAGACACCTGGCTTTTACTGCTCCAAAAGCTCCAGACTGAGGAAGAGACCCAAGAAAGTACTAGCTGGCCGTATAGTGTAAGGTCCTCTCCAATTCAGCAGAAGCTGAGGAGCCCAAGAGTCCAGGTTGCCAGGCCCAGAGTTCCACAGGAAATGGGGCCAGTGGGGTTGTAACTGGAAGTCCATGCACCTGGGACTTCAGAACCAACACGTGGATCTGACATAGGCAGCAAGAACGTAGGCCCTTTTTTGGACAAAGCCAGCAGGTCTCACACTTCACAAGGTGGTGTTTATCTAAATTTGGTAGGGAAGGTCGCATGGGTGAGGTGTGACCAAGAGAGGGCAGAATGTCAGGGACTAAGAGATGGTGCCTGGGGACTGGAGCCATGGGAGATCCTGCTCCTGTGGAGCTGAGATCACACAGCACTGAGTCACTAGGACAAAGTGGGGCAGCATTGCCCTACACTTCCCCAGTGACAACTTTCTGTCACTATGACAAACACTGGGGCAGTCAGCTTGTGCAAAGGCTTACTCTGGCTCACAGAGCTGGACATTTCAGGCCATGACCATTGGCACTGTTGCTGTAATAAAGCAGCACATCAGGGTACAAGCACATGGTAGAGCAAAACTGCTTACCTCATGGCTGGGAAGTGTAGAAGACAAAGAAGAGACCAAAGTCCCACAGTCTCTTCAAGGGCACACCCAAGTGGGGTTGGAAGTCCTCCACTGGGCCCCACCTCCTAAAGATTCCACCACTTCCCAGTAGTATTATGGTGGGGACTAAGGCGTTAGCAGATGGACACTCCCTATCCAAACTGCAGCACCCTTCCCTGCCCAGACTACAAGGGAAGTTTCCTGTACATTGACCAGAGAAGGGGGCAAAAAAAGAGAGAAAGCTTTGAGAGCTAAAAACTCTCAGATATATGCAGCCCCCAATCATATCATATCTGTGATCTCTAAACCCACAAGTCATGAGTTCAGTTAATGCTTTTAGACTGTAAACCTCTTGGCATCTGTTATGGTTCATATCTACATTCCTCTCAAAGCTTCATGCACTCACAGGGAGGTGACTGAGTCGTGTGACTGTGATGCCCATCAGTGGATGAGTTTATAGCTAACTGTGACGTTGGGAGGTGTAGCGTGATGGGCGGAAGTGGTCACTGGGGGTGTGGCCTGGGGGGTCTATCTTCACCCTTCCTGCTTTGATCTCTCTGTTTCCCCCCTGCCGTGCCATGAGCAATTCCCCTCTGCCATAACACCCTGCCTTAGAGCCACCTGACTGTGGGCTGAAAACTCTACAAGCTGTAAGCCAAAATAAACCTTCCCTTCTTTAAGTTGTGGGTGTCAGGTACTGCGTCTCAGTGATGAGATAGTAGCTTAATGTGACAGAGCAAGTACAAACCCCACTTGAAAGCACTTTCTTTCAGATGCTCCGAGGACTCCAATACCATTTTCCACAGAGGCATCTTACAATAATGAATAATCATACACCATTAGTGAGATCCAGCAGAAACAAGTGCATGAAAGGCCTCAGACATTCAGATTATATACAGTCTAACACAATGTATGACAAGGTTTGAGATGTGTGAGGAACAGGAAAAAATGTTTAAAGACTTACCCGTTTATTTATGTATTTCATCAGGACATGTTTGCAGTACCTAAGGTTCATATTCTTTGTGTGTAGTTGGTACAGTTACATCTTCAATGTATAGAAATAAATATTAATTATTTTATAATTCTGTACAGTAAATATATTGTTCAAAATGAAGAGCAAAATAAAACTGCTAAAAATGGGCAGAGTTCCATGCACAGCTGCTTACCATTGAAAATTCCACAAGCTATGTACTGATAGCAGGTCTAAAATATAAGCAGGAATGCTAAGCACTGAAAATGGTAAATGGGAGATGGGGCAAGGAGAAAGGCAGTTAGGCACAGGGACCGGTGGTTGTCCTCAGGGTGGGGGGTGGTAGGGTCCTCATATGGTTAAAGTTATGAGGCAAGTGATTTACAGGAGGCAGTTAGCAAATTCACTGTACCTCAAGGAAGACAATCAATCATGTGAAAAGAAATCACCTTTCAAGTTAAGTTTCTTTTTAGATAGGTTCCTGCGCAGGCATGGAACTCTCACACACACCGATAATTTTGCCACATGTGGTAGACCTTCTCTGCCACTTTGCTGCTGGGAAGGTGGGCCAAAACACATGGGGCATAAGATGTGGGAACAGAAGTTGGATCAACTGTCTGTGAACCTGGCTCAGTTCCTGTCCTCATTTCACTAGTAAAAATCCTGTCCCTCATCAGACCATGTTCTGCAGGCACCACACCCTGTAGCTGGTGGCCCTGACAATAGGCTAGAGGTGGCTCAGAACCGGGCCCATGGGTGATGTGGAGAACACGCCCATAGCTATAGCCTCGTGTCACACTGGTTGTGGCTGGCACTGTCCCTGTGAGGTGTCCACACTCTATTTCAGCTCCTACCAGGAGATCAGAGCAGAGCCATGGAAGGGAAGAGGAACAAACGTTGGCTCAGCCCTGAATGTTCTTCCAGTTAGTCCTTCCCAGCAGAGGCTGAGGCACCAGAACACTGGTCTGACCCAGTGGACCCTCAAGGAACCAGCACCAATACCAAGAAGGGTGGGCTTCTATTTCCAGACTTTTGTGACGGTTTTGTTTTGAATGACATTGCCCCAACTGCTGCATCCTTCAAGTCTGCTGATAAACAACATCTCCTTGCAGATGTTTGTCAGTGATGGAGGATGACAACAAGCCACAGCAGCACGGGGGTGGGGGCGGTGGACTAGGGAAGGAGGCAGGGATGGCCAGAGACCCCAACGACTTGGCCTTCAGGAGCAGCTTGGTTGATGTTCATTGAAAATCCAGAGGGCCCAGACCGAGGGGGAAGGCAGCAGAAGGTTTGGGACAGTGGAGGAATAAAGGACTGCCTTGGTGATGGTTTTTTAGATGTGGAGTTTCTTAGAAACTGGGCATTTGCAGAGCCCCACATTGTGTTTTCCAGTCCGTGAGGCAATTTCTGCTTTCTGTATGAGCTCCTGGCTTAGTGGTGCCTGCACAGTAACTGAATTTGTCTCCTCTTACCAGACAGCTGAGCTCTTGGACTGAGGCTGCCAGCAGCCTGCCAGGCTCTCAAACTGTGAGTGCTCCTTACCACCAAATCATCTTTAAAATGCATCTCAAGCCAGTTTCCCAAAGCATCTTGAGAGAAGTGTTTTATGTAAGAGAAAGCAATGACATGGATTAACATTTTCTTTCCAATCTCTGCAGCATGATTGAAGTCACCAACCCCCCGTGCTAGCTAGGCTATTGGTTTTGTAGAGCGCTAATTAGAACTGCAAAAGCAGAATCAAGAGCAAAGAGGGTCCTTGGGAAAAGTTGTGTGTACACCGCGCCACCCATCCTTATTGAAAATTTCTCTACACTTCACAAACGCTGTCCAGCCACAACGATGGACTGCAGACCACTGTTGTTCTGCGTCCACTGAATAGCTAGATGCGGGTAGAAAGACCTAAATCTAGAGTTACTGTGACTGAGGTTTGGAGGACAATTTTCACTACAATCGACTCTGTGCCAGACACTAGCCAGGCCCTGGGGATCCATTAATGGTGACAAGCGTGGCCAGTGCGGCTACAGCAGCGAGAGCCAAGAGCAGAGAGGAGCTGTGAGGACAAAGGGGCTGTGCAGGCAGTTTTTAGAGGCCTCATACACACTGCATGGGTGTTCACACGTGTTCCTGGGTCAGAGGAGAGCTATGACATAGTTTGGGCTTAAGGAGTCACTGTGGCTGCCTCAGGGTTGGGTGGGGGGAGCATAAGGCCGGAGCTGGGAGAAACAGTACCCCCTGTTCTGTATTCTCTCTTCCCAGTCTTAAGAACTACCACATGGAAAGAAGCAGCATGGTGCAGGGTCCTGAGTCTGCTGTCCACTGCCTGGTTTGCCCAGGAATGATCAGTCTTGCCATGAATCTTGGGCTTCCGGGGGGAAGCAGAATACCTAAAGCTTTGGTGACAGATGCTTTCATTTCCAGCTGCAGGGCTCAGTAGCTAAATGACCTGGAACAGTTTTTTTACCACTACGTCTGAGTTTCCTACTCTGTATAGTGGGTTTTGGGATGGTGTGAGCATCATAGGGCTATTGGTAGAATGAAGTGCAGTCAGGAATGTGCAGCATTTATAAGGATGCTTGACTCACCACAGCTACTGACGAATAAAAAGTAAAACAGAAGGGGTTGAGAAGGTATCTCAGCAGGAAGGTTTTGGGCTCAATTTCTACTAGAGGAAATAAAAGCAAAAGGTGGACTGTGTAATTCCCTCCATATACAGTAGCCTGTGTGTAAGCAGAAGGTGGACCATAGCCTGTGTGTAGTAGTGGTGTGGTGGTGCATGCCTGTAGTTCTAGCATTATGGGAGGCTGAAGCAGGAGGATTGAAAATCTGAGCTCAGCCTGGGCAATTTAGTGAGACCTTGTCTCAAATAAAAATATAGCTGGATGTGGTGGTGCATGCCTGTAATCCCAGCACTGGGGAGGCTAGCAGGATGGCTGTGAGTTTAAAGCCAGCTTGGATTACAATAGTGAATTCAAGACCAACGTGAACTACATAGCAAGACCCTATCTTGAAAAAGGTGGTGATGGGGAGCTGGGGATATAGTTCAGTGTGAAGACCCTGGGTTCAATCCTTAGTATAGGGAAAAAAAAGCAGAAGTGCACTGTGTAATGCCCTCTGGGTACGGTAGTCTATGTGTAAATGTTAGTTACTCATCCTACAGGATATGCACAGAGGCTCTGAATTTGTCTCTATGTGTATTGGTCTGTATGTGCTATGTGCTTTGTCTGGGGCTTAGAAACAAACCCGTCACCTGTCAGAATACTAGGCCCCTTGTTTTGCTCCGTTGGACAACTGGATGGAGCCAGTCACCTGAGAGGGAAGAACAACTTTGCCCTTTAACAGACTTGGCCCAGAGCTGGGCCAGACAGAGGGGGGCAGGGTAAGGGTCTGTGCAGCAGGCCCTGCTCAGGAAGACAGCTTGTTTTCTCAGCAGGAGACGTGTCACTGCCCCCCACCACACACACACTGTGAGTGCCTTTCTCACCCTGTTGGACTGGCATTGCATAGAAGGCCAAGGCCTGGAAGGAGGTGTCACGCAACCCAAGGGGCTGTGGCTGTCAGGACATTCTCTGGCTCTGTCTTTCTCACACCACGGAGACGCTGAATGCCACGATTACATAACATTTCCAAGTTAAAATTGGCTCTGAGGCTGCCTGGGACTCGGTGCCAAGGACAGACGTCCTTTTCTGTCCCTTCCCGGGACCTCACCAAGCTCAGCAATTAAGTAAACACCAAATGCCATCCTAATGGGAGCTTCTCAAAAGGTTCATTAGTTTGGATGGATCTTTTCTTTCTGTTTCTGTTTATTAAATATTTAATCACACATTCCGTGTCCTGGTTTAGTGCTTCAGTTTCCATCATGCAGTAACAGAGGACAGAGTGCACTTTCTTTAAGAGATCTTGTTCCCAGTTGCTTTGGTTACTTTTCTCTTGTTGCTGAGACAAAATATCCAATGCCCAAAATTAAGGAAGGAAAGGTTAATTTTGCTCACAGTTTATGGAGGTTTCAGAGCATAATCAGTGGGCTCCAAGGCAGGGCGGCATGGCACAGGGACAGCAGTCCACGGCAGCCAAAGACAGCAAAACAGCAAGAGCAAAAGCACGGAATAGCAATCCTCTTTCCCTCCCTTATATTGTAGGCAGGCTTCCGCCCTGGGTCGGTGTCCCTTACACCCACACCATCTCCATGCCCTCCTCTTGCACAGGCTCAAGATGAATACAAAGTAAGGACTTGGCTCCCTGCTGAGTCACATAGTTAACCTTCTAAACTTCTCACATTAACACAGTGATCAACACCCTAGAGCAGGAAGGGCATGTCCTTTTCACCCCAGGATGTAAAATTGCTGAGTTATTTAGTTAAACTACTCACTTTGACACAATGTCTCAAACATAACAACAGTCAAACCCTAGCAGGGAATGTCTGAATCTGAGATCCAGTGGCTGCTCTCACCTGTCAGCCATTGGAGCAACTAAAGTCCCTGGGACTCTGGACTCGCTCTATGAAGCAGGATACGAGTTCTGTCCTCCCTGAGTCACTCTTGTAGGAAGCTTAAATGTGGATTTAAGACATTTATCTTCCAAAGTGCTTAGATGCCTTGGAGGATGAGACCACAGAGATGATGCGATGCACTGCTAGCTCCTCTGAGAAATTCAGGAGGTTCAGAGATAACTAACTCATCTACCAAATGTGCAGACTGTAGACACCAGAGCGCAACTCTCAGGAGACCACGGGTGGCTTGAGTTAAGAAGACAGGAAAGTGCTGCTGCAGGGCAGAAGGGAGAGAGTTGATGCTGAGGCGCCCCTCATTCTCTCCCAAAATCGAGCTAAGCTAGACAGAAACGTTCCCATTCTCAATTTTGCGATGGTAGTTTATATCCTGAGGTTCAGATTTCCTATCACTCTGTTGCTGATTTCCTTCTTGCCTTGGAGCCAGTTTCCCCTGGCTCCTTTATGGGGTCCTCTTTCTCCCAGTCTACCTTTGAAGACCTTCAGTTAGCAGGTTGATTGGAGATAAAGGGATCTTGCATGTGGTGCTGCATTTGGGATAAATCTGTAGATTGTTACAACTGGAGGATGCAACAGGCCTGCAGTTTACACTCCAAGTCACACACGTGGTTAGAGGCAATTCTTGGTCCCAGCTAGTGTGGTGGGCAACCTCCCCCCCCTGACTGCTATCCCAGGTTATCATCTGCATTGATCCAAAGTGACACATAGGGTTTTGTCTATGCCCTGCCAAATCTGATGTTCTGGGGGATGGGCTGGGTGGGGCTGGTCACTCAGTGCTGAGAGCAGAGGACAAGAGAAAAACTGGGAACAGTTAAGCATGGGTAATGGAACAATTGAGATCAACCCAGCTTTGATTAGGCTGCTGCTCTGTGGGTCAGGGAGGCCCAGCCACACTCCTGCCTGGGTGTTGGCAAAGGGCACACATACAGAGCCCTTCATGGGTCAGAGTATAGACATGGTGCACACAGCCTCCTATCATTGCTGGCCTCCTACCCTGCTAGCTCGGGCCAGTGAGACTGCCCATGCCCCTGCCTCCACTCCAGGCGTGTAGGGGAACAGCGAGCTGTGCTCAGCACTAAAATATCCAAAGCAAAAAAGGGTAAAAATAGTGTGGAGCACTTACATAGAAATAATGGAAATAATCATGTATGTTCAGAATGATGCCTCTGTGAAAGTCCAGGAGAGAAGTAAAGGCTCTGCTGCTGCATCGCATCAGCTATGTCCCACCAGGAACACCTGCTTCCTAGAGGTTTCAGGAGTCCCTTGCTGCTGGGGCCAGTGTGTGTCACTGGGTGAGTGTGACAATAATAAAGGCTGGGCACTCGTTGCCTGGTATTCCTAGGATGTCAAGTGCATGGCCAGGGAGTGCGTATCTGAAGCTACCAGTCAGTGAGGACCATGTGGCCCAGTTACAGTAGGATGCGTCAGGGTTCTGTCTGGGCCAGAGGACGCTAGAACATTCCTGGCTTGAGATACAGTGGACAAATATGGTGCCCTAGGTGAGAAGCCAGGCACAGAGTGAGGGTGCTCCGCCAACCCTACAGGCCACCAAGGCCTAGAGTCTGCTCCAAGGCATATGTGTACAGGTACCTATTCCATGATTGTCTGAGTAGGTAGCCACTGTCTCACCTGAGGCCCAGACAATTAAATTAAGACAAACTTGATGGAGAAAGAAAACATCTTGGAACTCAGGAGGATTCTAAAATGACTCAGCTTGGGAACTGTACATGAATCCTGCCCCAATTTTATTTGAGACTCTTTTCCAAGTACAGCCCTTCCATGTTTGTGAGGCACAGGACAGTTAGAACATCTCTAAGGGCCCCAAGGAAGCTTTCAGGAAAGCCCAGGTGAGAACTGGGACACATCCTTTCCTCTCATCCAGGTGGGACCAGGCCTGCTCATCCTAGAAGCAACACCTTCAGGTCCAAACCAGTCCCACTCAGTGTACACAGCTTCTAGTGCACTGGGTGAACAGGTTGCCAGGGATCCGTGTGCTCATGGTGCTGACATGTACACATATTCCCCATCCTGATAATGCAGGGAGTGTGGAGACATGACTCTTTTGGGGTGTAATGTTGATTGTGCTTTTCAGTAGAGTGCAGTGACTGTTGGTGAAGAGAACTAGAAGATTCTGTGAGGGGAAATTTTTCATCAGGTGATGCCCTCACTTTGCTGCCCCATGGTGATGCACCTGCTCCTCCCAGAATTGACTTTTGTTCTCCCTTCCACTCCAAAGCCTGTGGGTGACATGGGCAGACATCTTTGTAGAACTTTCTTCCCACAAACAGTGTTTAAAACAAAACCCTTCCTTTTTCATGTAATAAACATGCTCTGGAAATACCAGGGGAAATTCTGGCAGGACAAGCCCATTCTCAGCATAAGTGACACAGACCACTGGAACGCCAGAAATCTCTCTTTTGCATTATAGTCCTGTCTTCAACTTCTATAGCAGTGCCTGGCACATAGAAACCTCCTGATAGGGACAGGGATATAGCTCAATGACAGAGCTCCTGCCTGGCAAGCACAAGGTCCTGAGTTTGATTCCTGGTACCAAAAATAAAACAGAAAGTAACCTCTCGATAATCATTTGTTGTGTGTCTGATTGACCACTCAGGATAGACCAGATAAACCCACCCAGTGGGCCCCAGACTCTAGTCTCCTGAAATGGTTCTCTTGTGGTAGTTACTAAGCCTGGTTCAGTCAGCATCTCAAATAAAGAGCTACTAGAGAAATACAGAACTGCCCTCATATCCTGAACCAATAGGACCAGAATCCAGGGTGACGCCTCCAAGAATCTGCAGTTTACAAATCCTCAATAGGGAGACTCTGTTCAGCAGTGTCTGGGCAGTCCCTTAAGAGCCAGCACCTGGGTTTTCTCTTGTCCCCACTACCCAGGACACATGCACACATGTCCCACAGCAGAGACTTTAAGGCCTGCAAACAGTTCTGCATTATAATGCATGCATCACTGTGTAGGGTCTGCTATGCACACACAGGCTATGTTAGGGGACAAGCTACAGAAGTGCACTCAGACAAACTGGTTTGAGAAGAGTGTTATCCTAAGACGGTCTCTTAAAAAACACATCAAGTCAAGTGGAAGGGCTGAGGGAGTCTGACCTGGGTAAATGCATGGAAGGCCTCTATCAGCTGATGTCTTCAGTCTGCATCTGGAGCCCCAGAACAAGGCCCAGGGTCTGCCACCTGGGTACTGAAGGAGACTGAAAACATGAAGATGTTCTATAGCTGTCCCCCAGGGAGGCCAGGCCACCCCTGAAACTGTGCCAAGGCTGGTGTGCCCCCAAAGAGGTGACAATAGCTAGGAAGAGGCTGCTCCTGCCATTCCCAGAGCAGCAACAGTGAAAAGCTGTGAAGTGATGTTAGAAAGACCTGGGCGGGGAGAATAAAATCATGGCGGGACTAGCAAGCCCCATTCACAGGCCAGATGCAGCAAGGCTGTGTGGTCCAGAGAAGGCAAGGGTGCCATCGTCCACAGGTCTGATTATTCTCATGGCAGGAGAAACGGGTGGACATAGGTTTATAAGGTGCCTCATAGACCCCCAGTTCTTATTGTCTTCCAGTCTCACTGCCGAGCATTTCTGGGATGATCATATCAACCTGTCAAACAAAGTACCCGGATCTTGTCACCATTTTTGCCCGAAAGCAAAAGTAAAGCCAGGCTCTAGATCATTATTCCCTTTCAGGAGATCTTTTCTCGGTGAGATGGTTTCCTTTCATGTATTATTCTCCCAATCCTGACGGAACAAAGGCACACTCCGTACACCCCCTCAGAGAAGCAGGCTTATTTTGCTCTCCCCCTGTCTTTCTACCATCCCCCACTCATGAGGTGGCTTCAGGATGTGACTGTCATCCCTCAGCCCGCCTTCATTTTCCATTTCTAAAACCACCTCCCCCAAGGAGGCTCCTTCATTTCCTTCCTCGGATGGGAATCAGGGTAGCCCTGCCAGGGTCGCCACGGTGTAGTGTAGACCGTAGCAAGCGGCCCTCTGGGGCGGAGTTCATCTTCTCCATCTCTGCACTCTCTTCTGCAGGGGGCACTTGTAAGGCAAAGCCATGAGTAATGGATGCAAAGCTGAGGCCACATCCACTCTTATTAGCATGCACCTTGTCAGAAACTGCCTTCGCTGGTGCTGGGAAGCTGCTTTTCTTCACTCTGCTGTCCAGGTGCCGTGGCTCAGCCCTGTGTTCCCGCTTCAATCTCCAGGTGTCCCCAAGTCGTCTCTGATTGTTGCTGCTTGCTGCTTCCTGAGTTCCGGTGTCTGGGCCCCGGGAGGTTTTCCTTTTGTCTAGGATTTTCTTTTTTCTTTTCCTCTGTTCTTATTATTTGCTCTCAAGGGGTTTTAATCTGGTCTCTCAATTCAGAAGTTCTTTCCTCTTCAAAAAATATTTAATGATGCCAATTCCTAAGACTTTTCTCTGTCGTGTTTTCTGTTGAGTTAGTTCAGGCATTTCTAGCTTTTGTCTTTCTTTTTAGTCTCTCCCCACCGGGGCTTGGAGATTTCTTCATCTTCCTGCTCACATGGGTGTCTAGTTAGTCACGTGGTAGACAATCAATAGACTTCTGTCAGGAAAGGAACACCATAGTGCTGTAATCTGGGTAGATGTTGAAACACTTGTAATTTCATTTAAAAAGACATTTCATAGGCCGGTGTATTTTGCCTCCAGTGTTTAGAAGAACAGGATCCGTTGCCAGCTACCCTTCTAATTATCTGTGTCAACAGGTACAAGTAAATCAGGCTCGTCAGGCCTCAGTTTCCTTATATGCAAAATGACAAGGCTGGGTACACTGACCTCTAGGCTCACGCACTGTTTCAAACTGCTATAATTCTAAGTTTCACTCTGCTTTAAAATTATCAGTGTCTTTTCCAGTTATCGCTTTCTCTCTGGTGTTAGATGTATTACGTCATTTCCCTCTCCAGATAGTTTGAAGACTCAGCCTGTAGTCGCACCTTCCTGTGACGTTGCACTCCTGCACTTGGCTCTGTGGCATCATCCTTTGCCTCTCTCCTGGCGCACATTCAGCAAGCAATGTCTGTGCTGCCTCCAAGGTGTGCCTGGTGGAGCAAGCAAGCCCAGTATCCGCCTAGGGCGCTTCCCAGGAGGCTGAGAGATACAGGCCATGTGGAGTCAAAGATTTCTTCTCATGTGGGTATTTGTTCGTTCAACTTCATTCACACCAAGAGGGCCACATGGCACTCTCCGTGTTTCCTCTGTCAATCATCCTGGCAATCCTGTAGGCAGCTGTGGCTGGTCAGGTGGTCTCCAATTGACACGGGAAGAACTGGAGGTCAGGGAGTTTAGGTGGACCTGCCCAAGTCCCTCAGGACAGTGGCAGGAGAGTCAGAGTCTCCTGCTAAAGGCCGGGATGTCGTATAACACACCAGGTTTTTTAACACACATGCACACACATATGCGCGCACGCGCACACACACACACACACACACACACACACACACACACATACACAAAACCTCAGGGCCAGGCTCTCCCAGCAAACCTCTGCATAAAGCTTGCAACTTGGGTGACATTGCAGCAAAACCATCCCTCTTTTTCTCGTTTTTCTCCAAGGCCTGAGAGCATTGCTGCAACCCCCACTCTGTGGAGGGGACAGGGTGCTGGATGTGGCAGGTTCCACTATCCCTGACCTCTGCTGCTCCTGGACCTGAAGGGTCAGTCCAGGCCAGGGGCTAGAGGAGCAAGGAGCACTGGGGTATTGAGGCTCGTCTCTGAGTCAATATATGCAGGTGCAGCCAGGCATGGCAGTGAGTGCTTATAATCCTGGCACACTTGGGGGTTGAGGTCAGAGGGTCACAAATCCAGGCAACTCTGAGGCTAGCCAGGGAAACTTAGCATTTTAATCAGATTGTGCTTCAAAATAAAAAAAATTTAAAAGGATAGATAAATGTGTGAATAAATGGAAAGCTGTGTGTTAAAGCAAGTACAATGTCTTGTTCACAGTAGAATCTACATGGTGGGAAAAAGATATTCTCTGCAAAATTCTTTTTAAAATTTATTTATTTATTATTGTTATTATTGGGTTTTTTTATGTATGTGGTGCTGTGGATCACACTCAGGGCCTGGTGCATGCAAGGCAAGAGCCCTACCACTGAGCCACATCCCCAGCATTCTTTTAACTTTTCTGTGTATTTGAAATTTTCCACACGAAAAATACTGGGGAAAATAACCTAGTATGGAATGATACCAGATTATAATAAATGGAATCTGCCCATTCAATAAAATAAAGAAAGGCTAGGGATGTAGTTAGTAAGCACAAAAACTTAGAGCAGCTTATTAGTAATAGTGCAAACCAGAAGTATCCCAGTGTCCACCATGAAGAGAGATGAATTGTACATTTACTAGTGGCAAAAGAGGTAGAAACCACAGCTAAAGGCAACAGGAAGCAATGGTGAGACGTTACATGGACAAGAGGAGCCAGGACAGGAGCACACACCGCAGGGAGCCTTGCGTGCGCTGACGTACAGGATGCCTGGCAACAAGCAAGTGGGTCTCTGGTGGAAACTGAAAGAAGGTGTGAGGAGTGCCCTGGGGTGAAGGACACCTTCTACATCTCTAAAAGGGTGGTACCTCATTAATATCAAAACTGCCAAGACTCTTCCATTCTGGACACTCAGAATTTGTGTGTGAATTTTATTTATTACCTATAAATTAAACACCAGTTTGAAATACAGTCTTCTATTGAAAGGATATCTGGCCTAAGCATAATACAAATGATCCCTTCTCTTCAACCAAGCCTTTGCCACCTTGAGCTGGGCTGAGCCAGCCCTGAGCTAAGCCAGAAGTCCCCTTGCCATGACTCCATTGGAGAAGGAGGGGTGACCGTGAAGAGAACCCCTGCTCTAGAATTAAGATGAGCATGTGGTAGCTACCCTCAGGAACAAGAAAAAGAAAAGGAACAAGAAAAGTTTAAGAGAATTTTGGGCACCAAGTGTTCTGTTTCTATATACACAATGGTCTGAATTAATTGCTGGAGTAAAACAAGGCATGACTTGCTAACTACCAAGGGACAACCCTAGCATGGGTTTGAGGATGAAGCCCCAGATCGGCATCTGCACAGCAGGGTGTGCTACCCTGAGTCCTGCAGGCATGAGGTCAAGCTGGGAAGATGTGGGCTTTGCAGAGTTCTTAGATGAGACACAAAGAACAGGTGGCCCATGCGAGGCACCCAGAATTCTAGCTGGAGGGAAAATCAGGTCAGAAGGAAACAGCAGAGTAGATATGCAGGAGAGGGCAGGGACTGCACAGTCACCGCTGCCCAGGGGGATTTTGCCAGGAGGTGGGTCATTTTGGTCTGGTTGTCTAAGCATCATCTGCCCTCACCTGCACTGGGTGGGACAAGAAAAGCCAAGTAGAGGTGGACAGAGTGTGGACTGCTGAGAAAAATTTATATATATATATATATATATATATATATATACATATTTTTTTTTTTCCCAAATAGAACACATCATTGGTCTCCAGATTGGCCTCTTCTCAAGAGGATCTAGTTTGCATTAGAAGTAAAATCCATTCCACCCACACTGACTGGGCCAGCACACCCTACTCCAAAATGCAGTACTGAGGCATCTAGATATATGGTATATTTTTCTCTTGTTTGCCAGGCTTTCGTTATAGGATCCCCAGACATAAACTTGGAAAAGGAGAGGAAAGTGTAATTTTTTCTCCCCTTCAGTAGCATTCCCTCAGAAAGAAGGAATGCTCGAGGCAACTGGATACCTTACATGGGTTGTTGTCTCAGGGCAATACCATGTCCACTGGCTTCCTGGCGCCCTCCCTAAGATGCCTGCAAACCCTGGGGAGCAACTAGCAGGCTCTGTCCACTGTACATGCCTAATAACTGTCAGATGAGGGAACAAGTGATTTGGCATAGCAGTAACGGCTGGAGAATCATTCCAAAGATTCATAAATTCACTAGAATTCCTAGAACATTTTGAGAGAACCATCAGGGTCACATCCTATGGCATTTACAGTCACAACACTCCCTTAGCTGTTCCTGCTGTCCCTTTCTGTCCTTGGCTTCCCGCCCCCAGTAGGACCAGAGTTCTCAAAGCTCCACCAGTCTCTGACCCAGGATAGTTTTGACCTCTAGGAACAGCCGTGGGTCCACCCACATGCAGTCCCTACGAGCGAAGGAACCCTCTCTGGTAAAGATAGGTATTTCCCCAGAGATGTGGCAGCTGGTTGTTTAGACAGTAAAACTTGTCAGCTCATCCCAGAGCGTAGACAGCTGACATTGTTTCTTGCTCCTCTTCCCTAGGAAGGAGGCTGAATGAGCTCAGGAAAAGACAAGCTCAAGACCTAGGGTTCAAGAATCAGACAGAAAATGCGTTTGAAATCACGCAGCTTGCCAAGCTAGACAGCTGGCCTTTGAGCCGGGTCCCCATTTTACCCCTACAGTCCCTGCTGCAGCTGAAGGCCCCTGACTTCATTCTGAGCTGGAGCATTGCTGTGCAGACCCAAGGGGGACTTGGGCAATGTTGACACACAGCAGTAGGGGCCTGGGTTGACCTGGACCCCATGAGCCGGTGGCAAGGAGACCACAATAAAACCCTGCCCTGGGGCATCAGGTGGATACCTCCTGGGTGCCAGGCAGCCTGAGAATTACCTTTGCTGAGGTAACCCTTTAACTTCATTCTGAGGTCTCTGTCTGCTTTCTTCCTAGATTTCTTACAGGCTACAGTTACAAAGTACTACTTATCAGGAGCTTGAAAACACCAGAAATGTATTCTCTCACAGCTCTGGAGGCCAGAAACCTGAGACGATGGTGCCAGAAAGACTCTGTAAAGACTACTGGGCACAATCCTTCCTTGTCTCTTCTTAGCTCTTGCTGGTAGCCAGCAATCGTTGGTGTCTGTAGACAACCTCTGTCTTCACTACTACGTGGGCCTCTTCTTCCTATTTCCTATTTCCAAATTCCTCTCTCTTTAAGGATGCCAGTCACCCATTGCATCTTGGGGGCATCTTAATTCAGTACAACCTCACCTTGATTAATTCTATCTATAAAGACCCTATTCCCCAACAAGGGTGCCTTCTGAAGTACTAGGTGGAGATGAATTTGGAGATTTTGTCCACTTCAATACAGCTGGTAACTATCTGCTCAGGTTTATCTGCTGGAAATGCCAAAGTCAAGACAGAAGTGTCTGGAATCCACATTTCAATGAGGAGCATTTATTTTGGGATGGGTTTTCCTCAGTAACATTCCAGAGCTGGAGGCTACAGACCCTGGGCACTAAGCCAGGCTTATCTCCTTAGGGTTTAACTTTAGTTTGAATTATTAGCTCCAAACACTTACATTTAGTTTGGGGGAAAAATTTGTCTTACTCAGCAATACTGAGACCAGGTTATTAACCTCCGTATTAGACTCATATTTTACCAGTGGTTCCAAAGTAGTGCTGCAGGGCTGGAAGGCAGCTCTTGCTCCTTTGCCTACCAAGTCTCTCAATGACTTCCTTTACACTTGATTTTCATTTTAAGGGCAGAAACGATGAAGTAATATATGCTCACCACATGTTACCAGCCACACAGAGTTAATGAAATGGTCTTGTCCTATGGAATGTATGTTCCATACACATGTTACAAAATGCAGTGATTCTGAGAAAAATGTTTATGGGTAAGACTTGTTATCTATCCTTCCTCAGGATGCACAAACAACAACCATTATTTAAATCTAAGACAGGGGGAATCTCTCTACCTTCCTGCTGTCACCTGCAGGGACCTCCCCTCCCCCTCTTCCCGTCCTCCACAGGTGGTTCTGCTTTTCCTTTTCCCTTTTCCTCTTGGTCCTGCCCCTCCTCGGTTTTACCTGGTGAGAGTTTGAAGAGACTCAAGGAAGGGCTTTCCTGTCTTTGCACCAGAGCCTATGCTTTGCCTCCTGGGTTTCTAGACAGAAATGGGGATCTGGGCACATTGTGAGCTCTGGCTACAACTTCTTTTCTTCCTCAACACTTATTAAATTGTCAAACAATGTATGGTACTTCCAAGTACACAGCCATGCCCTGAGACAAGAAATGGGAGTCCCCCTAGACCAGAGGGCAGGTCTGTCTACACGACAGGGCAGAAGGAATCCTACAGCTGTGAGTGGGGCCTCCCTCCCTGAAGGAGACAAGGGGGAGGTGGCCCACAGGCCACACCAGTGGGTGTGGAAACCACAGCAGAGCCTTCAGTATTGAGGAATATTGTTACTGAAACAAAGGGCTGGGGACGTAGTGAATGTGCATCAGCACAGCACAAGGGTGAATTCATGGGATGGAGACTCAAATTGAACAGCGCTTCCCAAGTGCGCTGTAGGGAAAAGGAAATATGGAAAAAGTTAACGGATGTGAAGGGTAGATAAAAGTTTTGATATTTATTCATTGAGTTCTAGAATGTTTGAAAAGAAATGCCTAAGAGTTTTCCAGAACAAAAGCATGAGGCTGTCCTTAGAGAGGAAAAGATCTCACAAAATACTAAGCAGACGAGTTTTTTAAAACACACATTAAACCCATTTTCATAAAAATTTAGAACACATAAGGGTAAAGAGAAAACCCTAAAAGCTGAGAGAGAGAAAGAGAGAGAGGGGGAGAGAGGGAGAAAAGACCTTACATATCCACCTCCTCAATCCCTGAATGTGGACACACACACACACACACACACACACACACACACACACACACACACAGAACATCCTCATAGTATTTCCTTCAGAAATGCTTGTCTAAAAAGTAAGCATTTTTTCAATTCCCAGTACCAAAAAAAAAAATACGCATTTTTGGTCTCAGTTGGATCTTTTCAGGGAAACATTTTTCAGTTTTTACTACCATCTCTTGCTGCTTCTGGGTCTCAGGGGCCACATGCTGTCAAGTCGAGCATGTAGCTTCCTACTGCCATCTCTGTGTCAAAACTTGTGCCTTACTTTCCCCAAGAATCTTAGGCACCTTTTTATCAGGACCCCACTCCTGAGATAACTAAATAGCCCCTGAGATAATAGCATTAATCCATTCTGAGGGCTCTGCCTTTTTGGCTAACCATCTTTTAACTATAATCCCACCTCTGAACACTTGCACTGGGGATAAAGTTACACATGGGCCGTGAGAAACACTCGAACTCTAGCTAGCAGACCTACTTGGTGGCAGCTATGACAAATGCGTTGACCCCACAGAGGCCACTCTGGGCTCCAGGGATCCAGCACCAGTGGACATCTTCCCTGGCACCTCCTGGCTCCTCCCAGCTGAAGTCCAGATGGCATTCATTGAACTCACTCTCAGATGCAGACATGCCTGCTGGGCAGCCCTGCCGAGACGTTGCATGGCAGCCAGAGGGGCCCACTCCTGACCAGAGGAGATCCCTTAGTAGGTAGGAAGACGGCATCAGGGACAAATTTGATCTATGGTCAGAACAAAGAGATGACTTCAGTTTAAGGCCATTTTTATCCTACATGAAGTACCCAACAAATATTTGCAGTGTTGGTTACTTAATTAGAGAGTTGCGTTCTAGTACCAGAGAGCAGGCACTGGTTCCCACACTGCAGAGCACATTTGTGTTCGAGTCCCTGGAGATCACCACCATGGCATTTTTTATTATTTTGTTTTTAGTAGTACAAATGTGCAGTACATAATGATTACATTCTTTCTGAGGCATTGGTACATGTACCTAGCATATTTTAATTTCCTTTTTTCATTCCTTTCCCTTTTTCTCCCTTCCTCCTCCATCTCTTGACTCCCTTCCCATTTGAGAAAAAAAATTTACCTTTTTGCTTCCTATCATGTGTTTCATGTTGATCTTTACTTATATTTTGGGTTTCTCATATAAGAGGAACCTTGTGGTATTTAAGCTTGTGCGTCTGATTTATTTCACTTAACATTCTCATACTGCCATACTGACCAGCAGAGGATGGAGTTCTCACCAGAGATGCCTTCCGCAGTGGCTGTGATGGCTTTAGCTCCCCAAAGCCATGAAAGTAGCTGGATCTTGTGGATCTTAACAGTAGGAGTCACCCTAAGGGCTAGGGCAGAAAGAAAAGACTGGGAAGGTACGGCCATCACACCTAGATGTGGGACAGCCGGGACTCTATGGAGACAGGACATAGCTGAGGGGACTCTTGGACCTGGCGGCCAAAGGAGGGCAAGTTCCAACCAGACTCCAATCATTTGAAACTGAAAATATTCTTTCTGCTTTTAGCAGAAGGAGGATTCAATACCAGGAGTTAAGAATTGACTGAGTCCTCAGAATATCTGAAGGACAGGGTAAGTCCCAGAGCAATGCCAGAGTGGCTCATGGAAGAGCAGGCTCCTTGTGCAAAGAAGTGGGGCTGGGAGTCCAGCCAGGAGAGTTGGACTCAAGAACACCTGCTCACCTCCTATCTACTGATTCAGCATCACTGAAGCTGGTGGTTGGACCCTGTGCACTGACCCTGAAGCCAGCAGGAGCAGGGCTGATCTCAGAGTTGCCGCTGAAGCCAGGCAGCCAGTCCCCTCCACCCGCTTCACTTCCACTTCCAAGTCAGACAAGTCTGTCAGAGAGGAATCTCCTAGCAACAGTCTTGAGAGGTATTTTACACATCCCTCCAGCCCTGCATTCAGGAAGACACACAGAAGGTGTGCAGGATGGACCTGGAATGCCGATTCCCATCACCACCTTGTGGCTGGGTGCTGGGTTTGGATTGAACCTGAGGTCAAGAAGTAGCTCAGGAAAACACTTGAGGCTCCAACACAATGGACCAGGGGAAGAAACCAGGAAAGACTGATTCATTACTACTAACAGGGCTTCTTTTTCCTCACTTCTGGACTTACGGGCAATGCTGTGGAACATGGAGACGGTAGTTACTTCACAGATCTATTTTGAAGATTTATTAAGATCAAATAATTAAAAATATCTTTATACCTATGAGCTACTAAATAATCATAGTAATCTAAGATGAAAAGAAACTTGACTGCTTTCCTTTAAGTAGTCCAAGAAAAATTTAGCTGGACATATTCTAAAGAGAACCTCCTTATAGGAAGCTGAAGCAAGTAGCAGTTAGTGGTTGGTGGTTATGATGGTAAAGATAGTGATGACTTTTGATAAAATGTGGGCCCGCTCCTCCATCTGCCACGGCCCCACGAGATTTAATTAACCTTTAGCAACGTCTCTGAGCTACAGGTCACAACTGCTCTATCTGTTTTTTTCCCCTGAGAGCTGGTATGGCCCCCAGCCTGACCTGGGGCAAGGTAGCAGATGTCCCTCAGTGGTGCCCAGTGGAGGGTGAGCCCCAGGTATGACAGCTGTCTTTCTCCAGCCCTGCCAGGTCAACAGCTCCACTTCAAGCTGGCACCTGCATCTACTTGCAGCCGAAGCCACTTCTGGTTGTTGGCTTGGCACCCCAATTCCAACAGAGAGAAGCACTGAATTAGTGTGAAGGGTTGTGTTCTCACTTTAGGAAAGCTATTGGGATAGACCTAAAAGCTGACTTAGAATTGGTCTTCCTCCTGCTCTTCCTCCTCCTCCTCTTCCTTCTTCTTTTTTTGTGGTAGGGATTAAACTTGGGCAACTTCCACTGAGCTACACGCCAGCCCTGGCCTGGAACTAGTCTTTAATAGGATTTTGTATACTAGCAAATGTGCCTAAAGGCACATTCCAGGTCCTAAAGAAGGAAAGGAAAGAATAAAGGAAGGAATTCAGAGAGGGAGAGAAGAATTGAGAAAGAACTCTAGGCAAATTGGGTGTTTTTTATTAAAAAAAAAAAAGTTGGCTCAGGGGGCAAATCAAGAGGCAGCCCTGTGGCCAATTTTGGGTGGATTTGGTATAGGAGGGCCACCTGACACACCTTGACTTGTGGCCATTGTATTTCCGTCAGCCATTTGCTGGGCTTCAAGCCATATTCTTCCCCCATTTCCTTCCCCAAGACAGCAGGAAGCGATTTCATAGCACTTCAGAGATGTGAGACAGATTCATCATTTTTTTTAATGCATTTGGTTGTTCTTTCCCAAAAGGTCCCTATGTCTCCTCTGCAGAGACCGTGCTAGCCTCACTGCCCCACAGAGCCGGGGCCGGCAGGGCAGTAGCCAGGGCTACGTGGATATGAGGGAGCAGCTGCAGCCATGCTCTCCACTGGCATTGTAAAGGAGAGCATGCAAGTGGCTCTCTTGCTCCTGACTTCCTCTTATTTTGCCACCCAAGGGCCTGTCATTTGCCTTGGAGTTTTGGTTATATAGGAATTTGCAGCACAGATAAGGATCTGGGCGTCAGAAGCCAGCTCCTCCTCGGCTTACCTGAATCTCTGTTTCCTCATCTGTTATTGAGAAAGTCAGAAATACTATCTCGTGTGTTTGTTCAATGGGCTAAACACCTCTGACTATTTACTGGGTCCAGGAAAAGAGCTAAGGTCACCCAGATAGATACTTCAGCGACTGAAAATCCAATGTGAGTTCATTAAAAGTTCTCCTTAATGATAGCACTGAACTTTAAGAATTTCAAAGATAATAATGTGATATTAAAATGAGTTCACTAGAGATTTGAACAACTGACACTTCCTAGGCTGTGTGGCTTTAGAGGGTCGTGTGAGCTGGGGTACAAGCAGGAGAAACATGGCTTTGTGTTGCAGAGGCTCATGGAGAGTGGCTGTGCTTTGCATCTCATCTTAGAGGAAGCCTGAGGCTGAAGGCTGAGGGGATAATTGGGAGACTACATCCTCTTGCTTCTTGGTGCCTTTCAATTTTGAGACCTAAGCCTTGCCATTCAGTCTCTTTAGCCCTCAGTCGCTGGCTGCATCTCCAGAGACCAACGCCTCCCCCATCACTGGTAAGAGCACCCAAGGGTCCCTCCCTGCAGCTGCAACGTCCATGGTTGGTTCTACCAACAATGTGGCCGCCTTCCTTCCCTGGCCTTGAGTTTCCTCCCTGTTCCATGAAGCTTCTCTCTGAGCAGATACAAAGCAGGGAGACAGGCCTCAGACAGAGGTGAGCAATGAGGGAAAGCCCATGTCCACTCACAAGCAGTCCTGCTCACCTCAGGGCCACCAACCTTGGCTTTCCTGGAGGCAGTGACTATCACCACAGGGCAAAGGTAACTGAGGGCCAGGTAGCCAGGGAGGCGAAGAAGGTCTGAATATGAGCATCTTTCCCTTGGCACTGTAGACACGTTCTTGTCTTTTTTTCTTTTGAAGAGAATAAAAACAGGAAAGAAAGACCAAAAAATGCACAAAACATTGTTTGGGCAAGTAAAGGGCCTGATGTCAGCATCCTTCTCATGAAATTCTGCCTCTGACTCTCACAGTTCGGGTCTGACCTCAGACACCAACTCCATCTCCTTGGAGGGGTGATGCCTCCTGTGCTCTTGGAGCCTGGCAGAGTCTGAACAGTGCTTTGTGGGGCCTGTGCCTCCCATGAAGGGCACGTCAGGAGCCCCCCAGCATCCCCTAACTCCAACTCAGACATCATGGCTCCCATGGAGAAAATCACTAACCCTGAAAGATGCTCAGAGAGCTGAGGGCTCTGAAGGCCGTGGAAATGCATGTGAGTTGTTCCAAATCTGGCTGTAAAGATCAGAGAGTCTTCTAGAGTTCAGATGATTCCAGCAATTGACCCCACAGAGAAGAAGCCTGTTAGATTCTAAGTACACTGAGGCGTCAGAAAGGCAGGAGAAGGTCCAGGGAGTGAATACCATCCTGTAGGATCCCTCTCACAGGAGCCTCTTGGGTTAAACAAGGCTACACGAACAAAACCCCATGCTAGGCAGGAAGAGACGGCAACTAGGCAGACCTGCCTGAGAGTATAGGACGACTCTATATGCTGAGATTTAGGCTGGGAATTCTGCCCAATTAGCTAAGTGTAAATTATGTGGCTACACGTTAGGGGCCAAGGAGGCTGGGAAGAACATCACTTTGATCAAAGTTCACCCTCCCATTAGAGAAGGCTGGTTTCATTCCAGTGTCCTTCACACAGAGGAAACTGTTCCAGGTCCTGGTATCCACACAGTGGCTAATATTCACCTGCCCACTGCAGTCCTGCCAGCAGGCGCTCTCCATGTTTCACCTCTAGTCCACTGCAGTGGCCTTCTAACGCTTCTTCCTTCTTTCTATGTCTTCATCTCAACCCCTTATTCTACCCAATTTTTATATTCATTTTTCTAAAATATGAAAAAAAAAAGACCAGAGTAGAAAATGTCCTTTCCCCACATAATACCGAGGGTCCTTCTTCTCCTAAACGGTCACATTACACCAGGGAATGCCTGCTCCTCTCACACACTTGGACACTCCCAGGCATTCTCACACCCTCTTCTGGGCTGCCTCTGCGCTGGGGGTGGGTAAGGAAGAGAGGAGGAGAGAAAAGCCAAGTTGGGAGAGAAGGACATCTCAGCCAAGCATGGGAGTCAGAGTCAGGGCTGGAGGACACTGGCGGTGCCCTCCTCTCCTCTTCTCGGTCCTGGAAGTTGCTCCATCAAAGAGCAAAACTCCTGCCCTCACCTTGTGTTGCCTTAGCAGTGGCTATACTTCCCCCACCCACGCCGTGACTGGCAGGAAGGTCTACATAGATCCCCTACTGCCCTAAGGCTGCAGGTTCCAAATGGGCATGACTGGGCTGGAGACTGCACCAAGGACCCACATCTCAGATGTGCTGTCTTTGCCTCTTCAGAACCCTTCTTTGAGCAGCCAGTACAGCATGAGTCAGAGTGAGGAACAAACCAGGGAGCCACTGGGCAGGATATTTTGGTCACCTGGGATGCTCTCTAGTAGCCTCAAAATTCATTCTCAGCAGAGGACACATAATTTCAGGGTCTCAGCTAAAGACCCTTGAGCAGCCTGCTCCAAGCCCTTGAAGCCATCTGGTGCTCTAGACACTGAGCAGCCCCTGTGCAGCCCTTGTAGAGGGCATCACCTGATTCTCAGGTGAGTTCACCTGGACACAGGAGGACCAAGGACTAGGGATGTGAGCTTTGAGAAAAACGTCCAAATTTCTCTATTCTAGACCTGATGTACCCTTGCCTCCTTCACCTTCTCCTGGAATTAGCCTCTCTCCTTGTTTCACCCTGCTGCTTAGAAGAGACCTTCCAGGTCGTTTATCTGTTTGGTCCATCTTCCCAGAACCCAGGCCCTGCACAGGTGAGACACATGGGCTGTGTCTCAGCCCCAATCCTAAGGTGCTGGATCTGTGTGGCAGACCAGAAGTAGCGGTTACACGGCATGAAACAGAAGCCAAGGTTACTTGGGCTTAGACCAAAGTACTCTAGGTACACCAGAAATACAAATTATTCAGGGCAGACCAGTAGCATGGATTGCTTGAAATAAGACCAGAAATACAAGTTATCTGGGGTACATGTGAAGTATGGGTTATTTGTGGGTTAGAAAAGAAATTACGGGTTACTTGGCCAAACAGACAGGGAGGAGAAAAAGAAGAGGTATTTCTATATTTGCAGGTTACTGCCCCCAACCATAAGGCTAGAGTGAAAATGCATGAAAAATAACCATGACTCTAAACATGCCCAGTTCTTTCTCTTTCTTCTTCACACTTCCCCTAATCATATACTGAGCCGTGAGTGCCACGTTGTAATTTCATGGATTTCAAAGAGATGTCTTTCCATATAGCTCATGTTATGCACGGCTCGAAATCTCGATCATACATGGCTGCGTCTCATATTATCTCTCCTAGACCCATAGTAGTAAATGTTCATAGCACAAGCTTGAATATTTGTAGAAAATATCAATATCAAGCTATGCTTTACAAAATAAACATATCTCTCACTCCTTCATTCCAAAATATATATATATATATATATATATATATATATTTAAAAAGCATTTCTACATTCATTTTCAGCTTTTCTTTATTGTTTTAAACATCTGTTATGCTGTCTCCCTGTAGACATTCTCTAAATGACATGGTTTATTTTGGGTAACTGATTATAGAAAACCTTCTCGTGTATCTAACAAATGACATTTTTAATCACATCTTCTTTTCAGCTTTAAAGAACCAAATGATTTTCTTATCTTGACATGATTTATCATTTGAGCATGAGCCAGGGACCTGAGGAGGACGTTATCTATGGCTTCTTCCCATGAAGGGCTCTTATCAAAGCAGGCAAAGTTTGCAATCACATCCAGAGAACAGAGGGAGAACAAAGGATCTGGTCAAGTTCTCTGTGTAAGAATTTTTTCAAAAGATCTTATCTAGCAAACTTCTTTCCCCAGAGCTCACAGATGATATAGTTTCCCATTAACTGCAGAGATATGGGAAGTGATGTGGTAATATTTTGAATGTGTTCTCTTTTAATGGCTATCAGCTTAGGCTCCTATTCTATTTTGTTTTGGGCACTAGCTTTTTTTAAAAAAATTTTTTCATGAGCCTTAAGCCTTTATTGTTAAAGATTTTCCCTTATCACTGATTGTTTTTATCAGAAGCTTGAATACTACAATGAAAAGACCACTATTCTCTGTCCTTTTCTGCCATCCTGGGGCTTGGTGCCTCGCGTGGCCCAGTTGGAGGTGCATTCACTACCCAATTAGTGCCCAGTCCATCAGCACTTCCTTCTCCAATCTGACCACTGTCCTGGTTTGCCCAAGACTGAGGGTTTCCTGGGGCACTGGACTTTCAGTACTGGGAAAGTCCCAGGCAAAACAAGAGGGTTGTCACTCTCCAACTCCATCCTCAGACGTGGAAGACCTTATGCTAAGTTAACGAAGCCAGACACAGACGGTGGACATCCGGCCACAGCCTTAAACTGAAGTAGGGTGGAAGCAATAAAGAGTGACAGAAAGCAGACGGGAGATTTTTATTTTAAAATTACAATTGTGAGAAAACTGCAGCTTCAGGATGTAATCAAAATTACTCAAGGTCACAACTTCCTTTCCACTTATTTTCCTTCTAGGTGCCTCACTCCTAAATCCCTAAGAATTTTAAAGATACAATAAGTCCATAAATTTGGCCTGTGCTTTTTTCCTAATACTACAAATCCATAAATTAAAAGATTTCTACTCTTAAAGAAATAACACTATTAATTGGATACCGTATATCCATACTTCAAAAACATGCAAATAGTTTGCATTTTACCCTAGTTAATAACAATTTTTGCTTTAGCTCACTTAATGAGCAACCTGGAAACAAATGCTTGGGAGGAGAGGTTACAAGTCTCCCCTCCTACTCTGCACTGTGTGGCAGAGTGGCAGCTTTGCCCCAGCTTCCAAGGAAACAGCCTGCCAGCTCAGCTCATATGCAGCAGTGACAGTGGCTCTTGGGTGGCCTCAGTTCTCTTTGTGAGCTCCCCAGTACCTGCAAAACCAATTCCCTGAGTTAAACCCCTAGC
>PVLD010000391.1:270971-297384 GCA_004027595.1 Dinomys branickii | reverse complement strand
ACCAGGAGTCTGAAAAACAACAATATACTCTATACAGCAGACCCGAGAAAATCCTCCAACTCTATTCTAGAACTAATCTTTAAACTCAGTTCATACCCTGAACTGACACAGTGAGAACAGGCTGGGGAGATTTCAAGCCCTTGTACCAAGCATCGTAAGTTCGTCCAATGCCCAGCTGCAAGGGGTGGGGAACGGTAATACTGGAGATCAGGAGGAGGTAAGAGGAGAAGAAAGGGCCTCTGGCATTGAGGCACGGGACAGAACCCAATGGGTCACCATGGGCACCCCAATGGGGGCACGTGCCCCACAGCTGCTCCGCTGTGGGCCCCACGGCTGCTCTGCTGTGGGCCTCGCTGAGGGCACCCCATGGAGTGGACCCCCCACCCATAGCATGGCAACGGGGTGGAGCCAGGCGGTCTGCTGTGAGCATAGGTGCTTTTCCACCTCCGACCATGGCAGTTTGTATACACCTATGTATGCTATAGTATAGTCTGAGGCAGCTATATCTCTTCCCAAGGCGAGAGTCCAGGGGTATAGATAAACCCAGGAATACAGTTATTATCACAGGGAAGATGACTGATTGAGTGGTAGGGCAACGGAGATGAGGGAGGAGAAAATTGAATGATGAAATGGGCCATCATCTGTGTAACTGAGTAACATGTGAAGGTAACATTATGTAGGACAGCATCCAGAGCTAATTCCCTTCTATGTTCTCTATAATTTGTATTTTCTCAATCGTTTTTGTATTAACAGAAGTGAAGATAACTTTATATTATGCAGCATCCAGTGCTGATTCCCTACTATCTTCTCTATAATTTGGTATTTCCTTTAATGTTTGTGTGTCAACTAGTGTGAAGATAACATTATGTAATACAGCATCCAGTGTTAATTCCCTACTATGTTCTGTATAATTTTGTATTTTCGATATTGTTTATGGCTTGTTCTGGTTAGTATGTCTCTATTCTTTTGTCTTTAAAATAAAAAAAATAAAATGAAATAAAAAATAAAAAATAAAAAGGAATAGAGTCTCCTACCACCAGGCGTGGTGGCACATGCCTATAATCCTGGCACTTGGGGAGGCTGAGGCCAGAGGATCGTTGTGATTTCGAGGTCACCCTGGGATAGAGAGCGAGCTCAAAGCCAGCCTGAACTGCATAGCGAGACCCTGTCTCAAAAAGATAGAAAAAAAAAAAGGAATAGAGCCTTCTGATTGGTCCCATGAACAGTGCTCAGGAGCCACAAACCTAGAGTCATTTTGGGTCCTGTGTTCTGTATGCGTCTTCTCTTTTTACAAAACATCTTGCTCAACTGGTTAACCATGCGTTTTTCCGACACATTTGGCCTGCTTTGTTGTCCAGTTTGCCCCAGCCCTAACCTCCCAACCCATTTTTCCCCTAAGAGACATAATCCTCATAATACTTTATGGGATGCTGAGAGGGAGAAGGCCTCTCTTCTATAGCTGTCTCCTGCTGAAAGGGGCTATAACCCTACTGAGGATTATGAGCTCTTTAACTACATTGAGAAGTTAAAGCTTAGCAGCCAGGCTAGTAAGAACCTGTTCGAAGGCAATGAGGAAAGAGTTAGTGCCTGTCTGCCAGGAATTGTTGTGTGGCCTGTTTAAAAGGAGAAAGCTGGGCTGGGGATATAGCTCAGTGGAATAAGCGCTTGCCTAGCAAGCGCAGGGTCCTGAGTTCGATCCCCAGTACCGCAAAAAAAAAAAAGAAAGCTGAGAGAATTTGTCAGGTGCAGGGGGGTTGTGAGCTACAGGCTGGACCATGATCTGAGAGTGGATCTTTGGAAGGCTTAACTGGACAAATACTATTAGGTTGAGGAGGTGGGGGGGCAAATATGAAGAGAAGCAGGATGACCACGAGCAGTCCCAAGACGGGGAGGAACCAAATGATGCTAGGAAAGGAGGACACTACAGCTGAGCAGAGGGTGCTGGGGTTTGTGCCATCAGTGCTATCAGCGTAGCTAGGTAACCTGCTCATAAATATTTTGAACGCCAGATTTATTTACACAGGTGCAACAGGACTTATTGATAGTAACACAAACTCCCCCTTGACAGGCTAGCTGGTAACCAAGGGCTAGACCATTGTCTTTCTCTGGATTAAGCCAGATTGTGGAGTGCTTAGAGAACTTTATGGCTAATATTAAAGTTCTTGGTGTGGCCTCATAATAGGTAAATCCAACTCAAGAGCTAAGGGTGGCCACTGTGGTGCATATGCTGGTCAGTACGAAGCTGAGCTCCCACCTTGACACAATCCAGGTGACACTGTAGATTTATACTGATGGTCCAGTGGATTGGAGGGTTCCCAGTATACACTGTCTCAAATACTGCACATTGTCTCTGCAGGGTTGGCCATAGCCTTATTGAATAAAGGGAGTGAGGTCCACAGGTACTGCCGGGGCGCATAGCTACCCCAACCTGTGGTAGTATTAAAGTGGATTAAAAGATCAGCCCACTTACTGATGGTAATGTTGCAACCTGGAGGTAAGGATCCCCCTCGGTAATAGTGGTTAGGAAGCTGTATTCCCTGGGATCCTAATAGGTAATTGTATCTTATCTTTCAGGAGACCTGGAGTCATCTCCTGCCAGGCAGAGCATCCATTAGCATGTTCCATCTGGAGGCCATAAGGACCTGGGCACCAATGACTATAATTAGCTCAGTAGTTGTTTTGGTTAAACAAAGGCACTGTTGCTGAAATATTAGTAGTAACAGACAACTAGATGAGATACAGGAAGCTGATACTGCGACACTTTGGCTGAGGTTGGTCTTATGTATCATGAAAGCAGTAAGTGTAGTTGTTTGAAAAGCGAAGGAGAGAAGTTCCCAGGAGTTAGTGATAGTTATGCCGCTGAGCTATATCCCCGGCCCTGTGCATGAGTTCAGCTTGAAGCAGGGATAGTTATTTGGCTGTGAACCTAATACAACAACAGGACTCAAGTTGTGAACGGTGTGGGTAAGGTTAAAGAGGATCAAAGCATCTCGAGGAATAGGTAAACATATTTCCTGGTCTGTCTTCAAAGGCAAAATATGACAGATCCAGCAATTAGATTATTTTACCATGTGAGTATTTGGGAGAAGTTTACTAATGAGTTTTGCTCCCAAGCTCTCTATGGAGAGGAAAACATGGTGAAGAGAGACCGTAGATAAACTATTAAGATCCTGAGAGCCATAGTGGTCTGAGAAGGGTTATCTCCATAATGGATCCTACTAAAATAGGAGTCCCAAGACAGGTGCCCATTTAAACTGCAATGAATTGAGTCATTAATGACTTTACTTATCTGGGCCAGTGTGATACTGGCATCTTGATTTTTTTTTTTTGGTTGTTTTTTTTTGTTGGTACTGGGGATCAAACTCAGGACCCTGCGCTTGCTAGGCAGGTGCTTATTCCACTGAGCTATATCCCCAGCCCCCAGAATCTTGATTTTTAAAGAGGGGTCTCAGATCTTCCAGAGGTTCACAGGTATAACTTTTTCCTTTTGGGTGGTCTCTTGCTTCAGGAGGTTCATCTAGGGCAGGCTTTATCCTAGGAAGATGAATCCACCTATCCTTGACAACTTTATTGCAGTGGGTGTGGCTAGGATCACTGAAAAAGGGGTACTTGCTGTTCAGTTTTAATTGTTCTGGAGGAGCCCCTTCTTTTCAAGTTTTAAGGAGCACTTTGTTCCATGGGTGCATGCTGAGTTTTCCACTGGATACTAGAGGTGGGCAGGATGTGGGTTCTGAATTCTCAGATGGCCTGTTAAAACTGACCTAGGTAAGACAGCAAGGAGCTGAACAGCTTCTGGGTCTGTCACCATACCACTGGTTAGAAAGGGCTTCCCATATAACATTCATAAGGGCTTACATTAATTTTGTCCTAGGGATGCTTTTGATCCTTAGTGGGGTTACTGGTAACTAGAGCCAGGGCTCTTGAAGCCTCATGACAGTTTAGGATAGGGTAGGCTTTAAGGTCTGGTTGACTCTTTCAATTTTGCCTGAGGAGTGTAAGTATAAATAGCATTTTATGCTCAGGACCTTTGCTGTTTCCTGTTATTTGAGAGACAGAGCCACTATTGCTCTGAAGTTGTTACCACTCAGGTTTATATACTAAGGTTCCTTTGCTCACTGCTGACCAAATTAACATATATTTTAGTAAAAAGAAGGAAAAAGGATTTATTCAAAACTAGGTTCAGGGCTGGGGATATAGCTCAGTGGAATAAGCGCTTGCCTAGCAAGCGCAGGGTCCTGAGTTCGATCCCCCATACCGCAAAAGAAAAAAAACTAGGTTCAAGGGACGGAGAATATAGCTCTGCAGCACAAGTACTTGCCTGGCAAGTGCAAGGTCCTGAACTCAAGTCCTGATACAAAAAACAACAACAACAACAACAAAAACAACACTAGGTTCAAGAAGATGGAACAGTCCATTTGCCTCACATTACCATCTCACTGGGAACATACAAGTGGGTAAGGATTTCTTTTTGAGACAGAGTCTCACTACGCAGTTCAGCCTGGCCTTGAGCTTACTTTGTAGCCCAGACTGGCCTCAAACTCACAATAATCCTCCTGCCTCAGCCTCCTGAGGGATTATAGGCATGCACCACCACATTCGGTTTAAGGATCTTTTTCAGTAAGGAAAAGAGGGGAGAGGGAGCACAGAGAGATGGTGAAGATCTCCATTCTTGCTTTATCGCTTCCAGCTATTTCCAGCTCGTTTTCTTTCTTCTCCCCAGGCTGGGCTGAGGAGAGGAAGTATTGGTTATATGCACAAGAGGAGGAAGTCTGGAGAAGTTGCTTATCTCTAAAAGAAAAAATATCTAGGTTTTAAAGTTCCATTTTGCAGTGTCAGTTATGAAGTGACAACCACAAACCAGAGAATAATTTCTTTAGATAAGAATTTAATTACTTCTATGGCTCTTTCAGATCAAGTAGGAAATGCCTTTATCCACCCAGAAAAGGTATTTATTAACACTAACAGCTGGGCATCGTGGTGCAGGCCTGTAATCCCAGCACTCGGGAGGCTGAGGCAGGAGGATCATTGTGAGTTCAAGACCATCCTGGGCTACAAAGTGAGCTCAAGTTCAGCCTGAACTGCCTAGTGAGACTCTGTCTCAAAAAGACAAAAAAACCCCAAACAGTAGTAGTTGTTTATATTCCCTATAAGGTGCCCTGTGAGTGAAGGCTGTTTGTCAGTCTTCACCAGAGTAAGTACTTCTCCTTTGGACAGGTTTGAGCAATGAAAGTGACCTTGGCCTGGGCCTTAACATTAGTGTAAGAACAAAAGGGGTGTGTCTCACAGACTTGGGAGACCACTGAAACCAAATCACAAAGACCAAATCAACGATGGCTAAAGTGGCATTAGGTTCCATGGGAAATGAATCACGTAGGCCTTTTATACCCTTCCACCTCATTTCTCTGCGGGAGAAACATCATTTTCCCAAATATAACCAGGATGCTTGCTTAGAGTCATGTCGCTCCCTGGTCCATCGGTCTTCTATATTTAGGTTCCAGGGGTGATTGATCCTTAAAAGGAGAAAGGGCTGATGCCAGAGGTGTTCCTAGTGCAGTCCGCCCGCAGGTCTTTCTTAGTGGCCTTTTGATTTCCTAATGAGACAAAGTTCATTAGGAAACTTTTGCTGTGCCTGGTAGTGTATCGTGATTTCCTTAAGAAGGTGAATTGCTCCTAAAAGTTGAAGAATTTTGGCCCTAGGCTTAATGGGAGATTGTCTCCCCATGAAAAAGTGTCATTCCTTCCATACTGCAGTATGCATGTGTAGCACAAGAAAGGCATATTTAGAACCCACACAGGGGCTGGGGATATAGCTCAGTGGCATAAGCACTTGCCTGGCAAGTACAAGGTCCTGAGTTTGATCCCTGGTACCAAAAAAAAAAAAAAAAAAGGAATCCATACAGATAGTACTTTTTTATTTTATTTTATTTTTGAAACAGGATCTCACTATGCAGTTTAGGCTGACCTTGGGACTCACTGTGTAGCCCAGGCTGGTCTCGAACTCACAGCATTCCTCTTGCCTCAGCCTCCTGGGTGCTATAATTAGAGATGTACCCCCCCCCATGAGGTGGTTTTTGTTGGAGGGACATAAAGGCCTGGACATAGGGGATCTCTGATCATTACCCTTGTCTCTTGCAGAAGAGGTCTAATTGGTAAATAGTATTACAATTTAAGCTACCATTTTCTTACCATTTTTCCCCATCTTCTAGTTTATGTTGAGGCCACATGTATTATGGTAAAGTGAACTGATTTCTGTTTTTGGGTTTTTTTTTTAGGTTATTGAGATCAAACTGTTTCTAATAATTGAAGATGGAGCCCAGAAGTGAATCCAGAGGGATGGGTAGGGGCCTCAAGGGGCCTCTGGAAAGAGGAACCAGATCTAAGATCCCCTGAGGACTTGATTGTCCTATCAGATGTCTCTGCCTCTTAGACGGGCACCAGTGTCTCTTTTTCCATAGTTCATGTCCTATTATCAGGCTAGAAATTCCAGGATGAAGACCCCCTGTTGCTTGCATACTTCCAATTTAGATATTGCTGTTCCTTCTGGGCATGGTTTGCACAGGCCTGTAATCCCAGTACTTGGGAGACTGAGGCAAGAGGGTCACCACAAGTTTGAGGCCAGCCTGGGCTACATAGTGAGTTCAAGGCCTGTCTGAGCTACCTAGTGAAACCCTGTCACAAATAAACAAGCAAACAAACAAACAACAAATAAAATATTTTATTCAACCAGTTAGTCTTGGGTTTTCTGACACTTTTGACCCAGTCTGCTTTGCCCCAACCCTCATCTCCCATCTCAGGGACAAGTTGCGTAAGATTTTGAGTGTATTGCTCTGAGAGATTAGACTTTGCCAAACATTGAAGCCATAAATGCCTGGTGTTTGGAAGTTGGTGGAAGGAAACCTCAGAGAAAGCAAAACTGTAGCTAAATGTGGTAGGAAATATAAGGGTAAGACACTTGATATCCACTTTGTTTCCTTTTTTATTTTTTATTTTCTGGTACTGGGAATTCAACTCATGATCTCACACTTACCAGGCAGGCGCTGTGCCACTGAACTACATCCCTGGTCCTTTTTTATCTTTTTGAGACAGGCTCTCGCTATGTGGTTCAGGCTGGCCTTCAGCTCACTTTGTAGCCTAGGATGGTCTCAAACTTGCGACGATCCTCCTGCCTCAGCCTCCCAAGTGCTGGGATGACAGGCGTGTGCCCCCACTCCTGGCTCTACTTTGTTCCCTATGTATAGACCTATCACAAGGCGGCTAACCGCTTCTAGGGTTTTAAATTTGAGTGAGGCCTGTCAGAAATCTGACCTGCCTTGCCATATGGCTCAGACCTGTTCCTTTCCTTATTGCACAGTCCCTATTTTAACCTAAAATTTAATTCATTTGGACTGAGAAATTAGTTTAGAGGTAGTGCTCTTGTCTTGTACATGTACATGAGGCCCTGGGTTTTATCCGCATCACTGGAAACAACAAAATTTAACTTAATAGTAGAAACTTAAAAAGGAATGAAAAGAAATTAAAGTTTTATTTATTTATTTATTGGTGGCAGGAATCAAACACAGGACCTTGAGCTTGCCAGGCAGGTGCTTGTGCCACTGAACTATATCCCCCAAATTAAAGTATTTTAATTTTATTTTGAAAAGAGAGGTAAAACCCACAAATGAATAACTAATTTATCAAAAATCAGATTATTGCATAAAATAAAGACATTATACATAGTTATTTTTACCTGTATGATTTTTTTGTGTGTGTCTTTTTGAGATAGGGTCTTTGCAGTTCAGGCTGGCCCTGAGCTCACTTTGTAGCCCAGGCTGGTCTCGAACTTACAACGATCCTCCTGCCTCAGCCTCCCAAGTGCTGGGATTGTAGGCATGTGTCACCACACTGTGCAAAGCCTTACATTCTGCAGAAAATTTGGGATGTACAGTTTTTCTCTCCTCTCTTCTCCCCTCCCTTTCCCTGCCCTCCTCTCCTCTCTCCTCTTCTGTCCTCTCCTCCCCCTTCAACTCCTATCTCCTCTTTCTCTTCTCTTTTCTTTCTGTTTGTTTGTTTGTTTCTGGTCTTTTTGAGACAGGATCTCGCTATGCAGTTCAGGCTGGCCTTGAGTTCACTTTGTAGCTCAGAGTGGCCTTAAACTCACAACGATCCTCCTGCCTCAACCTCCTGAGTGCTGGGATTATAGGCTTGTGCCACCATGCCCAGCTCTTTCTTTCTTTCTGAACTGGAGTTTGAACCCAGGGTCTTTGTACTGAATTATATCACCAGCCTTTTTTTTAGTTTTATTTTTATTTATTTATTTATTTTTTTGCGGTACTGGGGATCGAACTCAGGACCCTGCACTTGCGAGGCAAGCGCTTATTCCACTGAGCTATATCCCCAGCCCCTTTTTTTTAGTTTTTAGTCTGAAACAAGGTCCTGCTAAATTGCTAAACTGCCCAGGTTGGGCTCAAATTTTTTAATGCTCTGCCTTAGCCTCTCAGATTGCCAGGACTGTAGGTGCATGCAGTGTCCAGTTTCTTAAGCAGACTGTTGCATAGCCCTGGATTCCATCCCAACAAGGCAAAATTTTAAAACAGTTTAGAAAAACACTGGGCTCTGGAGATCAACTACTCTGGGGTTGCTTCTCAGATTCACCACTTACTGGCTACATGTACCTATCATTAGATATGCCACATAACCATTTCAGTACTATCCCCACTGTGAAGGGGGCGTAATAGCTACTTTGTGAAGTTTGAGCATAAGAATGCTTTTACTGGACATAAACTTGCATCACAGACACAAATACAACCAACTTCCAAAGACTGAACTACATACTTTTACAAAACCACATCAACACATTTAAAGATATCATTTTCTTCCTTTTGCTCTGAAGTTAATCCATTTTCACAGCCTATTTTCCTTTTTTTTTTAAAACACACTGCTATCTTAAGTCTTTCTTTCTTTCTTTCTTTCTTTCTTTCTTTCTTTCTTTCTTTCTTCTTTCTTGTCTTTTTGAGGCAGGATCTCACTAGGCAGTTCAGGCTAGATTCTAATTCACTTTGTAGCCCAGGCTGTTCGCAAACTCTCGAAGATCCTCCTGCCTCAGCCTCATGAGTGCTTGGATTACAGGCAGGCACCATAATTCCCAGTTCAACAATGGTTGTTATGTTGCATGTTACTGTCTTCACTGGGCTTGAATTTGTGATACTCCTAGAGTACCAGGATTACAGCTGTGCATTACCACACCTATCTTGTATTTTCCATTTGGCTATAAAGAAATCCAACTTCCTGGAGCCATGTTCCATTTGGACTCAAACTTTCTGGTTTCTGATTTTCAATCTCCTATACTTTTTTTTTTCTGTCTTTTGAGACGGGGTCTCACTATGCAGTTCAGGTTGGTCTTGAGCTCACTTTGTAGCCCAGGCTGGTCTCCAACTCGCAACAATCTTCCTGCCTCAGCCTCCCAAGTGCTGGGATTTACAGGCATGGGCCACCATGCCCAACTTTCCTATACTTTAAATAGAACTGGAAAGCCTTAGTGCCAACGAAAAAGGGAGTAGTTAGGTGTCATGTGCTTTAGGGCTTTGACCAGCAGATGTCTCTGCAGACAAGGGAGAGGGCTGTTTTTGTCTTCAGAAGGTTGAAGATAGATTTTGTAGTTTAACTGTTGAAAATGCGGGCTAAAATAAGAAAAAGAGGTAGGTTAGCTACCTACAGAAGCCAGTCCCGGTGGTATAAATTGTTCTTAGCCAACAACTGGAAATCTTGATAGAAAACCCGAGCAAAAGCTGGGCATGGTGGTGTGCGCCTGTAATTCCAATACCTGAGAAGCTGAGGCAAGAGCATCCCTGTGAGTTCAAGGCCAGCCTGAACTACATAGTGAGACCATGTCTCAAAGAAAACAAAACAAAACCACACAATACCAGAGGGCTGGGCATATAGCTCATCAATACAGTATCTGCCTGGTAAGCATAAGGTCCTCAGTTTGATTCCTGATATATAAAAAAAATCATTCTTAACATAAGGAAACTGTAGTAAAGCAAGACATTTGTCCTGTCTTACTCAGCATGGAAGGGTGTTTGGAGGTGAGCACTTAGAACCAAGAGGCAGGACTGGGGATATAGCTCAGTGGTACAAGTGACTGCCTGGCAAGCGCAAGGTCCTGAGTTCGATTCCTGACACACACACAAAATATAACCAAGAGGCTATTCCCATGGCAGGTGCTGCAGGTGAGGAGGCTGTTTGGTTAGAAGGGAAGTGAAGGTCGTGGGAAAAGAGGAAAGATGAAATTCATAGGTGTAGAACCAGGGAAACAAAGCTAGGTAGACTGTGATTTGTTCAGATCTAAAATGTCCCTGCAAAGCCTGACATTTGGAAGGTGATTGGCTCATGGGGCGGGAGATACTCATCCATGCCTAGTCCACTGAGTTCTGTAGCGGAGCGTGCTATTAGAAAGGTGGAGCCTGAGCTGGGTGTGGTGGCGCACACTTGTGATGCTAGAATTCAGGAGGTTGAGGGGGCTCCTCAAGGTCAGTCTGAAATGCATAGTAAAACCCTATCTCAAAAAAAAAAAAGAAGGTGGAGCCTGGTTGGAGATAGGTCACCGGGGCGTGAACTGGAAGGGCGAATTCTTATCCTCGGTTGCCCTTCTCCCTCTGCTTCCTGGTTGCCATGAGTGAAACACTTACTTTGGCTGGGCTATTTCTTCCTTAACACCAACCAACTACGGACTGAGTCCTCTGAAACCTTTTGGCCAAAAGAAACTCCTCCTCCTTGCAGTTGCAGGTGCAGGTTAGTGTGTCCCAGCAACAGGAAAGTGGCTAATACAGGAAATTTGTACCATGATTGCAGTCATTGCTGTGACTATACCTTACTGTGGGCAGTAGAAACCTTTGGAACTGGTTTCTGGGAAGAGTTTTAAAAGGTTTGGAGATAGCCAGGGAAGTCTTGTAATGCTGTAAGTAGAGACTGATTAGAGATTCTGGTCAGAGATCACAAGACCTGAATCCTGATAAGAATGTGAACCCTAAAATGTCAGGCTCATCAGGTTTCAGATGGGAGTAAAGACTACACTGGAAACTGGATTAGAGGTCAGGCATGTTTCATTGTGGCAAAGATTTTGTCTACAATGTGTCCATGTTCTAAGGTTTTGTAAGAGGTTGAATTTAAAGGTGATTAACTAATTAATCTGGTGGAGAAAATGTCAAGATATCCCAGCATTCAAGCTATGTCACAGGTACTGCTGTCTCCTTGTAGTTAGATTTATAGTTAACATCAGGAGCAAAAAGCACAGCCAAACAATGTAGACAATTTTTCTGGTGGCTAGAAATGAACTGTGACTGGATGTGGTGGTGCATGCCTATATCCCAGCACTCAGGAAGCTGAGGCAGGAGGATAGTCACAAGCGTTAGGCCAGCCTGAACTGTATAGCAAGACCTTGTCTTAAAAGAAGAAGAAAGAGAAGAAGAAGGAAAAGGAGGAGGAGGAGAAGGAGGACGAGGAAGAAGAGGAAGAAGAAGAAAAGAAGAAGAAGGAAGAGGAGGAGAAGGAAGCAAAGGGGAACGAGAAGGGGAAGGAGGAGAAGAAAAAATAAACCCAAGAATGAGTTGTGTGTAAAGTTCGGGTCAAAAGAGTGTGGCTGCTGAAAACATTAGTGCTATTAAAAGAGACCACGTGGGGCTGGGGATATAGCTCAGTGGAATAAGCGCCTGCCTAGCAAGCGCAGGGTCCTGAGTTCGATCCCCAGTACCGCCAAAGGAAAAAACAAAACAAAACAAAGAGACCACGTATTCTGTAAGAGAATAAGAAGAAAGATGGCATGAGGGCATCTCAGGAATCAGCAAGACCTTACCCATTTTGGCATTCAGGGTGCAGAAGCATAAACCTTTCAACTGGGAAGAGAGCCCTTGAGCCCCTGCTTGAGATGGGTCGCCTAGGGAACTGGTTCTTCAGCGCTGAGCCATCCAGGCACTCAGCTCAGAGGCTGTCACTAAGACGGTCCAAGGAGGCCTACTTACTGCCCAAACTGGTGGCAGAATTTGATATCCCACCTGCGATTCATTCACTTAAGTTCAGGTAGCTGAGTGTACTGTTGGGGGGGGGGGCCCAGTGGGAGCTGTGTGACTGGGTACGTGACCTGGAGGGCTGCAGTCTTGTCTCCACAACTTCTCACTCTCCCTGTGCTTCTTGGCTGCTATGGGTTCCACAGCTTTTCTCTGCCATGCCCTTCTGCCGTGTGATTTCTTCCTTGGGAAGCTGTGAACCAAAATCAACTATTCTTCCTTTCAATGACAGCTGTCAGGTTTTTAATGTTTTTGTTTGTTTGTTTGTTTTTGGTTGTTTTTTGTCTTTTTTGAGACCAGGTCTTGCTATGAAGTCCAGGCTGTCCTTGAGCTCACTTTGTAGCCCAGGCTGGTCTCAAACTCACAATGATCCTCCCTCCTCAGCCTCCTGAGTGCTGGGATTACAGGCGGGTGTCAGGTAGTTTACCTCAGAGACAGAAAAGCTACTAATATATAGACTTTGAAGTATGGGTTTTTTTGGTACCGGGAGTTGAACTCATGACCTTGTGCTAGCCAGGCAGGTGCTGTGAAATGTGCTTTTATTTTTTATTTTTTGCGGTACTGGGGATCGAACTCAGGACCCTGCGCTTGCTAGGCAAGCGCTTATTCCACTGAGCTATATCCCCAGCCCCCTGTGCTTTTATTTCTGTGCAATGTTCTGTCTTTCTAGAATCTCAGGCACACTTCTATATGCAAGAATAAGAATCTAAATATGGCAAAGTCTTAATTAACATTTGTTGAGTACCACAATTTTCATTCTGGGGAAAAAGAGGCAAATCACAAGAAAAAAATGCTTTTGACAGTTGATCATATAATGAGGCATCCTCACCATGAGGAGCATGCACTTTCATGAAAAAAGTTATCCTGGATAACCGTTTTTTTTTTCCTACTACATGTATTACCTCGTTGATTTTCCTTATAAAACCAAACTTGTGGGTTGGTAGGATAGCTCAGTGGTACAGTGCTTGCCTAGCATGTGTAAAGGTTTGGGTTAAATCCTCAGCACTACAATAACAAAACCATAAAACAAGACCAAAATCAAAACAAAACACAAAACAAACCTAAAGATGCATTTATCTGACGAAGATATTGCTTGTAAATGATTAAAGAGTCACCTGTAAAAATGAAGAAAACTAACAGGGCACAGCAGAATATCTGTGGTCTCAGCCACCTTACAGGTTAGGCAGAAGGATCCATTGAATAGTGGAGTTTGGGACCAGCCTGAGCATAGATAGTGAGATCCCATCCTCCTTTCCACAATCAAATCATACTGAAAGATATTTGGAGTGATTTAAGGAATTTTTAAGAAAAATCATAAAACCATATCACAGAATATAAACAAAAAGTACACAGTAGTAATCTTTATATTTTTTGTTGTGGCTAGAATAGTTAGATTAAAAAGCATGGGCAGGGTCAGGTGCAGTGGTACCTACTTATAATCCCAGCACTTGGGAGGCTGAAGCAGGAGGATCACTGCAAGTTTGAGACCAGCCTGGGCTACAAAGAGAGTTCAAGGCCAGCCTGAAATGCATAATGAAAACCTGTCTGAAAAACACCAAAAAAAAAAAGAGCAAACTGAAGGGAGATGGAAAGCTTGTTTAGCTTCTTTTATGCCTCCTCCCCACAATGTTTTAGAGCAGGTGACTAGGTAGTTACTCTTAGCTGCTCAGGCCTGCTTCTGTATACTCCGGGGAAATGTTTGAACACAACTAGGTCGAGCGAGGGTGGAAGAGGAAGAAGCAAAAGCACACAGCTGGTGATGCACAATGAGCCTTAACAAAGAGAAGGCACACATTCAGCTCTCCCAGGGAATCAGGGCATTTGGAGTGTTCAGACAACGTGTGCCCAGCAGTGCCCTGATTCCTGTGTGATGGCAGAATTTATAGTCAGCAAGGAAGTTTTGTTTGTGGCATGAAAACATTCTATGATGTTGATTTTTGGCACACAGAATTTCTGAATAATGCTTGTGTATCACATGACTGCTTGCATAATGTCAGCTCCTTTTAGCACAGTAATGAATTGGGTCAGTGTAGAGGATTGGGCTTTCTCGAAGGTCCTCATGACTCCAAGTGTCCATGGAGCCATACTGTGAGGCTGCAGTTTTCTTTCTGCAACAGATTAATCAGGCCTTTAAAATTATCAAGAGTTAATGTGCTGCATCCCATGGTTTATTTTTTGGTACCGGGAATCAAACTCATGACCTTATGCTTCCCAGGCAGGCACGGTGCCGCTGAGTTATAGCCCTGGCCTTCTGCTGTTTATTATATTCCTCTCACCTTAGCCTTTAGGTCCTTAGGTTTTGTATCTCTTTAGAAGTTTCTGATTTCCTACCATCTCCATCAAGAATGCCTTGGGTGTTTTTGTTTTTGTTTTTGTTTTCCAAACTCTGGAAACAAGACTTGGTGCCACCACATGGATAAAGTCTGATTTTTGTCTTTGAATCTGTTTTACTTTTTCAGAAAAGAATGAGTTGGCTCTGGTTGCTGATTGGGGCTGGCTGGTGGCTGGCTTTCTGTCTTCTCCCTCGACTGTGAGGTCTCTGGGAACGCAGCCTCCTCCTACTCTGAGTGCGTTGCAGGACAGAACAGACCCACTGGCGCACTCTCAGGAGGGTAGCGAGACCTTTACAAAGTACATGGTGAGTCTCTTCTGGGGCCATTTATAAGTGATGCCATCATAGGTACTCAGTTCAGTTTTGTGATCTGTTATTTTTATTCACATGCTTCTGTTCTTGTGCTGTCCTGCTTTCAGGAGCTCTCAAAGTTCTCCCTGTTTCTGAATGTGTTAGTTAGCTTTCCATTGCTATAACACATGTGTGAGATAATCAATCTATAAAAGGTCCATTTTGATACATAGTTTTCAAGATTTCATGCATGATTGTTTTGGGCCTTGTGGTGAGAGAGCAGAGCAGGAATGCATGGTGGAGCAAAAGTGTTTACTTTTTGGCTGGTGAAACAGTTCCCTTTGAGGCTGTCCTCCAATTCCCTAAAGACCTCCCAGTAGGCCACAATTTTTTATAGGGCCATCATCTCCCACTAGCACCAGCTGGGAGCCAGTTCTTTAACATAAGAGCCCTTAGGAGACATTGCAGATCTAAGCCATAGCATTGTGTCTAAAGTGATTTTATCAACTGGGTGTGGTGTCGCTCACCTGTAATCTCAGCACTTGAGAGGCTGAGGCAGGAGGATCGTATCAAGTTTGAGACCAGCCTGGACTACAAAGTTAGCTCAAGGCCAGCCTGAACTGCATATTGAGACCCTGTCTCGAAAAGACAAAACAAAACAAAACAAAACTGAGTTCAGTTAACCTGGCCTCTGGAGAAACTACTTTCCCTGCTGACTGCTATGTTGACAGGGATTATAATATCCTAGGGAAAGTTCTTAGGCTCCACAGACAGGCTGCCTGCTGTATACATTTTGGCTCTGAGTTTGGCAATTCCCTTAACTCATCTGAACCTCCTTGATTTTATCTGCAAACCAGGGATAATAAAATAATGCAGCTCATGGATCTGTTGTGAGACTTAAGTGAGTTCACATATGTAAACTGTTTAGCACAGTGCTTGACAAATTGTTATTTCTCTCATTGCTGTTTTGTGGTTCTGGGAGCTGAACCCAGGGCCTTGAGGATGTTAATGTGCTTTAATCACAGCTATACCCTTAGCTCCTAAATGGTTATTGTTGACCGTAAGTCTCTCCCAAAATCTTGAGGTTCCCAAATCTCAAAATCTCCCAAAGTCTTTGGAAGGCAATACATCCTTAATAAGTTTTTCTTTGCTTTATCAGGCAGCAAAGGTCTCTGTTGGGTCCTCCTGTGAGTGGATTAACTTGGGGATCCGGGACCCAGCACCAAAGTCACCATCCCTGCTACAGGTAGAGGAGGGCCAAAAAATGGAAAGATAGACTGACCAAATCCCATGGTTTATCCGGGATCCAGTGAGCTCAGGTGATGAAACTGCAAGAAGAGAAGTCTCTTTTATCCTTATCCTTATTTGCTTGTAAAAGAGTCAGTTAGTGTTAATTGTGTTGGCAATTTGGAACAGCCACCAGGGAACTGATCCGAGGCCATTGTGGAATGACCCCTCTGTCCCATCCTAGTTGTAGTCGTTACTCAAAGTCAGATGGGGCATCAGAGCACTAGATGTCTTTTGGTTAGAGAGTAAATACGTGCTTGCCTTGTCTCATATTTACAGGGCACTGGGTGTCAGTTTTTTAATGTTGTACATTCAGTGACCTGACAATACAGTTCTGCCACAGAGAGAGAGATGGATCAAGGCTAGACCGAAGGGCTACATTTTAGCACAGAAGCATACAGTCTTCCCCCTTGCTTTCCTGCCCGGACAAAGGCTCTCTTCCACTGACAGCCCAATTTCCTACTTCCCACCCCCACGAAAAGCAGCTAAATCAATCTACTTAGTGAGAAAGGGCGAGAGGAGGAGGGGAAAGCCTGGGAGCTGGCGGAGAGTGTGGAATGTCGGATGATGGAGGAGGGAAGAAACAGAGATAAGAGTTTTATTGCTGGAATTATTATTAATTTGATCACTTTTAATGTCCTTGGAGAGTCACTAGGAAGGATGGAGTTTTAATTTACTTATTTTGCCTAACGGACTGTTCATCTTTAAACATGACTGCTCACTAGATAATGTGCGCCACCGCTTCACCAGGTTATAAACATAACAGAAACTGTGCAGACGCTCTGGCAGACACCTGGCTACAGAACTGTTCAGAGCTAGGGGTGCGGGGGTGGGGGGTGGTAGGAAGCAAAATGACGTATCTTCTCTGGCCCTCACCCACCCAGTGACTAGAATGCGTGGCTGGGCTGGTTTCTCTGCCCTGGAACACGCAGATCCTAGTTCGCCCATTCTTCTAGGTTCTGTGATAATTAGATCAATTGTACAAGGTGAGCTGGATTTTGTAAGAGGAAGGAATTTTACTGAACAGTTCCCCTACCTTGCTACCAACTTGGTTACAGTTGTTTATATATGATAGCTCTGCCTGCCTTGGTGGCCTCCAGGGCTAAAGGGGGACAAGCCTGGTAACACTTTTAAGGGAGGTTGTTGAACTGGAACAGAGGTCACAGTAGGGGGTCACACTGTGATTTCGGGGGCGACGGGGTTCAGGCATCGAGGACCCTCAACTCGGGAAACGCGGCGGAGGTGGGCTCACTTGAGGTTCCCACTGCCTGCTCCCCAGAGGGGGGCAGCCGGGAGCCAGCGCCTAAAAGCAACCCCGGCCCACGCTGGAAGGTCGAGCTCGCCAGTGAGGTCACGGTTGCCATGGCTCTGGGCAGTGACGCGCGTCGGCACGTGATGAGCGGTTGCCATGGCGCCGGGCGCCCGGCGGCGCGGGAGCCCCGCCTCCCGGAGTGACGTCCGTCAGCCCCCCTCCTTTTCCCGCCCCCCCTGCCCCCTCCCCTCCAGCCGGCTCCCCGCGGACCCGGAGGTTTCACTGCACAACAAGATGGCGGCGGCGGCGGCGGCGGCGAGCGGAGCTGGCGGGGCTTCCGTGGCCGCAGCTGGGGGAGCCGGGCCGGCGGGCCGCCTGCTGCCTCCGCCCGCGCCCGGGCCCCCGGCCACCCCGGCTGCCGTGCCCCCTGCGGCCGGCCAGCCGCGTCCTGCAGCCCCAGCTTCCCGCGGGCCGATGCCGGCGCGCATCGGCTACTACGAGATCGACAGGACCATCGGCAAGGGCAACTTCGCTGTGGTCAAGCGGGCCACGCACCTCGTCACCAAGGCCAAGGTACCGGCGCCGCGATACCGCGCGGCCGCGGGGGTGCGCAGTCGGGGACCGTCCGAGTGTGGCGGCTCCAGGGGAACCCGCGACTCCGGGGGCTCAGGGGTCGGTCGGGGCAGCGAGGGGATCCCGGATTCGCATTTTCGGGGAGCTTCGGGAGGACCGGGCGACCGGCAGGGGGCTGTCTGGGTGGGGGCGTGTGGAGGGACGCGGTGGACCCGCGAGTGGAAACTCCTCAGCACAGAGCGGGGGGGCACTGGGACCCGGCACCCGGGACCCGAACGCCTGGGCACGGGAAGGGTCCTCGGGCCGCGCGGAGGGGAGTGAAGGGTCACTGGAGGGAGAAGTGGGGGGGACTCTCCGGGGGCCGGCAGACCATAAACCTAGAAGACTCCGGAACCAGCAATTAGGAAATCATCAGGGAATGAGGGCAGGAGCCTGTGAAATGTGGACGCGGGGGACAGGGGAAGCAGGGGTAAACGGGCAGCCCGGGGCTTCTCAGGGGCCGCGGGACGGCTGGGGCATGGACTGGGGAATGTGGTGGGTGCAGGGTACTGGGAAGTATGAGGAACCTGGTGCCTTACGACAGATAGGAATCCGCATTTGATCATCTGAAGCTGATAGATGGTGCGAACGGAGGAAGCCTGAGGAGAGACACGGTTACTGGAGGATGCAATGAAGGAAATGGGGAACTAAGGGGAAAATTGTTTTGGGTGCGGGTTGGAAGGGCCCCAGGGAACAGGGGCCCCTGCTTGGGGGCCGGGGTCCAGGTTTAGGGTGGCACTGGCAGCTAATCAAGGGTTAAACCGTTGGGAAGAGCTGGGTCGCTGGTTATTTTTAGTCTTTGGAGGGTCTGGAACTGTGGGCTTTATGAGAACTCAGAGTGAGTTTTCGGCGGTGAGGGAAGAGCTTGTGACCGAGGAGTCCAGGCCCCAGAGGAATATACTCACTGGGCCCTTTGGTTCCTAAGGGATTTGAGGAGCTGTAGTAGTGAAATTGGCCAAGGTCAATTAGGAAGCCATATATGTATACATATAGTGTTTTTTTTTTTTTGAGGAAATGTGCAAATATATTCTTTATTGGGGCTGTTGGAATCTAAGACGTTAGGGGGAATCCTTTAATTTTCATGGAACGCACAAAGCCCATTTTACCTCACAATTTTTCTTTGCTCAATATGTCACTTGAGCGAATACTTTTAATGTAGTCGTTCAATAACGTTTAAAACTAGTGTGTGTTTTCCCTCAGCGCCTTACGGGCTGCTGCTGCTTCCTAACCAAAGGCACATCAGTTCTCCTCACCTCCTCAGCCTTGCCTTTGGTTATCACAGCCTACCTGGGTTTTGCTTTTATTTGCTTTTATGGCTTATTTTCAGAGGGGTGTGGCTTATCTAGGCCTTCTGTCCGCTTCACTTGCAGGGCATAAGTTCCTTCCAGTTACCCCCTCTCTCAAGACTAGGGAGGCCCTTCTTAGCAGGGTGAGGGGGTGGCTGGCTGTGGTGAATTGATCAATCAGTTTCACTTCCTCTGGAGGGCCCTCTTCAGCTTTTTGACAGTTTTTGTCAGAAGGCCTCAAGTCTGGAGATCAGAGCTCAGATACCCAAATCCAGGACTCCTTGCTGTTACCCTCAGACCCTCAGGGCGGGTAGACCGAGCCTAGACTCCATCTCTCAGTACTCTGGAGTGTGCGCAGACCTTGTTTACTGTTAGCCAAACCAAATTTATATTTATAAACAATATACCTTGTTTCTTGTTTTGCTTGCTATCTCCCTCTCCCAAGTAATCACTTGTGCTCTGTGATTATTTTGCTCTGGCCCCTGGGGAATAGGCTCCACGACTTAATTGGTTGTCTGCTTTATGGTCTCTGTGATTTAAAGAAACTTGAATCTTCCAACTCTTGAATATACCAGAATATTGACCAGAAAAGAAAAAAACCTCTACGACAGACCAGGTTGAATGTTTTTATAAATCTAATTGCAAGGAGTTGATTTTTGCCTCTCTATATAAAGGAGACATTTCTGTCTTCAGTAGTCAGCGAGTGCCTAATTATGGCTGGTCTGCCCTTTTTCTAATTTGCGCTGTGTGCTTGTGTGCGTGCGTGCGTGTGTGTGTGTGTGTGCGTGTTTCAGAGTTTTTCTCTGAGACCTTAGTGTCCTTTAGGACTGTAGCATTTAATTTTTTTTTTTTTTTTTTTTTGTCTTTTTTTGCGGTACTGGGGATTGAACTCAGGACCCTGCGCTTGCTAGGCAAGCGCTTATTACACTGAGCTATATCCCCAGCCCCCAAGACTGTAGCATTTAAAACACTGGCTTGTTTATTAATGGGTGTCACTGTATTTGGATTTTATCTTTGATCATTTGTGGTGTGTGGTTATGCAATTCCTACGTATGGAAATATTTAAACTCTTGAATGAGACTGAAATGCCTTGGACAGTGAGTTGGACAATGAGTTGCATGTGTGAAGAGACCACACCAGCATTCATTTGTGTTTCTGTAGCAGTGTGCAATTTCCTAGTTACAGTTATAAGTGGCCTATCTTTTGCTGCCTAAATTACTCTGATGACATGAGTGAAGCTTAATTCACAAGGAGCTGTCATGGGCTCTGGATGAACGATGAACACATTTTGGCCTGCTTCTTGCTTACTTGAATGCACTTTGGAAGGGGTGCTCCATTGCTGACAGCTTAGATGTGCCTAGCAGCTGTTGACATAATGTATGATGGCCTGTTAGTGCCGTGGTTTGGTTATATAATGGTGGGGAAGGTGCATAGTGCTAGAAGTTGCAGGAGCTGCTGCTTTCGCTGCTCAGGTAGGAAGCTTTTTCTCCATGTAATGCAGCATTTGTCTGCAGCCAAATCATTTGGAAGCAAAAAGTTATTTTTACCCCATCTGTTATTACAGTGTATTATTTTTGTTTTATCTTTTTAAGGTGTGTGATTGTAGTCCCCCTGCCCCCCAGCTAATCACTGAATGGTCTGGAGTTTTTCTGTAACCGTGTATAAAATCAGACTCAGGTAATTCAGATGATACATGTGTTGGCTGAAGGAGATCAGGTAATAGGTATTTTCTGAGCATCAGAGAAATATTTGTGCTCACTTTCCTTACATTCCAAGGACTAAGAGGCTAAAGTAAACTTCACTTATTGGCTGAGCATCTGTACCCCATCCAACAATAAGTGGTGAAGCTGGCCCTTCCCCAAATCCTGGTAACTCTCAAACTTCCCTGAGTAGGACCCTGAAGTGACTAAAATCAGTACAGCAAAGGGAAGTGTTTGGGTACTTTTGCAGTACAGTTTTCCTGAGCTCACACTTCATGTTGGCAGCACTGCAGTGCTCATAGTGTCATTGCAGAACTGAGCACAGGAGCAAATGCTCCTCTGTGACATGCTTTGGTCAGCAGCTCACCCGGTCTTTGTGCTACCTGCTTTGATTTCCTGTTTTTTTTTTTTTAAATTCTAATTTAAGATTCTCTGACTCTATTCTTTTGGGAGAACACTATAAAGAATTAAAGATACTTTATTTTTAGTTTTATTTTTTGTCTTTATGAGACAGAGTTTTGCTATGCAGTTCAGGCTGGTCTTGAGCTGACTTTGTAGCCCAGGCTGGCCTTAAACTCGCAAAGATCCTCCTGCCTCAGCCTCCCGAGTGCTGGGATTATAGGCGTGCACTACCATGGCTGGCGACAAAGATATTTAAAAAAAAATAGGTTTCTTTGTCCTCTCAGATTGCTTGTATTCTGTTTCCTGTGCCTAATTGTACCTTCAGAGTAATCAGATAAACAGAAACAGCAGATACATTTTCTGTCCATAAAAGTGTTTGGTCAAATATTCTTTTTTTTTTTCTTTTTGTGGTACCGAGGATCAACTCAGGACTTTGTGCCTGCCAGGCAGGCGCTTATTCCACTGAGCTATATCCCTAGCCCTGGTCAAATACTTCTAAGCTGAATTTCAGCAAATATATCATATGCCAGTTACTGGTTTTCTGTAAGTGCTTCAACTTTAGATGAAACTGCTTGGCTTGAATCTTTTTTGTTTTGTCTTTTTGAGACAGGGTCTCGCTATGCAGTTCAGGCCTGCCTTCAGCTCACTTTGTAGCCCTGGCTGGTCTCGAACTCGCAGTGATCCTCCTGCCTCAGCCTCCCAAGTGCTGGGATTACAGGCGTGCGCCACCATGCCCGGCCTTGGTTTGAATCTTGTTGCCTAATAATAGGATGATTTTGTGCTGTGAGGAATTATTTAATTTCTTTGTGCTTTGCCCTCATTTGTAAAATGAGTTGACAAGTTTGGGCGCTATGGAGACTAAATGCTATGAGATAATATGCACAAAGCTATTCAGGCACAGTCAGTATGTGTGTGATAGGAGTTACTGTTATCATCATCACCATCATCAGGCGTTGTAGTAAGCAGGATGAGTGAGACAAAATCCCCCTTCTCTTTATTTTACCCTTGGGGAAGAGTTTAGGACTGCGTCGGCCATCCATTTTGAGGAGGTAGCCATCCTAATGATATGCTTTTATGGTTAAAAAAAACAAGTTTGAATTGGGCATGGTGGTACATGCCTTTCATTGCAGCACTTGGGAGGCTGAGGCAGGAGGATCATTGGGAGTTTGAGACCAGCCTGGGCTACAAAGTGAGCTCAAGACCAGCCTGAACTATGAAGGAAGACCCTGTCTCAAAAAGATGAAAAGGGGGCTGGGGATATAGCTCAGTGGAATAAGCGCTTGCCTAGCAAGCGCAGGGTCCTGAGTTCGATCCCCAGTACCGCAAAAAAAAAAAAGAAAAAAAAAGATGAAAAAAAAAAGTTTGCCACTATTTCAGGGGCCTCTTTGAGATACCTGTGTTTAATTCTGTTGGGATATAGGCTTGGTAATCTGACAAAATTAGCATTTCAAGCAATGTTTCATTGATTAAACTTTTTAAAAACAGTTATGAGAGTTATCTAATGAAAACTAACACTGCCTTTTGCTTTGGGCTTCCTTGAGTTTTCTTCCTTCCTTCCTTCCTTCCTTCCTTCCTTCCTTCCTTCCTTCCATCCATCCATCCATCCATCCATCCATTTTTTTGGGTACCGGGAATCAAACTCGACCTCAGGCTTGCCAGGCAAACACTTATGCCACTAAACTATATCCCTGCCCCAACTCCCCTTGTTTAGGCAGGGTCTTGTTATGTAGCCCAGGCTGGCCTAGTACTCATGGCAGTCCTCCTGCCTCAGCCTCCTGAGCACTTCATCATGTTTTGTATAACTAATTTTTGTCACATTGATGATAGAACAGTTTGAGTGCAGTCTTTTCTCCAGAGAAGCACTTAAATTTGGTGGAAAATATGTAAAAATGTTCCTACAACCTTAAGAACACGTTTACACCTGCAAACATAATGTGCTGCTTAGAAGGCCAAGGTCAAGGTTCTTAACTTTAAATATTACACAGAAATAACATTTTACCCCATGACCTCATTTCAAATAGTCACCAGTCAGGACACTTCTGTGGGCTGTGTGTTTTACTGCAAGCTCACTTTCATGAGAATAGCTCACAGTGGGCTAAAAGCGTTCTTTTTACCTCTAAGGCAGAGCTTAACAAAGCAGATGAGATAATCCTTTTACCGCTTACAAAACTGAAAATAAGATTCAATGGTAAATTGAAGAAAGAATTATGTCAAAAAGAAATTGAAAGCAGGATTTACATTAGATACATTAGAGGAAGATAGCTCCCCCCAAACAATGTAGTAACAATTGGAAGATGACTAAGTTCATTTCAGTATGGTTGCGGTGGGGCTACTAACTTTGTTGAAACTTTTTGAAAAGCTAAGACTGATTAGGACTAGTCTTCCCAGTTAAAATACCCGTATTCCACTTCCAACATCAAAGATGCTTATTTTAACATTCTGACTTTGGTGCCAGCTCCCTAGAAAGTCATAAATCTGGCTCAAGCCAGAGGTGCCCGGACTAGTTATTTCTGTGCCAGAAGTGCTGTTTTTATTTTCCAAACATCACTCTGGCTAATTTTTCTAATTCATGGCATTAGAGAAAAACCAAAATGGACACTTTGAAAAGAAAGAGATTTTCTACTCCGGAGTCTCTGTCATTAAAAAACCTAGCCTGTGATCCCAGCACTTGGGAGGCTGAGGCAAGAGGATCGTTGTAAGTTCAAGACCAACCTGGGCTACAAAGTGAGCTCAAGGCCAGCCTGCACTGCATAGTGAGACCCTGTCTCAAAAAGACAAACAACAACAACAACAACAAACCACAAAAAAAACCCTAAAAAATTTCTGTGAAGTGGTGAAATTTTTTATTCATTCATTCATTGAGCACATATTTACTGAATGTATGCTTGTCAGGTTCTATTCTGGGCTCTCAAATGCACCTATGAAGAGAGACAAAAAAACCACCTACTTTCCTGAAGCTTGCTTTCAAATGGGTGGAGGTAGACAGAGACATATAAAAGTAAAACAGAACAACAACAACAAAAGACAAAAACAAAAAAATGAATACTAAGAAGAAAACAGATGGAGCTGGGTGTGGTGGCGCACACCTGTAATCCCAGTACTTGGTTGGGAGGGGGGCTGAGGCAGGAGGATTGTTGTGAGTTCGAGGCCAGCCTGGGCTGCAAAGTGAGCTCAAGGCCAGCCTGCATTGCAGAAGGAGACCCTGTCTCAAAAAGATCAAAAAAAGAAGAAGAAAATAAATAGATGGTCTAGAGATTGGGGGAGGGTGTTGTTTCAGACTGACTGCTTGGGAAAGGCCTTTGCAAGATGGCTGCTGTGTTTGAGTTGAGGCCTACGTGAGGAGGAGAGAGTGGCCTGTGAAGCTTTGGAAGACAACAGGCTGTGCAGAAGGAATGGGGAGTGCAAAGGCCTTTAGGAAGCAGAAATGAACTTGGATTATCCAGAGATTAGCCTCAAGGTCATGTGTCATGGTGCCTGCAGAACAAGGCATAGGATTAGTGAGGGATGGGATCTTCTTAATTTTTTTTTTTTGTTTTTTCTAGACAAGGTGTCACTATGCAGTTCAGGCTGGCCTTGAGCTCACTTTGTAGCCCAGGCTGGTCTTGAATGTGCAGTGATCCTCCTGTCTCAGCCTCCTCTAAGTACTGGGATTATGGGCGTGCGCCACCATGCCCGGTTTCTGAGGGATGACATCAGATAGGCAGACTATCCAGGATATAGAGGGTTTTTTTTTTTTTTTTTTTGGCGGTACTGGGGATTGAACTCAGGACCCTGCGCTTGCTAGGAGGTGCTTATTCCACTGAGCTATATCCCCAGCTCCAGGATATAGAGGGTTGGTAGGCCATTTTATGAAAGTTGGCACGAAACAGGTTAACGTCAGAGAATATCAAAGCAGAGCACTGATACTGATTTATGCTTCTAGAGACTCGCGTTGCTTATTTTATGATTAAGGGCAGAAAACCTTTTTCTGACACTTGAGATGAGTAAGTGGTCAACTTTAACAACTTAACATTTTTTCACACTGTAAGAGAATATCATACATTTTGCACATAAATTAGACTTAATCAATGGGTATTTGTTGATTTACTGGGAACAAAAAAGACCTTACACTTTGAAGATACCAATAGTAATACAACAACCATTGTTAATTTCCTACCATTTTGTCTGTAACTGTATTGTTTGTATTGTTCTTATGCTATTTTGTAAATGGATGTCTGTTTGTTAATATGTTTTCTTCCTTTATTCTTAAAATAAAAAAAAAAGACCTTAGAGGTTAGTCTCTTCCAGCTGTTCTTTTTTGCCCCCAGAGTCTATGAAGATGGATTTAGCAGAAATTAGAATCTCAGTGACCAGGAGGCTATTGAAGTCACTTAGACCAGGTCTCCGTTAGTCTCATAGCTGTCTCCTGTGTCTCCGCCCTGTTTGTCTAGTCCCAGAGGTAGTCAGTGAGGGAGCAGAGTTGGAGTTTAGGTTTCTTTACTTTTGCCCTCACCCTCTGAGCATTTGTTCTTTTATTAGAGACCCAAGATATATGTACCAACTAAGTCTAAGATATTTATCCTCTCCACTAAAAACAGATTCTAAAAGTGAGACTTCCTGAAACATTTTCAATTAGAGAGGAGGAATGATACTTGACTTGGCTTTTGCAGTGTGTTAGTTACCCTTCCCCTTTACATGCAGCCCTCCGTTGCTTTCCTTTTAAACATATACCCACAATCCCTCAGTGCCCTGTAAATGGGACAGATACAGAGGAAGCAAAAAAGGGCAAGAAATAAACAGAAAACACAGACCCATGCCAGGCGGGTAGCTCACAACTATAATCCCAGCATCTGGGAGGCTGAGGCGGGAGGATTGCCATGAGTTCAAGGTCAGCTTTGGCTAAAGAGTGAGTTTAAGGCCAGCCTGAACTTCATAGCATGACTGTGTCTCAAACAAAACAAAACAAAACAAAACAAAACAAAAAAACAAAGTCAAAACCCTAAAAAACTAAAAGATAAAACAAAAAACTGAAAACACAGACCTGGCGTGGTAGCCTGTGTCTGTTATCGCAGCCTGCCAGGAAGCAAGGCAGGATGATCTCAAGCTCGAGCCCAGCCTGGGCAGCTTAGTGAGACCTTGTCTCAGAATAAAACATTTTGAAAGGAGCTGAGGGGCTGGAGGTACAGCTCAGTGGGGTAAGTGCTTGCCGCTAAGCACTAAGGCCCTGAGTTCGA